>RDPX01000004.1:4381510-4429717 GCA_003991215.1 Morbakka virulenta
TTTTTTGCTTGTCAGTTTCTTGATAAAGTCTGTTGTAGACAGACGAAAATTTGAAATAATAAATAAATATTTGATTTACTCAAGTAAATGTTGGCATACTTTCTTTAGTCATTTCCTGTGTCAAATATATATATATATATATATATATATATATATATATATATTAACAAATGAATATGAAATTTCATAAAAAACGGTGCTCTACCGCATTAAAACGTAAGAGCTATCATATAATCAGATGTACGAGTAAGAAAAACTCTAACTTTACAGTACTCAGAGTTTCATGTCATTATATATATATATATATATATATATATATATATATATGTATATATATATATATATATAATGAGTGTGTGTGTGTGCACGTGTCTGTTGATACATAAATGCTAAATGCCTGCAAGCACAGTGGATTATCTGTCACTAGGCAAGGGTATTTTTAGACCATACATAAACATATACATTTAAGAATATGCATTTATAATATACATACTTATTAGGGGGCCGTATGCAGTCATGATGAGGCCCAAAATATATATTTTTGTCACTCCTTCAATTCGTTGTTTTTTAAGCCCCAAGTTTATACTCATTAAATGCAAGTGAAAGTGTGTTTGGTCTTTGAGTACACTACAACAAGGAAATCCAAACGAAAAGCAAGGATACTCTTTTGCTGTGAATTCAATAAGGGATCACTTATGCATTTTTCTATGTTACTTCGACATAGATAAAATCCCTATCTTTAGCACCACAGCCCATTTATTGGCTATGAATTGGTTTTCTGTAACTCATACTGTAGTGGTTCAACGAAAAAGGAAAATTAAGCAAATGCTTTGCTTTTTTTAATTCATATGTATTTAGTTACAAGTTATGAGTGTAACGATTGTAGCATACCTTAATTTTTTATATTTAATTTTGGAGCGCTTTTTAAGGCTTACAAAACGCTCAAAAATTAAATATATACCTTTTTTAGAGCCATTCAATAGGTTGGATTGAGGTTATTTAGCAAAAAAAATTACCAATATTTAGTATCTATGCCTTTTGTATTTCAAGTGCTTTCAACCTTTCCGAATCCTAAAAAAATTGGAATCAGTTTTCTACACGTAGCAGCAATTGCAGTAGCTTATATTACATTTTCATGTTTGGTAGTTGGGATGCAGTTTCTGTATATAAAACTGCATCCCAACTACCAAACATGCTTTGTACTCCAGCGGCCTGAAGTTCTTTCCTTTTGAAGAGAGTTAGAATTTTTAATAATCTCAAGATCGCTCACTAATATGCGATTAAAAATCTCTATCGAGATTACAAGTTGCAATGGAAAGTAATCAACCAAAGATCTTCATGAGAAACTATCAAGTGCATAAAAAACCCTTGAATGGAAGTCTGGGCTTACCTTACAGACTGCAGTGTTGACGGCAGCGTCATCTTTCGTCAACGTGAACTATGGTTTCTCAAAAGGCTTTTTTTCAATTTTCGAAGGGTATGCCGAATACCTTCACAGGCTGATACCTTCTAAGTTTTACGACTATGGCATAGACTCCGTTGCAAATGGGCATTTGTGTCATGGCCAAAAAACAGAGATGAAAATGGAAATACAAAAAACACAGGGAACGGGGGCCTTTTGAAGTGCGCGCCAAATGCAAGCGTCATTTCTGTCAGATGTTACCATGACAACACGTCAGTTTATTCAAGGATCATCTGTTTGCAGACCTTCTCCTTGAGCGCTGGGCCTTTGTTTTATGTTGAAAATGTTGAAAAAAGTGGGCTGCTACAAAAACACCGAATGTCCTTAGTGAAGTCGCGAAACAATAACAACAGTTGATAATGATGTTAGATTTGCTGGAAAGGATGCAGTTTCCGTTATGTATTTAAACTTGAAGCTGAAATTGAAATTGCTGACGTTGAATAAATCCTTTGTGAATAAACTGACAAGCACGCTGGCAGATATTTTTTGCACAGTGTACATCAATTATTGCAAAATTTTTAGATTTACAAATTCATTTGTACTGCAAAAATAATAATTCCCACGTAATCGATTGCAGTTTATATTGCAAAATTTGGCTTCCGTTTCAACTTAATGTTTGGTGATCAAGAGAGTATCCAATAAAGGCAGGAAGTCTCCCACTGTCCTCGAAATGATAACGGGAAATAGCCCTTCTTTTACAAACATTTAAAAAAATATATAGAGGTCATTCTCGCTTGGTGAATCACCTCCCATGAAAATGTTCAAACGATGGAAACGAATATGGGAAAGTAAGGTCATTGAAGAATGCCCAGACGAACCTTGCAAACTACTACCAACTTGAAAGCGAGTCGAAGGAAAAGATGCATGTAACGTGCAGGGTGGTGCTGATAATTTGCTAGTGGCTAGTGACAGTTGATCTCGCCATTCCTCCAAACATAAGCTAGCTTTTGGAAATGGGGTGTGCTTCAGTAATTGGATCAACTGAGGCTGAAAGAGCAGCGTCAGGAATTACGTGACTCAAAACACTATACAGAAGCACGAAGCTTAATGTACGAGAAAATAATCTGAAATTAATTCAGGTGCAACGTATGGTAGAAATTGACGTTGAAAAAGTCGTAGATATTTTTGTTGGTCTAAATCAGTACAGAATTTTTCAGCCATTTTCAGCATTGCTTTTTCACCACAGTAGCATGTAAACATACATTAGAATATCACAGCACAAAACATAGTGCACGTCCACATACTCTACATTCAGTTTGCCTTAGCACTAAAACAAAACTGTTCTTAGTCCCCATTCACTTATAATCCGTGTTAAGTCTAATGCATTTGTAAACAAACTGAATACGGAGAATGTAGGGACGTCCCGGCCGCCCAACGTCAACAATAAAAACACCAGATTAAGGTGTGAAATGTGTTCAAAATTAACAATAAAGACTCTAAAACGAATAATTGATGGCACTCTGATATTTATTGTCAATTTTGAATTTTTACCACAACTGAAGTCCTTCACAGGGATTTCGCTCAAATCATAAGTTATCAGTATTGACGTTTCTGAACTTTGCGCACAACTATCTTGAAAGAAAATAGCTCAGTGGCTGCTTCCACTGCTACTTTACCGAGATTTATTTATCTGTACAGTTGCATTGTAAAAACATCCTTTCCTATTCCATTGATAGCTTATACTGTATTTTATTTCTTTTTCTAACATTATCAACAATTATTTCTCGCTCAAATGTGGAACCTAGTTTGCTGGGCGTCCCCTCCTTTTTCAAAAAAGGGATACTCTGGAGACAAAGTGTACTCCCGAATTCCATAAACCTCCGCTTCCCTAAAAATTCCCATGCTAGGCGCCTGGTTGTATTGCATAGTTTCTTCGGTTCATAAAAATCCTATAAACAAAATGATAAAACCTAGAATTTTAAAATCGTTTAAATCCTAAGTCAATGAGGTAGAGATACACAATTGCTTAAATTGCTACTGTTTTACATGAGTAACTGGTTCTTGCTTCATCATCTTTGTGAGCTCCTCTTCAACCTCCAACCCAAGACGTAAAGTGTCCAGGGGAGCTTGATACACAAACTCCAAAATTCTAAGAGCATTTAAAATTGGAAATTTCCTTGTGAGTTCCTGTAAAAAGGCTCATCAAAATTTATTGGCATCAAAGATATGAATTCAAACAGTTCTGATTGGCTATATAACTGGTGTTCATACCAACTGTGCACTAGCCTCATCAATAGTTTTTAAATCAAAGCATACATGTCTCAGATCAACAATTTGATTAGTAGGTGCCAACACCCTACCTTGTTTACCCAGATTGTCAGCTTTCTCATTTAAATCCATCCCAATGTGAACTTGAATCTACTGAACAGTAACTGGTACAGACTGGTGCTTTATGTCGCATGATGCATCGTAAGCTGGACAGCATTGCAAATAATTACCCTGAACATATTTAAGGAATTGCACCTGCATAAAGATTGAGCTGTTTTTCAGTTTCATCTAGTTTTATGATACCTGCACAACTGCCGCCGTCTATGTATTTGTTTGCCACTGGAATCATTGCTAAAAACCTTGATACACGTGTTTGGAGCTTTTGCAAGAGTAACTTCTACAAGGACTTTTATTTTCTCTGAGTTGTCTGCTTTGGAGTATTGTTATTTCATGCCTACTTAATTTCGGGAAAGTACCTTGTATGCTAAGGGTGGTACTGCTGGTACGTGGTTTGCGCTATGGATAAAAAAACATGCCATCATTTAGTCCACATTTCAAAAAAAAATATTCAAAGAGCTCAAGTGGTGGAGATGTTTTCAGACTGAAGCTTTTCTGCAAGTCACTAATAATTTTTATGACTGGTAAGAAAAGCTCTTATTCTGCAAAATGATTTCGCTTCGACGATGTTGTGAAGATGATATTGAAAATTCTTGTTCTACGTAACTAACTCTGATTGATTTCACAACTTCAGTAATGACGACTGAAGCCATATTGGATGCTATTTAGAGTCTTCAGGTAAAATTTGGCTGAAGTATTAATAAAATTTAAGAGGGTAAAATGTATCTTTTGATCTGCTTGAACGCCCTCTTGCGGTGGGAACAAAGGCAACACTAACTGCGTTTTGAAATTCTTTAAGGTCTCGACCTCAACTAAGTTGAACTTTGATTATATTAATATCTAGTTTCTTAGATACCCTGTTTATATGTACGTAAAATGCGTACATTTAATCGGGGCTACCAAATGGTTGATTATGCTGGATAAATGTTGGTAAACAAGTTAAGGGTACTATAGAGTATGCTTAGGTTTTCATCCTAGATATGAACACGTGTACGAGCCAGGACAACATTTCATTTAAGTCACAGCCCAATTTCTTATTAACAACTAAATTGAACAAAACGTATTATTCAAAACAATAACATAATTATGAAATAATTCCAAAAAAGACAAGCAAATGTAATCGTACCTTGTGACATCATCATAGACAGAAACACATATTCCTTTCTTGATATTCAGTCATGCGTTTTTATAGATACAGATGGTCGAGTTGTCTTTATAATGTCTGATGTTCGATCGAAATCGCAAAAGCAAGAGGCAATTGACTGTTGGAGCATTGAAAGGATTTAAAATTCACTTATTTACAATAAGCTGGAGTCATGTGAATGATATATAAAAAATATATATACGAGGCTGATATTTGTCAAACACGTTCAGGATGCTGAGGCTGAAACAAAAACAGTATTCTTATAAAAAATGTGTACATGTTTATATTATGATTTTGTGATAAATCATGTAATCATAAATATCATAAATTTCCAGATTTAGTTTTTTCCAGATTGTTGGGAGATGATACATACCTCTAAAATAGCTTCAGAACATTCAAAACATTTAGGATGCATGAAAAAGGCAACTTCATTTTGATGTTTGACGGGGTCTCACCGCAGTTGTGTTTTGGGGTTAGTTTTGCTGCAAATGATAACACCAAACTTAAAGTACGTTCATGACACTGGGCAGGATTTTGAATTCCTTTCACCTTACTCGTTACAATATTGTGCTATTTAATAGTACGGTAAAGAACCAAAACCAAAACCTTCATCGATAATACATCAGCTGATTCATAAATTTTACTTTAGGATTTCCTTCAGAAACTCTTGTTAAATCTTGTCTATCACTGAGACCACAACGTTTGTAATGATTTTGGTGCATTTTCTCCTATGCAGATTCATTTAATGGTCTTGCTCGCCTTTTCTTTTTTCACAATCACTTTAAGATGATCAATGGTGATCATAGGAGTGCCACTGTAAAAACAAACTTGATTTGAGCTTTCTTTCCTTGATCTTCCTCTTATGCAACACGGATCACAAAACGAGCTCTCGTGATGGTTTAGTCTTGTACCCTTCGTATATATGCATTCTGTTTATCGTATTTGCCAAAGTGGATGACCGTGGTTGAACTAACATCCTCCAAAGTTTTCAGTAAGCATTTGTACTCTGAAGGCCATGTTACGCGATTCCTCTACCCTTTACTATCGATAGGCATAACAGCTGCAAATAAGTTACAGTCCATTTTCTAGCTAAATGGGGCAAAGAAAATAGGTGCCACTTGATGAAGGGTGAAAGAAATGATCAGTATCGAAGCATGGAGCTTACATTCAAGTTTCAAAATTGGACATGACTTTTGTACTACACATGGGGATTCTGATGTTTTTATCATAATAAAGACATGCGTTTGGAAATTTACTTTCGTGTGTCAGCCGTGGTTGGACCCTTTGGTCCTCAAAGCCTTTCCAGCAGACATTAAATACACACAAAAATTACCTGTAAATGCAATTGGGGTCCAAGATATTTGTGCATCTCGGAATTTTATCAGACATTACATTAACCTTTTTCAGGTAAAACAAGTAAAGCATCTGACAAAAAACCCTTGTCCAACACATACTGTCATAAGTGCCTGCTCAAGTCTAATTTTAACTCCAACAAGAACAGACCCAAGCCCTGCTGGAAAAGGAGGAGGCCCGCCGGCGGCGCCAGCAACTTCACCCCGTAAAAGCCCTCACGCTAAAGAAATATCGCCGACAATGCAACAAACAATACACATGGTGAAAAGACATTTTCCAGTTAGGACCATGGCGTGATGTGGTGAAAGCGGATTGGAAGCCCCAACACCGAGGAACCTTTTTTTCGTCCAGGAAGGTTTTAACCATTGGCACCTGGAATATCAGGGAAACGTACGTGGCGGGGAAAGCAGTCCGGGTAGCAGCATGAATGTGTAATTAAGACTTAGCACCAGTCAGAGTTTGCAAGCCCAAGCGAACTGAGCCCGGCGAGAAAGAAGACTGCTATCAGGAGAGCTCCTGCTGTACAGTGGTTGCTTTGAGGAGGGCGCCTCTCAAACCAAGGGTGTCGCACTCATGCTTGGCAAAAAGGCACTCATTGGACGAGAAGCAAGAGGACCGGGATTTAAAAGCATCCTTCACAATGACGGGGGAAAAAATATGATGAACTTGGTGGAATATTACGTATCAATACAATGAGCGTAGTGAGGAAGCAGAGAAAGACTTTTAAAATACTGGGTGCGAAGAGGTGATGGGAAGCCACAGACTGGGAAAGATGGACGAAAATGGAGAATTGTTTGCCGATACAATTGCCCCTGAACAGCGTTTTAATCGGTGGAAATGTTCTGGAAGACCCACATGGGAAAATAGATTTTCCCAGATGATTTAACACAAAACCAGATTGATACATATGTATTAAAAAGAAGTTCCGTAAGTCACTAATAGATGTCAGAGTCAATAGGGGTGCGCACGTTGCATTTTATCGTCACCTGGCTACGGCAAAACTTAAGCTGTAACTGAAAGAGAACTGGAGATATTCGAAGAATAGTAAATCAAAATATACCGTTTATTTTCTGAAGGATGCAATGACCAACAAGAAATACAGAATGACCTTAACCAATTGATTTCAAGTCCTCCGGGAACATTATTAGGAGAAGAAAGCGAACACAAATATCCAGAACAGATAAAGACAACAGAGGAAGCAGTAAACAGAGCATACGAGACTCTTGGCAGAAAAAGACAGAAAGAAATTTAAACATAAAAGACCTAAAGTAAGATTAAACCTAAAGTAAGATTGATGAAAGGAAGGAGATGAGGTATGCAGAAGGAAAATGGCCATGGAAGGTAAGTGTCAGAGCAGATAAAAAGGAACTCGATGGAAGGGCTGGCATGGAATCCAAAGGACGTAGTCACTAACAGAAAGATTAAGCCATTGTACATTACAAAGAAGCTTGCAGAGCAAACAGTCAACGCGCCAATGGGATTTAAGGGGTAAATTGATGGACTGCTCATTAAAGAGTTGCTTAACAGTCCTGAACCACCAAGCCCACAAGACATTCATGTGGCAAAGATGGACCTGCCAAGACTGCAGCAAACCAACAAGAGCATAGATCAAAAAGGCCATAAAAAAGCAAGGAATTTTTAAGTGCCAGGCACAGATATGATTACGGTGGCAGGGCTCAAAAGCAGAACCAGACACATGAATGAATGAATGAATGAATGAACAGTATGAGTTTTGGGACAAGGAGATCCCGACAGAATTAAAGGTAAAGGACCTTATCAAGATTCCAAAGAAGGGCGATCGATCTCAGTCGATGGTCAAGCCACAAGGGTGTCACTACTGTCCTTTCCTTTCAAGATATTCAACAGAAACGTGGTGGACAAAAAGGTTGGGTCTAAGGAAGATGTGAAAACCGGGATCGTCAAAGCGAGGGCATCATTTCTCCACCTCCAGAACATCTGCGAGTTCCACCGAGATCCGCTTGTTGAAGCAAGATGTGACTCAGGTGTTGTATGGAGCAGAGACAAGGGCAGCCATTAAAGTCACCACCAAGGTCCTCACCGTCGCCAATCAGTACCTGCGAAGGATCTTGCATATTCACTGACCAGTCAAATTAATGAAAGGCAACGGAGGAGGATAAGTTTTAGGAAAGTGGACTGCAGAGGTAAACTAAAAACTAGAAATAAAAATTAATTCCGGTGCAAAGGTTTGAATAAAATCTGCAAATGTAAAAAATGGACATAACCTTTAAAAGCCATTTCTCCCCAAGTACAAGGTCAAATTTGTTTTTCAAAAATTACAAACCCCCCAAAAATTAATTATTAAATATTAAATAAATATCAATTACTAAAATATAGTTTTAGAAATGTAATAATAATGGAAAGTGGCTTTGGTGGCACATTCGTCAGAATAGTCCTTTCGAATGTGGGGTCTAGGTTATTTAGGATCTATTTTGACTGAACAAACGCTCTTTATTACTGAAAGCAATACAAATCTTGGTGAACGGTTGGAGGAAAAGCTGATAAAAAGCGAAACAGAAAGCTTGACAACAGAAGTGCTTGTCCTTGGCTGACAAAAACATTTTATTCTATATATAATATTCTACATTATTCTATGATAATACAGTCCTTTGGCGAAAAAAACGAAAGTAAAAAATCTGTGTTTCTTTTGACAATACTCGTATTTGTTAAGAATTGAAATCCCAAAAAGCAGGCCTTCCCACAAACAGCTCTGCTTTATCCATTCCAAGCTCAATCCAGTAAGATAAACAATACTAATAAATGTACGCATTCTACGTAACATTAATTGGCCATTGCGTTCCCAAAATTTAGAAATAAATTCAAAAATGCTGTTCAGAAGAAGAACCAACTTGCGATTTAAATTTCACATTAAAAAAAAGAAAACCCCACAATAAACAGAAAAAAAGGTATTATATATCTACAAAAATACTTTTCAATAGGAATAAATCCCTGAAATTACAAAGCTGAATCCCTTTACACACCTGTGCACAGTAACGTAAAGCCCAATACAATTTGTTACTGTTATACAATTATACTGCAGGTGATACGCTATGTAAAACCATGGCGAATGCAGCAAAAACAGACAACACACCCTTGGTAGTAATCATCAACAACTGCAGCAAGTAAACATTTTCTGTTTTGAAGGTTTGCAGCTTTAACACGAGTAAATTTGATGCTCACTTTAATGTAAGTCATTTTCTATTGAAAGCATTCTGTCCACGCCAGTTTGTCATTACCAACAATGCTGCCGGCTTACATACATGGGTCAGTATTATCTACCTAGACAGATCCTATTGTTAAGTCGTAATATCCTAAACACACTGTAGGACTNGTAAAGCCCAATACAATTTGTTACTATTCTAATCGCTGTTAATTACGCTGTTGGGATAAAAAAAAAGCATGGATGTCGTTGGATAGATTCTACTTTCTCATTTCTCCCAAAGTAATAAAATATACAAACAATTATACTGCAGGTGATACGCTATGTAAAACCATGGCGAATGCAGCAAAAACAGACAACACACCCTTGGTAGTAATCATCAACAACTGCAGCAAGTAAACATTTTCTGTTTTGAAGGTTTGCAGCTTTAACACGAGTAAATTTGATGCTCACTTTAATGTAAGTCATTTTCTATTGAAAGCATTCTGTCCACGCCAGTTTGTCATTACCAACAATGCTGCCGGCTTACATACATGGGTCAGTATTATCTACCTAGACAGATCCTATTGTTAAGTCGTAATATCCTAAACACACTGTAGGATTGTACACTGAATATAATAAAAGCAATACAAATATTAAGTTGCAAACTCGATGATAGAAGTCGACAGTGCCAATGTGTATCCCTACCAATATGCAAAAGCTCACGCAAGTTTTGTATCCAAATATAGCAACTCAAATCGTTTTCTTTTACACCCGTCATCAATAAGACACGTGCACTTACCACCACAAACATCACTAGTACGCAAAACTAAAACCCAATCTTAGCGACAAGAAAAATCTATTAAACATTACAATGTTCCAAATCTTTTAGTTAGCTTTTACCGGTTGTATCATGATTCAGCGCGTCCCTTTTCAGCGCATCAGCTTTCGCCGCGTCACGTTTTAGCGTATGAGCATTTTAATTACATTATATTATATTATACTATATTATATATCATATCATATCATATATCATATCAGATGAGGCGCGCTGAAACTTGAGGCGCTGAATCATCGTGTCGTTGTTGCTGCACTTAACAGTCCACACACCGCATTTACCATAGCATGTGCTGCCAATTAGACTAATAGTGGTACGTGATTACTGACTCTCCCCAAGGCTACCCAAACAGTATTCTTCGTACAATACTTCGCTTTGTTGTACGTACCTAAAAACGTACACAAACGTACTCATTAGGCTATGGCGTCGAATAAAAGCCCAGTTCTACTCCAACCCCAACGTGTGAATACTAAGAACAACTGGTTCATGGTCTGGCATGATCACCCATGATGGAGAGACTGATATTGAGCACCCAACGCGTAAATGGTGGACTGGTAACAGTTATTTTATCATACTGCTAGAGAATGTAACGGAAGCTATCAATGGCCCCCATCTTTTGCAACGTTAGTAAAGCCTTTGGCGCTGTATGGAAAAATGTAAAAAATGCTCATGGAAAAAGTCAACTTACTAAGCTGGAACATAACGGAGCCGCCAAGCAACACAAAAAAGCTATTCCTTATGGGTTTACTGATCGAGCAGAATGTTTTTGGGGTAGCTTTTCAGGAAACAAGACCACTTACAGTTAAGATCAAAACTCGACTGTTATTCTGCGAACTTGAGCGTGTTGATAGGGTTGGCCAAAAGGAAGTCTGATATTCAAAATATTCTCAGGTGTTTAATTACTGCAAAAAATGGCAACTTCATAACTACCCTTAAGCCTCTTAAATTAATAGCTGGAAACTGTTACATATATCTTATTTCAGATGTTTGTTTGTTGCAAAGATAAAAAAAGGCATGCTGCTAAGAAGTGTCCTGAAAAAACTACTAGCCTTTGTAGTACCTATAAAAATGCTGGGCTATCATCGAGATTCAAGAATGAATCAGTATCTACACGTTTTCCTTACTGATCAAAATACGATACATGCTCGAATATACGGACAGGCTGAATTAATGTGGAAAGCATTTGTATCAGCCAAAAATGAGAAAAATCGGGAATGGGTTGTTCACCCCAACTAAATGGTTGTCATTAACTTTTACAGACAAAAGTGGTGAAAATCAAGGATGGCAAATATTACTTCGAGGCTAAAATAGTACAAGGTGGATAATATGTTTCAAAATGTAATTTATTCGAGTCAGCGCGCAGCTATCAATGGCAGCCTAATTCCCTACACACTGATCAAAGTTCGACAAATGAGGGATTAATGAGAATGACAATAACTTCTTCACATTCGGTGAATCGAATACGCGTTCTGATTAAAAAATCTGAAAAAAACATTTCCACATCCTATAATCGTTAGTGTACTTTATTTCAAATGTGCAATAACGGAGCTCTAAAGTCACATAAAAAAACCTATAGAAAAAAAAATCAAACCGCTGCAGCTCAAAAGCTTACTTTTGCGTACATTTGCGTAAACTTGTGTAAACGTGGAGAATACCCCCTTACACAACAACTTTTTTCAAAACAAAATCTGAATGGGAGAAACAATAGTGAATTGCAAATGAAATACAATAATTACATTTAATTCTGTTATAAAAATAAGTACCTTATTAGTGTGAGGGCAACTAACAAGTTGCTACACTCTGTAACCTGCAAAACACACTCATAAAATATCCAACTAATCAAGGACTGTTTCCACAATTAAGCTTTTAAAACAGCCAGTCACCCATAAACCCAAACAATGATCGGTAGAAAGGACGAGATAATCTCAAAGATAATACTAAATAAAAAACAATTATTCACTATTTTTAAACAGTAATATATCGGCAATGCTTCTTTCTTCTTCTGAATGTGTTTTGCAAACAACAGGCCTACTGTAAGTAAGTATATCTCCCCCTTTAGGTCTACATCTACGAACCTGTATTAAAAGACCTATTGTTCATATAATTCACAAGCAAAACGAAGAATTAGGTATCTGAAACTTATAATTTCATATCAAACAGTAAGGGCTCTGAACCCGAGGGAAGGTCTGTGTCATTTTTTTCATCAGTGTCCTTCTTTACTTCACTTTGACCTCGATGCGATTCACCTGATTCTTTATCTCCAATGACCTGATCGGGTGCCTGAAAATCATCCAATGTACATGTAGATTTGAAACTGGATGCATTTTGTAGCATGTCGTCAGGTATAAAATCTTGTGGAACACTTCTTGCCCTAGCCAGCATGAAAGATAAGAATGAGTGAGAAATCTTCTGAAACAAGAACAGAACATACACCAGAAATTATTTGCTGTAATAAACTGAAAATCTGGTGCACCAATTCATACATCTCACCATTCTTTTGCTAGAAAAATCCTTTCGGCGTCCACCAATCTATGTTTATAACGGCACGGTGGCTTTAATTACTTAGTATTAGGCTGCAAAGCACTGTGGTTAGATATAGGAATGATAAAATATTTGACATACGCCAATTTTGGAAAACAAAATTCGGCATAAGGTCAATGCTTTCTTTCCCATTAGGCAGCATCGGGTATGACAGAATGAGAAATGTGGCCAGGTTAATGCAAAAGCTTGGCTTCGATAGGTGGCTATGAACGATTCTGATTTCAGATTAAGGTAGAGTAAATACGTCATACACCAATTTTCATCCCAAAATTTTACATGAAAAACCTCCTAATCATAACAATAGAAGTTACGCCACAATAAAACATCTTAAAACATGCGAACTAACGAAATGTCCAAACTCGCACCATCTCATAAAAACCCACAAAACTCGCATGTCATCTGGGTATGTTTTAACAAGATTCGCACTGATTAGTTGGTGTTGCTGGAAAGCTTAACCATTAACACCAACACTTTTTGGTTGTATTGCATTTTGGATACTTCCGCATTTTGACTACTATTGCAAACACCAAGATGACACAACTCTTTTGTATACTCCTACATATTACTCACCAAAGTAATACGTTGTTGCAGCTGAAAGGGTTATATGTTATTATAGATTTCCAATCCTATGTTATTTAATATTCTCACTTCTGTCCCAACTATACATCTGAAAACATATACAATCTTTCCCAATTTTAACAAGAAAACAAACTGATAGAGTTTTTTCCAAGGCTGTGGTCGGGCTCAGAACCGGAGATTTGTGCTTTTCAAAACTGACAATGTACCTGCTGATCACTAATCCAAAACAAAAAAT
The DNA here is from genome assembly GCA_003991215.1 of Morbakka virulenta. NCBI lineage: Eukaryota > Metazoa > Cnidaria > Cubozoa > Carybdeida > Carukiidae > Morbakka > Morbakka virulenta. The sequence goes on from RDPX01000004.1 coordinate 4,395,145, forward strand.
AAACCTAGTATGGCTAAAGGTGATCTTATTGTACCATTTTTCTACCCATAGAAGAACTGACTCGTTTCCAGTCTTCCGGTTTATGTTTAAACTAACAGGGCCCAGTGAGGAGCTAAGAATGGCGTGGTCTAGTACGTCTGTTGTCTCATCAAAAGTACATTTAGCATCATTTATAAAACCCAAATACTGGTCGTTTTCCCCTGTTCTGCCAGTTTTTCCTCTTCTATCCAGAGCGACGCACTTTATTCTGATGAAAAAGAATCCAAAGGCAGATCCTCATTTGTATTAAGAAGTGTTTCGTTTGATGTGCACCATCCACTCTCCACCACTTTTCCAATCTGTATTTCTATGGGTCAATATTACTGTCTTCCGAGTTTAGATGCCTTCTTTTTACTCGATGGTCACAGTGTGGGTGACTAAGCTAGTTGTAGGGCAAGTAACTTTAAAGGATGGGGCAAGTAAAGGTAGCGATGTTTAAGTAAAGGTAATGGTGGGCAAGTAAATATCTGGATAGGCCAAATAAAGCTAACGATACGCAAATAAAGCCAACGATACGCAAATAAAGCTAACGATAAGCGAGTAAAGCTAAAAACAGAAAAGTAAAATTAATGATGATCAAGTAAATATCTGGATAGGCCAAATAAAGCTAACGATACGCGAGTAAAGCTAACAATATGGAAGTAAAGCTAAAGTATATAAGTAAAACTAATAATGGTCAAGTAAATATCAGGATAGGCCAAATAAAGCTAACGATACGCGAGTAAAGCTAACAATATGGAAGTAAAGCTAAAATATATAAGTAACACTAATAGTGGTCAAGTAAATATCAGGATAGGCCAAATAAAGCTTACGAAACGTTAGTAAAGCTAACGATTGAAAAGTAAAGTCAACGATTTAAAATCTTCCTGATAAAATGGGAAAAAATACAAAATATTAGCGATATGGTAAAAAATAGCAAGTGAACAAATAAACAGCATATTAATCTGTCAATAACTATTTTAGAAACAACAAGGCCAAAGATCTAGCTTATTCCGGTAAATTACTATTCTTTGTATGACATGAAATTTAAGCCCAGTAGATATATGCTTTAGTCGTATACCTATTTTGATTTTCTTTTTTTTTATTCTCTCCGCTATTTTCGATTTCAAAACAAATTATACTTAATTCTACTTTACGGACAAATGACTTCTGTTAGCCCTGAATCCAGCATACATTGTCAATTTTGACTACGTTAAAAGTGGTGTTGTCAAAATACTTGACCCAAGTTGACTCAAGCTTTAACCTCTTTCGATTCACTGCCACAAAACACAAGGTACTATAGCCTCATGACTGATTTTTCCCAGGGTAAATTTTAACAAATAGTCGAATCAAAGAAATAATGCTTGGAATAAAATCTCGACCTGTAGCAGGCAACAAGAACAACATAATTCCTTTGCAAAGTTTGTAAATTATTTGGTGAAAATTCCTGTATCGCCATGGTCCAGTTAGAAACTTAACTTGGTCAAGAAGAGATTATGCAAGTTGGATCAAACTACATATCTGCATAAAAGATGTTCAGAAAAGGCTTTTATCACAATTCATTCATTTATGATCTTGTTTTTTCATACCGATTACTTTCAGTGTCCTAATACACAAATTATGATATTTACAACATTTAAAGACAATTTTGTTCACTCCCATTGATTTAAAATTTTCTATGTTACACCTTTGTGCACACCTTGACATCTTGACACAACTGTGAACATATCTAAATGTTGTGAACTTCAAAAAAAACCCATCAACATGAAAGATACATAACTTTGGTGATAAAAGTTTTAAACTTTTACTCGTGAAGATGGTTTTCCTATACATATCTAGCAATGTATGTTTATATATAAATGTAAACACATATATATATGTATGTATATATATATATACCTTTATCTATTTTGGTCTTGAAACTATATGATTGTTTGTGCTCATTACTGTCTGCCACACTCATTAATAAGATCTGCTGACTCGACATGAATTAAAAGTAGACATATCTCTAAACCGGTGGCAGACATTTAGCTGCAAAGTTGGGTTTAAATGGCTTTGTTGGTTACTGTAAGGGCAAAAATAAAGAATAATGATTTAACATTTCATGACCCAACTCCGATATGGCCTGTCCCAAGCCCGGATGTGGAAGGAGAAGGGTTGGGCAAGGATTATGGAAATTTGGACAGCAAACAAAACTATCTATGGTCAGAGAACCATGTCGTGTGAAATCCCTTAAGATAACGACCACAGATGGGAAGACACGCATATGACGGCGTGAGGTGAAAGCCTACGGGAAGTCTCCAGCCTGAGAACGACATGCACAGCACCGGGAAAAACCGCAGTAATAGCAAGGGAAACGAGGAAATACCATTTAGAGATACTTAGCATAAGTGAAGCAAGATGGACTGTTTTCGGAGAAGCGAAGGGCGACACCGGCGAGTCTGTATAGCATTCTGGTTCAGATGAACAACATCACAGAGGTGTGGGAACTATGTTGAGCCCTGTGACTACGAATGTTTAATCAAGTGGAATCCAGTGAATGAAAGGATCATAACTGCTAGATTCAACTCAAAATATGTAAAAACCACCATCATTCAGATCACAGCCATACAAACGATGCAGATGAAGAGGAGAAGGATGGTATCTACAAACAACTGCAGAAAGAGATTGAGTCAACACCAAAGCATAACATGCTGATCCTTATGGGAGACGCAAATGCCAAAGTGGGTTGTAACAACAAAAACCATGAGAACGTTTTAGGTAAAGAAGGCTTAGGCATCACGAATGAGAATGGTGAAATACTTATTGAGTTATGTGAAGAAAACGATCCATTGATTGGAGGTACATTCTTCAAGCACAAAAACAATCACAAATACACATGGACCTCACCAAATAAAAGACAAAAACCAAATTGATCACTTCATCATCAATGGCAGATACAGGAGGTCTCTCGCTGATGTACGAGTTACGAGGGATGCAGATGCTGGAACTGACCATAACTTTGTGGACGGCAAAGTGAAGCTTAAGCTTTCAACACACAAACTCAAGAGCAACAGCGGAAGGGCAACATTCAACACTGCACTTTTGAAACAAAAAGACATCCAGATAGCCATGGAAGAGTCTAACATACAAAAAGAATGGAAAGATTTCACCACAATCTACAAAGAGGCAGCCGAAAACATCCTGGGTAGGAAAAGGAAGGAGCATAAAGAGTGGGTAAGCAGTGAAACTACAGACGAAAGGAAGAAAATGAAAAATGAGATGAACTGTGCAAGATCAGAGAGAATTCGTGCTATCAAACAACAGAAGTATAGTGGGATTGAGAAGTGTGTAAAGAAAAAGGTCAGAGCAGATAAACGTAAGATGATAAATGGGCTCGTTGAAGAAGCGGAGCATGCAGCAAAAAATAATGACATGGAAACTCTGTACAGGATTAAGAATCTATTGTGCAGCAAGAAAAAGCAATCAGCAATTGGTGTGAGGGGCAAAACTGGTAAGCAACTCATTGAAGATGGTCAGATACTTCAAAAATGGAAAGAACACTTCGAAAATGTAGCGGACAATGACTTTGAGACCGGTAATGTTGAAACCAAAGAGGCCCCTTCACAGAAGAAGAAGTGAAGATAGCAGTTAAAAATTTGAAGACCAATAAAGCAGCAGTAGATAATATCAGCGGAGAAATGTTAAAAGCTGGAAGCGAGATCACATACAAGAGATTACTGCACATGTTCGAGAAAGTGAGAGAGAACATCAATATGCCAAGTAACTGGAAAAAATCCATGACAGCTAAAGTACCAAAGAAAGGTGACCTTACTACATGTGACAATAGTAAAGTAATACCCCTCCAGGATATTATAATATAAACAATCCTATATTTAAGCAATAAGAGCGCTCCATGTAGTACTTCTTGAACATAAATCTTGGCAGTTGACATGAGAAATATATTCCATTTAATATGTCATCGTTATCAATCGAAAGATTCTTATTTACAAAAACAACCTGAAAACCTCAACTAAAAAAATCTACTCAATATCCAAAGGACGCTATAGAGGTGTTATTAATTACACTGGTCAACACATTTTTTGTGCTGATATCCACTGAGGGTGTTTTTGTACAATTTTTATATGCTGATTTCAAATCTGATGTCCACTTTAGCCCAACACGTCAGGATTTTTTTTATTCACCCAGTGATTTTTTTTTCAAAATCGACTAATTTACAGCATGTTTCAGGCGTCACAGCATTACATAACATTTTTTGTGCAACAAACTTTACACAAGTTTTCGTGAATAAGGTAATAAAAAATATACGATGATAAAACAGATAGTTAATTTCAGCCTTTATTTGTAGACAAAACTGTTCTAAATACTCAGACGGAACTGTCTGAAATCCACAGACAGCACTGTCTGAGCATATAAAGGTACCTTTTGTGGGTTCTTGTCAATTGAACAATAGAAGTTTTTTAGTAGCAGAAAAAAGTATAAATACAAATCTTTGTGTTATTTGTAGATTGTGTCATAGATTTTGGATGCCGTTGATCGTGTTAAAATTTTCAATATTGATTTTGCGACTTTTATTTATAAACTGCAGGTGTAAATACATTGTATAAAATGTTATATTTTAAAGAAAATAGAGATGTCTAGAAAATGTAAAAACAATAAAGGCATTTTCTGGTACACATGTGGAGAGNATAAGGTAATAAAAAATATACGATGATAAAACAGATAGTTAATTTCAGCCTTTATTTGTAGACAAAACTGTTCTAAATACTCAGACGGAACTGTCTGAAATCCACAGACAGCACTGTCTGAAATCCACAGACAGCACTGTCTGAGCATATAAAGGTACCTTTTGTGGGTTCTTGTCAATTGAACAATAGAAGTTTTTTAGTAGCAGAAAAAAGTATAAATACAAATCTTTGTGTTATTTGTAGATTGTGTCATAGATTTTGGATGCCGTTGATCGTGTTAAAATTTTCAATATTGATTTTGCGACTTTTATTTATAAACTGCAGGTGTAAATACATTGTATAAAATGTTATATTTTAAAGAAAATAGAGATGTCTAGAAAATGTAAAAACAATAAAGGCATTTTCTGGTACACATGTGGAGAGTTTACCTTTGAACAAAACAGAAAATCGATTGATGAATTTTACGAGAAAGCCTTCTACACATGTTTCAAAATTAAGCTTGGCGATCAGGATAAGCCAAGGGCTCCACACATTGTCTGCAAAGCCTGCAAAGAAGCTCTTTGGGGCTGGACCGAAGACAAACAAAAGGAGATCAAATTCGGAATTCCCAAGATTTGGCGTGAACCTACTAATCATTTTGAAGATTGCTATTTCTGTATGACGAACGTTGTTGGATACAACAAAAAAAAATTGGAAAAGTATATGCTACCCATCAATTCCTTTTGCCAGACGGGTCGCGGGATGCCAGGATGGGATCGCGGGGTGAAAGACGAAATCTTGTATAGGTCATGAATACAAGGCGCTGTTACAACTCAATTACAAGTGTTATTGTTTTTTGCAGATTGTATGACTAAAGCATGTCTAAATTTAATAAAAACTTAATAAAACAACATCATGGTTTAGTGTTGATAAGACAGGCTCCCTTAATTTTCACTCCGTCACTGAATACATGCAACTGTGCAAGCTGTACGTTGTGAATTTAACTCAAAGGATTGTAACTACTGCTTTACGACCTAGCGTCATGTTGAATCATCCATCTCAAACCGCAATTGCAAACATTTCGCAGTTATTTTGAGACTATCAGACTGCACATAACGATTTAATTAGCGCCCTGTTGATTTACCCATCTCAAACCACAATTGAAAACATTTCGCGGTAAGTTGACACTCCCAGACTCCTCGCAACGGTTCAAGTTTCTCGCTTCCATGATACCATAATCACTGATCAGTTGTTGTTGCTATCTTGTCGCAATGGATAAGTTCTTGTGCAAATTTCATCAAAAGAAACTACTGATAGCTCTACTAATGCTAGTGGTAGTACTAAAGTTCAGAGGGAAAGAAAATATCAGGACAATTTCCTTCATCTTGGTTTTACTAACATTATTGAAAACCAGGTCGAAAAGCCAAAATGTCTCATTTGTGATTCTGTTTTATCATCCGAAAGTTTAAAACGAAATAAGTTGGAACGACACCTGAAGTCCAATCACCCGGAGCTTATTGGAAAACCACTGTCCTATTTTCAACAAAACTGTTTTCACCCTCCACGACAAACTCTCCGCCTTTGTATGCAAATTACAGTATTGGTAACAGTGTGTTGCAAAGAAAATCTTACAGCTTTTCCAACTCTAAGCAACCTGTTGGCGCCAGGCAATGAGAATATTGGATGCAAGGAGATTGTGAGCTGTGTCACCTACAGAGCTTGAAATTAAGCTTCGAATCATATTTTTCAGATCTTGCTGTTGAAAAATATGATTGGATTAGAAATCCGTTCAATGTGGATTAGACTGACTCAAATGCTGGACTTAAAACACGACAGAACTATAAAATCTATGTTTTCTCTGGATACTTAATCAGATTTTTGGATTCGTGTTAACGACATCTATCCAAAATGTAGCAAGCAAGCAAGCACGGTACATATTAGTACAATCTGGGACATCGTATTTATGCGAAAAGGGCTTCAGCACGTTGGTCGCAATAAAGACAAAGTATTTTAGATATAGTATTTTAGAGATAGTTTAGATATATCAGCGGACATGCGATGTGCTCTTTCCTCGACCACTCCAGACTTCAAAAAGCTGTGCGCATCGACACAACCTCAAGGCTTGCATTGATGCGGTAAGTATGGTGTTGCTACCTTTAACAATCGAGTACATTGCTATTATACATGTATTTATTAAATCCAAGTACATGTATGTGCAATTCCACACTGGCTTTGATGTCTTTTCCTGAGAAATTTCATAAAAATAAAGCTTTCGGGTCGCTTGTTTCAAAGGCTTAAATTTTGGGGTCGCGTGACGGGAAAGCTTGGGAACCCCTGATTTAGACTATGCAGACGATATCGCCCTCCTATCCCGCAGCACCAACATATGCTGGAGAAAACTTAAAAGTTATGTAAATATGCTGAAAAGATCGATCTCAAAATCAATACAGACAAGACCAAGGTGTTGAGACTAAATCACAAGGAAAACCGCCCAATCGAGATCAAGGGGAGAAGTGTTGAAGACGTGGACACCTTCGCATACCTCGATGCCATCATAAACAAAACAGGAGGATCCACTGAAGATATCACACATAGGCTGAGTCTAGCAAGAAATCCGTTTGCCATGCTTAACCCACTCAGAAAGTCAAACGAATACAATAGTAAGACCAAGATTCGAGCATATAACAGCAACGTAATGTCCGTGCTACTCTGTGGAGGAGAGATTTGAAAACCAAATGAAAATGCAACCAGATTGGAAATATTTCAGATAAAATGTCTGAAAAGGATTCTCCGTATCTTCTGGCCCACAAAAATCACAAACAACGAGCTCTACCTTAGGACGAAGACCAGTCCAGTAAGAGAGATCATAAGGTGCAGGAAATGGAGATGGATTGGACATTCTCTGAGAAAGCCACAAAGTGATAGCTGAAGCGCAGCCTTAACATGGACACCAGCGGGAAAAAGACAGGGGACGCCCGCGAACAACATGGCGGAGGAGTGAGGAAGCAGAAAGAAATGGCCTGGGATGGCAAACATGGAGCGAAGTTGGGGACATAGCCAAATACAGGAAGAGGTGGCGGAAGATGCTGTTAAGGCTTATGAGCCACCCATGGCTCAAAAAGTATAAGTATTTCATGACCCATCTATTGAATTTTCTTAGCGTTCTTTCTTTAGGAACTTAGTCATCGGTAGTTAATACCAATGATTCCATTGTTTTACCTTGCTTTCAATCACAAAGCTCTTGGTTCTTTATTTTTGCAAGCGTTATGTGTGAAAAAATAAAGAACAAAATTCAAAGTCTGATACTGTAAAATGGTTATTAAATGGGATTATTTGACACAGCATTACCCAAATACATTATTAAATGCACATAATATATTTGCCCCGTTCAATTAGCTAAAAAGTAATCAACTATTGATCAGCATTTATAACACATATAATTAAAAATTAGACCCATTAAATGCAAAGAAACAGCAGTTTACCGTTGTCTGTTAAAAGTTGAGTACTGTCCAGTTAGTTGTTCCAAGGGTTCTGATGCTGAATTTCGCATGCCTGCTCCATGGGTGGTGTTGCACAACTGGTGTAAATATAAAATAAATAATAATTTAGTACAAATGAACAGTTACGTTACCCGAGTATCAGTGTACATGCATAGAAGACAAATCAATCATGCAGATCAGGCCGAAAAACGCAAGACCCGTGCCAGGGCAAAGGCCCAACTTATATATTACCTAAAATCATGGTCAATTACCTGATAAGCCTAACCTATTTGTACAAATTTCAAGCCTGAATATGGGTGACTGGATGTGTTTGTTGATGTGGATATGGATGTGGGTACAGTCGGTACGAGAGTTTCAGAACGAGAATTTCCAAAGGTAAACAACGACAACAATAATTTTACAAAATTGTTGTGTCTGTGCTTTCTTTGGCTATGTTAATTTGCCTAATTAAGGTGAAGCGACATATTTAATGACCGAATGGGGCGTACGCAGAGAACTTTTTAAAGGACATAAATTACCACCCGTAGGAAGATCTCAACGAAAAATCCATTCCTATCGCAGCAGGGAATTCAAGGTCAGTACGTCACAACATCTAAGCTACGTAATTGTTTTCTTTGCTTTCATGAATTCCTGAAACCAAGACCTTACGTTCTACTGTCAACGAGTTTGCTAAATAACAATATATCAGGACGAAATGTCACATTGTACCAGTGAATTTCTCTATTTTATTCTATAGCCTTTAGACTGTACGAATAGGTGTAAACGAAGCTGCAAGTAAATAGTGGAAGAAGAAAAACGAAGCTACAAGTAAATAGTGGAAGGAAAAAAACGAAGCTACAAGTAAATAGTGGAAGAGGAGAAACGAAGCTACAAGTAAATAGTGGAAGAAGAAAAACGAAGCTACAAGTAAATAGTGGAAGAAGAAAAACGAAGCTACAAGTAAATAGTGGAGGAGGAAAAACGAAGCTACAAGTAAAAGCTGGAAGGAAAAAAACGAAGCTATAACTAAATAGTGGAAGAAGAAAAACGAAGCTATAAGTAAAAGTGGAAGGAAAAAAGCGAAGCTACAAGTAAAAAGTGGAAGGAAAAAACGAAGCTACAAGTAAATAAAGGAAGAAGAAAAACGAAGCTGCAAGTAAATAGTTGAAGAATAAAAACATAGCTACAAGTAAACAGTGTAAGGGAAAAACGAAGCTACAAGTAAATACTGGAAGCGGAAAAACGAAGATCTTGTATGCGGATGAAAATGCAACAAAAGGTGAGCATTGTGAGAAAACAAACAACACGGGTATAATTGAAGAGAATACACGTAAAAGAAAATACAACCGTAAACAAAAGGATGATCCACAGAGTGTAGTGTGTAAAACGGGATAGTGGATTTTCTGTTTATTTCGTATTTTTCATACACATAAATACAATTGACTACCTTAAGAACAAAACGAAACTTTGTGAATTAGTAGTGTTCTCTCTTATGAAGCAAAGGCAACTTTCTACATAAGAAATCGCCCTTTCGATGATCATTGTTTTTATCTTTGATTTATAGCCGAGATTTCCAACCTTTCTTGAGTTTTGCTTTGCGAGGGTATCCAATATTTGTTTTCACACTTCCTTTTTGGAACAACTGGTAAAAAAGCTTATAACGTCGGCCTTTTCGGCCCTCTGCTAGGTTTTAAGTTTACACCTTCTCTACAAATGGTGTATTTAAGTGGAAGAGGCATAATGATCTAGCCTCATTAGTGCTCCTTCGACTATGTTCTGCTAAAGAAATTTCTATCATCACGATTAACAAACTCGACTTAAAATATCCAGCTAAACATAGCCTTTTCTGGACTCTTCTGTCTGAGATATCTTCATGTCGCAGCAGACGTTACCTAACATGCTGATTAGCCCTGAGAACACATGCATCATACATCCTCGCTGAGAAATACCTTTACTGCCCTGAGCAATAAATCTTCAACCAAGGTTTAAGCTGTTGTCTTTGGAATTGGCAACTTGACAAATTAAAAATTTCTATAACATTGTGACTGAAAATTTAAAACTGCGGATCTATATTCGGTATAAAATAGACTTAAAACAAACCATTAATTTCCTGGCAAGGTGACTTATGCAAACACCTTCAAATTCTGGGAAACGACTAAACTATAGCCAAACACCTAAGCCACTGGTAAATATAAAGAATTAGCATTTGTACACTTAATAATAATACCTTTTAACTCGTGTGAAAAAAATCATTAAATTAGCGCTGGTTCGCAAAAATGTATTGAAAGTCTACTTGCAAAAAATTAACAATAAGATCATACAGTAGTACCCAAAATAATCAAGTGACACCAGATGTATATTACATTAGCAATTCTGATTCTCACAGAATGGGTGTTTTATTCATTTTCCAAAACGTAAACGTTCACAAATTCACATTACTAAAAAAGGTTTAATTAGTCAAACTACGTCGCAATGTCTGAAAGATAGAAAGCCAGTTAAATTTGGAATAAGCTAAGTTTCAGGAAGGTATGTTTTCCTTACGTTTTCCTTACGTTTTCCTTCTGAGTAGCATGCCAGCTTTGGAAAAATACATACGTTTACAATGATTTACCTTGGTATATGCGTAACATGTATAGTGCCAGTAAAAATCTCTCAGTTTTCTAGAGCCGCGCCAAGGCAAGAATATCTTCAATATTTATCCATCTTTCGATATTCAATGGTCAAAGACACCTTTTATTTCTTTATGTATCAATCTTTACAACGTATACAGAAGAAGGTTTCTATGTACTGGGAAGAGCATCCAAGAAGAACACCAGGAATTATTGTGGTTAAGGTTATTATCTCAAAAATGAATTATTCTTAATTGTAAGGGTCTATGAATTGCAAGAGTGTGCGACAACTGAGCTAGGCACAACTGGTCTAGGTCAAACTAGCTCAGTTGTCACACTAGCTCAGTTTGACCAAACTCATTTGTGCCTAGCTCAGTTGGGGTGATCCCGAATTGCTACTACCGCTATTCTTTCCAATAAAATAAAGAACTGAGCTTTCCTTACCGACTTTGTTGCAGCATTTCTCTTCTTCTTCTTCTTATGCAGTGGGCGTGACTCAATAATCATTTCTTCTAGCTCGTACGTGGGATCGCAATTTAAATGCTGCCTCTGAAACAAATTATTGGTTTGAAGTTTCAATGATTTTTTTTTAACAATATATCACCGAATCATTACCGGCAAGCAAAAAATGAACTTAAATCAATGGTTACCATATTCACAAAAATCATTGTCTTATATATATATGCGTATGATCAACAAAAAAATGCTAAATATCTAAGACATTGTCATTGAGCCACAAACGGAAGTCCTCATCAACAGTTTTGATATCACCTCGAATACCTATCAGTTGGCAAATCAATACGTGTTGATGGGATTGAATTTCACCACAACGACAAAATGGATTGTCCCTTAGACCAATTCTATGCATGAAATCGGCATATCGTCCATATCCAGATCGTAATCGATTTAAGAGCACCCATTGTTCACGCTTCAGGTCATGTCCTGGAGGTTTCACCGTAGGTTCAGGAATAAATTGGGAAAGCTGGTTGTCTGTATTACTCCATCGCTGTTTCCACACATTAGCAGCCCAAGATTTGACAGATGCTGTATCGTTTATGGTGGAAGCTAAAAGGTGCATGCGATTCGAAAGTGGAACTCTGCTCTTCAACCTATTGTTTGTAAGTGGATATTCAACCAATTTTTCAAGAATGTGCCTTTCCTCTGATAGCACACGATTATATAAATTCAATATATTTTTATCTCTTCTTAAGTCGGCAGGCTCAATACCACAAAGAATAGGAAGAACAATCATTGTCTTAATGAATACTATACTCGATGGTAAAGCAGAAAATGCCGACAAGTGTCTTTTTTTAAACTAACCTTTAACTACTGACCTCGTCCCTTTGCCTAAGGTATTGAAAAAGTACCAGTCAACAGTTACTTCAATTAACTTGTTGAACAAAATTGTCGGTGATTTGCAACACATTATATCACAAAACCATCTTTTTATTTCACTATCTCTATACAGCACAGACAACTGTGGCAGCTCAAGTGCACTGTATTGCGAGGAACAATAAGCATGACAATGAAATCTTTTAGAGTTTGTTTCATAAACATTCAAGTATCGCGATTGTGCAAAGCTTAGGCGGGAATAATTTTGAGGGGGTCATGCGATGCAAATGAGCCAATAGCTCAGTAACGTTTTAGCAGGTCGGTATTAAAACGGCAAATACAAATGTAAATTCCTTCATTTATCGACATGGTATACCAACGGTTGAACTCCGGCAAAGAATGATTTTTAAGCCTCTGTAAATACAAAACGAAAAAACTTTTAACCTTATTTCTTTCGAACTCCTAAAAGACAGAAACAAAAAATTCTGCGAACTTTGTCAACTGGTCAAAAGATATGAACGAGAGCGGCTTTACCTGACGTCATCGACAAGCAAATGCTATTGTTAAAGTTAATGTAACCAATTGCCTTGACGCATCAACGCTTTCTTTCTTTGAGCAACAAAGGGTACTTAAACACTAAAGGCAAGTGTAAAAAAACCCCTACAAAACACTTATTTCTATCACTTGGTAAAACCTATTCCGAAAAATAACTACCGAAGAATTTGCCATGTGGAAAATTTGTCGGATAAAGGCTTTCTGTGTAAAGATTCAAAGCCGTTATTTCCTTACATATATTATGCGGTGTCTATTTTTATTCATACCTGAAAGAGAAACAGAAAGTTGCTATTATTGCAACTCCCCTCCTCGGTTAAAGTTTGATTTTAATTTGACCGTAAATCACTGCAATCAACTGATATACTATCAAGTAGCTACAAAGGCTCAATCCACCACAATTTCAAACACCTAATGTTCCTAAATATGACAAGACAGATATAAAACAAAGTAAACCAAACTTACTGAAGGAACAAACACCATAGGCATTTTCTTTCTTGCGATAATCTCGAAATTCGTCTTCACCATACAAGTGTGTTGTTGTAGCGCCTCCAATGTCGATAAACGCTTAGAAGGGTCGGGATGCAGTATTCGCTTCATCAGATGCACAAAATTATCACTCAGGGAACTAGGTAGTTCGAGTACAAGATCTGTCATAAACATTTTGTAGATTTCTTCTGATGACATATCATGATTGACTAGGAAAGGTCGCTAGGAAATTAAAACAAAACAGCTCTTAAAGATACAGTCGAAAAACACCAACACCAAGCCTGGTGGTCATCTTTAGAAATTCGTCATGAAAAGTTAATCAATATATACCGACAGGTTACCGTTTAACGGTTTCTGTGGCAAACATTTTGCATTTTATCCTGACTTCCAAAAACTAAAACGCACATTTCGAATGTTTACACAAGGACATCGCAAAAGAAGTTCTTGGTTATGTTTAAAAAAATAAACATATCTTCCAAGATTTTCAATTTATTGCGTCTCTTGCCTGGAATAAGTCTGTTTCAGATGTCATATGTGGTCTTAATTAAATGGTGTAATTGCCGACTAGTAAACCGTCCGACTACTATGCGCGAGGTTTTCGGCTAAGTCTTACTATACCCCTTAAAATATTGTCTCCAGCTCGTTACTCTGTTACAAGGACCAATGGTCAGTTTGAATATGTTCTCTTTGCGTTCGAAGGACGAAACTTGAAACTTGAAAATAATAACAGCCTGAAGAAAAAAATCCAGTGAGCAGTATCACTTTGCACTTTTGTCTTGGCTTCCAAAGAGCACACCTCCACATGTTACAGGATAGCGATGTTTGATTTTACATCGGACATCAAGCCAAAGAAATGTCCAAATAAAGTACTTCAACTTCACCTGCAAGCATTCGAATAGTTTCTTTTTTCATCTAAAGAAACTTACCTGGATGTATAAATATTTGAAAATAAAAACGAAAATAATGTTGCGTTCACTGTTATTTGGAAAATCACGCATACAAAACACCAAACTCTTTTGTACTGAAGCTGTTGCTTTTTCAAACTTTGCCTTACTCTCGTTTTCAGTAAATTTCTTAACAATCAGCAAGTGGTTCTCTTTGCCTTCTGAAAACGATTTTGCTATTTGACTCGTGCCCATTGCACTTATCTTCTCCTTGTGTCCATGCAATATTCTTAAACTGTCTATCCTTTTGTTGTAAGTGGTGGTGTTTAAGTACGTCTTTGGGTGCTTTCATACAGAGTTAAAGCTTTCGCTCATGGCATTTTTCGCTTGCATAGCAAGCAATAAACGCATAAATACGTTTCTCTTTGTTACAGTACCTGGAGTAATTGTGCACCTGGTGAATCAATGAGATGGTCGGCAAAACAATTCAGCTTGAAGTTCAGCAACAACATCGTCCTTATTGAAATTGTCGGCGTAAAAGGGAGCAACATATTTCAAATGTTACCGCAGTTATCTCAAAAATATTATTTAAGTATTTCAAAAAACAAACAAATCTGTCTGCTCAAATCAACCTTCAATAGCTTGTATCACGTTGCCTACAGCATCAAAAGATTTATATATATATATATATATATATATATATATATNACAGAGTTAAAGCTTTCGCTCATGGCATTTTTCGCTTGCATAGCAAGCAATAAACGCATAAATACGTTTCTCTTTGTTACAGTACCTGGAGTAATTGTGCACCTGGTGAATCAATGAGATGGTCGGCAAAACAATTCAGCTTGAAGTTCAGCAACAACATCGTCCTTATTGAAATTGTCGGCGTAAAAGGGAGCAACATATTTCAAATGTTACCGCAGTTATCTCAAAAATATTATTTAAGTATTTCAAAAAACAAACAAATCTGTCTGCTCAAATCAACCTTCAATAGCTTGTATCACGTTGCCTACAGCATCAAAAGATTTATATATATATAAATATCTTTTGACGGAACATATATTAAAATATATATTTATTGATATATGTTCTGCTGCCAGATGGGAATCTATTTTGGCTGCAAAAAGAATTTCGACGAGAGAAGCAAGGTTTTTTTACCTTTGTACTTCTCAATTTTTCATGTCCAGACATTCCTGGTCGACAGTCATCAAAACTACTCAAAGCGAAACATTACTCAAAGGGATATTATTTTGTTGTAACATTTATATGAAGGTCAAAGCAGCATCTTGGTCCTTAGCAGCAACACCGGTATAATATTTTAGTGCTCTTTTGAGTAAGAGGCATCCAACTCAGCTGGCGCCCAAACTAAATAACTACAGATTGCATATCCGTACTGCACCCCTGGAATCGAAGCTATTATTTCAGTAACCTGAGCATTATGTAACGACCAGTCCTAAAACTCCAACAACTCATCATGACAACCTGTCATAAATCACACCAAGAATTGTCCATTCACGAGGCAAAACGAGTGTATCCATCAAATTTCCTTTCTTTATGACCATGTAGCATTTAAATATTAAATTTCAGTTCCATAGACCCTTTCCTAAGGTGGGTACTTCCTCTATGTCTTAAATGACTAATCGAGCCAGCAAGAGGGCGGTCATTTCGCTGCCTCCAGGGAGGGGGGGGGGGAGAGCTATGGCCCTGAGTTAAACCATAAAGTTCAAGTAGGAACTCTCTTTTCGCTCCGAAAAAATTACCTCGAAAAGGTCAAGTAAGCTTTATAGATTTACACTTCAAAACAATAAAAATAAGATTCGGTAGCTTGATGCCAACTCTAAGAACTAAATTCACATTTTTCTGTATTCACAAATGGTGCTGCTTTGATCAATAACAGAAGGAACGCAAGTGAGTTGTAAATATTGGTAATCAAGACTATTGCAAACAGAAAATCGTTGCACATATACTTTGTGGTAATTGTATGTAAATGCTGCTGTTGTTGTTTATGACTGTCGGGGCAAAAAGGGGTTCTATAATATTCCAATCAAATGGGAAAAATTCTAGTTCACAGAAGAAAATAAGTCATGACCTGGGCCAAGTCCTAATGACCAGTTGGATTCAGCAGTCATCTTTTATCAGTTAATATGGTCTTAAGCCAACAACAATTGTTATCGGTAGAAAATCAACTTTAGGAAGAATTTTCTATTGTCTTTCCAACTTACCTTGCCTCTTGTCATTTCACAAATAGAGACACCTAATCCCCACCAATCTACGGCAAATGAGTAACCCTTACATCGACCACAAGTTGTTGCGAATATTTCTGGCGCTGCAAAACAAAAGAAATGTTAACACAAGAAAATGCATATCCCTTGCTTTAAATTCGTTGTGATACGCTATAACACAGAATAACTACAGTACTCGAAATATCACCTTAAAAGGAACTTCTTCCAAGCCGTGGTCGAGCCAGTTTTAATTTATGGATCGACTACTTAGACGCTTCTTAAAGATCAAATGAAAAAGCTAGATGGTACCTACACTAGGATGTTGAGGGCGATTCTCAATAAATCTTGGACCGAGCACCCGACATTAGCAGAATTGTATGTTAACATACCGGCAATTAGCGACACAATAATGGAAAGACAAATGAAATTTGCTGGCATTGCTACCGTAGCAAAGGCGAATTAATCTCATTCCTGCTACTTTGGAAAGTAACCCATGGTCATACGTCTAGAGGAAGACCTTGCAAAACATATCTGGGTTTGTAATGTGAAGGCACTGGACTAAATGCTACAGAAATTCAAACAGGAACGATGTAACGGGACATATGGAGACAACGAATCAGAGTGGCCCGGGTAATCCGCCCGATCAGGTAAGGTAGGTTGCCAGGTACGTACGTACGTAGGTATTTTGCTAACGTTCAGTGTAGAAACATTTGTAAAATCGACAATTTTACCACCAAATGCATTCACAAGGTCGGCAAGTAGGAAGGTAGCGGCCATAAAATAAAAAAATTCCCATACCTTCTCTTTGAATTTCAAGTCAAATACTGGGGCTACAAAATGCCACTGCCAAAATTGTACACAATGGCATTAACTTGGTAAATTTAAAAAATCTGCACAATTATCAACAAGAAAGGCCCCATCGTTTTGTACAGCAAACACAACTAATTTTTAAAACAGGAAACAAGAGACATGTTGCTTATTCAGACTCTCGGCAGCCACTTAAATACTGTAGACTTCAGCATTAACTAAAGCAATTCCTACGGTCAATTCACTACAATACCTACCCTTTCTAATAAAGCAAGTGTCACACCTAAATAGGTTTTGATTCGCAAAGTGTTTCACCATATAAAGCACTTGTATACATACCCATGTACGGTTTCGTTCCTGACAAAGACGTGGCCAATGTTCCTTTCTTCAAATATACTGCAATATTAAAATCTGTCAAGTGTATGTGTCCTGTTATCAACATGAAAATTGAAAAAAAAAACATATGCTGATCTGCGAACAAGAAACTGTGACACATAACTTTCGTAAGTTCACTTCGTCGTCGTTTCATTAGTATGCTCAACTGTCCCAACAAATTCCCTACAGAAAAATCGTCCTACGCATTCTCAAACAGCCACTTTGTCACAGAAAAAATTAGTCACAGCCCAAACCGATCGCAGTGGTCTGTGAACATATGTGGCTTGTCACATTGTACACTTTAGTCTACTTGGCTTCTTCCTGTATTTCCTTGAACTAGTATACTAAACCTTACATTTTCCTGGCAAACTCCAAATCTGTTCTACCACATTATTGTTGTTTATCAATAAAAGACCATAACATAAAGACCTAATGGGTACAACTGATAACACTAACTTTTTTTTTGTGCGTGTGTGTGGGGGAGGGGGGACTTTAACGTATTTCCCTCAGTAACTGGGGCTCAGATGGTGCCCTTTATTTTTGTATTTTGCATGTAAGGGCGTTCTTGGATTCCCTTCCTGACGTCAACCAATGGCTTTTTCTTTCGTTAAGTCTTGCCACCCCTTCGGGTAATCGAGCCCGGAACTTCTTGGTTACGGTGCAGCTGCACTAACCATTAAGCCACGGCTCCTCACTCATTACACTCACTTTAACAACTGATAAATGAACTAAAATCTCATGATTTTCAGTGTACCAATAGCAGATTAAACAAGAGCCTAATCAACGTTACGAATAAGTTCGTAGAAATAGTTTGTAGCTCAAAACAGGATTTGAGGCAGTTTTCCAAAGGCGTATGTATCAGAAGATATGCCACATGCATAAAGTGATACAAAGTAAAAAAGAAAAAAAAGGAAAAGTTATTGGCGAAAACAATTTATAGAAGCATCCACGTAACAAATAGAAATGAAATACAAGTGACTTTCCCATTTACATGCTGGAGTGTAGTAAAAAGGGAGATTTTCCTTACTAAAATGGACGTGATCCATCCCTCTACCCTACCCAAATATTATTTCGATTTTAACGCAAAATATCGTTAACAATCTTCACTGACACTTCTAACAAATAAAATTAGGGCCCATAATGACCAATGTGTATCCTGCTCTCTTTCTATTCTAATCACTAGCTTCCTGAAAAGCTGTACAGTACTGTGAGAATAAAAGAGTTGAAGATTATTTGGTCCTACAAATCAAATAACCACACAGCTGCTACAGACGGCTTCTCTTTTATGTCTTTAGAATAGATTCGGACAAAAAAAAAGCTTTACTTTATCAATCAGACTAATGATAAATACGACAAATACAAGCAGGTGCATCAAGGAGTACCTTACATCATAAATAAAACAGGTTCAAATATAACTGGAAAATTAAATAAAACAACGGAGTCTTAATCACTTAAAAAAATTATAAAGTAGCCCTGGTATCAACTATTGTTCTGCATGTGAAACATGATTTACGATAAAATACAGGCTTTAATAATAATAAATTGAAAATATTTCAAATGTGCATATGTTTCAAAAGATAATACTTCACGTAATGACATCCATGTTGATAGTACAAAGAAGTACTTTTCAATATGTCTATCCATAATCAATTTTTTCCCAGCCACACCTAATTAAAAACATCATAAGACTACGAAATAATCCGGCTTACTATAATTCTTTATACTTGTTAATAACTTCTAATACAATTCTCTGAGACTATTTACAAAACGTCTATTACGAAAGGCACTACACACAGGTTTGGATTTCAAATAAAATAGTGTCTTTTCAGTCCTCACAATATTCAATCTAAGGCGAGCTTCATACCAAGATGCACCTGTATTTTAGCCTCAAGTAACTGCACTTCAAAAGGTTGT
Organism: Morbakka virulenta; assembly: GCA_003991215.1. Classification (NCBI taxonomy): domain Eukaryota; kingdom Metazoa; phylum Cnidaria; class Cubozoa; order Carybdeida; family Carukiidae; genus Morbakka; species Morbakka virulenta. The sequence continues at coordinate 4,414,496 of RDPX01000004.1, forward strand.
ATGTTGCTGGATTTCTCATTACAAGTCTTTTAATTTATTGGCTTCCTCTTTGTAAAAATTATACATGCACAATCCCACTTTTAAAGAAGAAAGAAATTGTATACAGTACTTCCAGGATCTTTTCTGGGGCTTCGTCTTTGAATCTCTCACCCGATAAGCTACTGATCGACCAAGTGATCACAATTGCGGCTATATTATTCTTAAAGCGTAACCATTAACGAGTAATTCAGGAGCACTTTCCTTTATTCAGTGGAAAAACACCCCAGCAATGACAAATCTCTGCAATAATTATCATACTAATTAAAACACATGCCTATTTAAGATGTCCATTTTAAAAGATGCAGATAACAGAGCGAAAAAGAGGGTTTACTTAAGTAAGCGCCCATGTTAACAGTTTCACTAAAATATGTTAATTAACAAGCAAAAAAAATTAAAGAAGGAATAAAGTACTACCACTAACCTAATGGAATTGTCGGGGCTAATCGGAAGTTCTGGTGTAGGTTGTTTGAAACATAACGCTGGAGATTCAACACCGATTTTCAAGGCTAGCGTAACCAAATAGCCAACCATGACACGTTTGTCAGGCCTCGTGCGGAAAGAATGGAGCTTCAAAACCATTGGTGAGGTTTTATTATATGTCGGTCTAGAGTAAGAGGGTCTTTGGGCCAAGCAAGATGCAATGACCAACCAAAACAAGTCATGATGGAATAAAGTTTCAACATTTACATAAAACAGCTGGCGGACATATATGAACAAACATGACAAAAATAATACCGGGCAGACGATTAGGAAACAGAGAGTCCAGGATTGTGATGATACTGTGAGTTTCTAAGCTTAATAAAATCAGGCGGGGTTCCCACTTTTGTTTCCCTGTTTCATATAGGGCTGTTTAGGGGTTTTCTATTTAAAGTTATCAATACAAGAACGAAAATTACATATTTTGTAAAGTTATGCCCCGGGAGTAACGATTCAGACAAGTATTTGAATATCAAAATAAAGCGACAAAAAGAAGAAAATAAAAAAAAATCCAACGTAAAAACAGGCTATATAACAAGTATTAAAGAAACCAGGGCCAGCCGAAAAGGAAATGTATTAATCTACCAGTAGCAAATAAATATTTGATAATGGAACACAAAACTGTTATGGCTCGGTTACCAGCATCTGTAAAAGTTCTTTTCCCGTACAGTCGCGTGATGTAAAGTGAATGACTTTCATACGGTATCAAGGACAATGAAAGTTTTCTAAGGTCTTTGTACAGAGAAGAAGGTTTATAAGAGTAACTGGGGCAGTTTAAGAACGTCATAAGCCACTTTGCAAAGGTATGATGATAATTTATGCAGTGAAACAAAAACTACCTTTTAGGTGGGGTTTAATTGACAGTTCCCTGCGTTAAACTTGGATATATTGTCCAGATATTGTTGCCTAACATTAAACAAAACCAGCAAAAATCGGTAACCTTATAAAGGGCCAAAGACTCAACTGTCTCTGGTTACAAAGGTTCATTTAATCTATACTCATCCCAGGTCCTTCCGAAAATGTATCGTTATACGTTTTTTATCCGAACAAATTTTCGATTAAACAAACGCGAAGAATTTTAAAACATCTCTACAAACAATCGATTTGTCGAACTTTATTCAGCGTCTTGTCAGTTATGCGGCCTTTTTGTAGGGCCGCTCTAACTCCTGGTATTTGTTAAGTCTTATAGTAAGTTTCGTTCAAAATAAATTGCACCGCTTTTTATTCTAAATTTGCAATTTTGGCCGTGAATAGTTTTATCGAATCTAACCCGAACCGGCGTTTCCAGTAATAATAAAATCCCTTCAATTATTATGGTTTTACACGCACCCAGAGAAAGTAAAGACCGCAAAATTAAATCATGAAACATCGTTAGGGGTGAACAACCTATTCTCAAATTTTCCGAATTCATCCCCGATTTTCCAAATTTTCAGATAATCGGGGATAAACAACTTTCACATAAAGTAAGAGTAACCTATTCGTATAATCGAATATCTACTGTTCCATACAAACAGTGTCTTATAATTAACGAGTGCGATGGCTTTCTTCAGTGCTTTTTTAACATATTCACAACATTCCTTTCCATACGCACATGCTTAATGGTTGGTGCAGTTGCATTATAATTAAGAGGTTCCGGGTTCGATTCCCTGTGCACACAAAGAGACTTTTAAACTTTACAAATGGAAAGAAATTCCTAACTGTCACAACAAAATCTTTCTGATGGGAACCACCAGATCCTAGTTACTAGGAAAATTGACGTTTAACACACATGACGTATCCCTTTTTTTGTAAACAGGTCCATGATTCCTTGCCATTATGAAGGCAAATTAATATCTTGTTCAATACTGACGCACATTACTTAAAACTGTTTCATTTTATAAGCAACAAAACAATCTACAATAATTTTCCAACAAAAGTCTCCAAGTACACAACAGATTTTCTTACATTTAATTCTTCTCAATATTTTTTTTGAAAGAAAGTGAAAAATGTGTGCGTACCGAACTGGGTACGGACTACCACCTATGGTTTTGACTCTCAGACGTTCTACGACCTGAGCCATCACTCGTAGGTTATTAACCAAGTCGTTTCCAAATCACACTATTTACTGTTGTGCACCATTCATTCCACTGGTCAATATCATTGTGTACCTAATCCAAAGCTATAAATAGGGGGTTCAGCCTCCCACATCTTCGGCTGGGGTCAACTATTTTCTAATTAACTACTTTTAACTACCAATTAAAAGTAGCTAACTATTTTCTATAAATACTTAACCAGTAAGTAATAGTATTACTTTTAACTATTAGAACGGCAGAGCAAATTAGTTTTGAAGTTTAGTTAACTATCCAGCACTGACTTCAGATTACATGTAGTTGGTCTTGTAGTTTACTTCCAGACCCCGTACATCTAATGAGATCCTTTCAGAAGCTGTCAATGGCATAAGTCAACAATGCAAAAATTGAAGTCGGCGACAAGTTGTTTTTTTAAGTAATTATGACACAGGCCTCGTAAAGAAAAGGTGACAAAAGTCTTTATTCATTTGCCAGTTTTGAGTTTGTTTGCCGATTTAAAAGTCTGTAGTTCTGTTGATGTTTAAATGTTTGCTCACCAGTTGAGCGATCATCAAAGCATCAGACAAATTTCAAAACAGCTGTGTGATTAGATACCCATTCATGGTTTTATCAAAATCCGTTACACGTAGTACGAAAAGGAGTTATTCTTCCTGGCTCAGACTAAGTCATAGTCTGATAAAAAGTTGGGCCTTGAAATCACTGTGGATATAATATCAAAGGAGATAATAATACAACATAATATAATATACCAATAATACATACAATTTTCTACAACGTTTGAGGGTAAGTTCGAAAATTTACTATTTCTCTGAGTTCCATTTCTATTAGTGGATACACAAGAATATATATTTTTTTGATAATCGTACTTTTTTCTGGTCTTTTTGTTGTGTAGTCCAGATTTAAACCGTCCAAATTCTTAAACGCAACTCGTTAATCCGTCAAATAATTTCTGTTTCATATATTTATTCTGAATGTTAAACCTGTGGTAGGATCACATGATACACGTGACGTGGCATCAATGTTATCCATTTTTCTTGCAGGTTAACCATGAAAAAGCCTATCCTGAGTATCTCCTCCATCTATAAAATGCCCGGCTTCAAACGACCCCAAGAGTGCAAAACCCAAACCAAAACAATCCTCGACGCCGTCTTTTGAAACCATCAACTAAAAATAAAAAGACGACTATCTGCCTTAAATCCGTGGAACCAACGTATTACTATTGTAATATTGCCAATGAATTGGCACCACTATTCACAACTGAAATTGAATCTTTAAGCCATTCCGCCAAGGAATTAAATCTTCTGTTTCCGTTTCCGTGCAGAAAGACTTTTTCCACTAAATTTACAAAGCAGTCCATGGAAAACCCGCTGAAAGAGGTTGGTTAGGTGTGTATGTCACTGGATATAGGGAATAGTCGGCAAATACGTAAATTCATCGGAGGTACAATGCCATTTATCGATGGTGACAGGAATTTACGTGCCATGATGCTCGGATATAAACATTGCCAGCGCCGTTGCATCGCCGAAAACGTTGTACTGGAATACAATGATATAATAGTTGAACATTTCAGTCTCAACAATAAAGTATTCTGCGTTGTTACGGATAATGGCTCGAACGTCAGGAAGACATTCCAGTTGCCACATTTTGACAATGAAGAAGAATGCGATGATGATTTGGATGGATCATGTAATGATCTGAAAGATGAATTTGAATCAGTGGACTGAACGGAAACAGATACACTATTTAACTGAGAATTTACCGTATTTTGCCCATACCTTGCAACTTATCTTAAAAGACGGATTCTAGAAAGCCAAACTAATTTCACTGGTCTTAAGAAAGGCTGCAACGATGGTGAAATTCGTTAGAACATCAACTTTTGCGAGTGAATTTCTTGCAGGAGAGAATCGAGTCCAACTATCAACATCACCCGTTGGAGCTTTCAGTTAATGGTGATAAAAGCTGTTTTGCGCATTGCGTTGTCAAAATGGGATTATGTCGAATCTAAACAGAGGTTTCTATCAAAAGATCGTACCATAATGAACAATCTTGTCAGAATTTTACAGCCATTCCGAAAATGTACTATATATATGCGTATGATCAACAAAAAAAATGCTAAATATCTAAGACATTGTCATTGAGCCACAAACGGAAGACCTCATCAACAGTTTTGATATCACCTCGAATACCTATCAGTTGGCAAATCAATACGTGTTGATGCGATTGAATTTCACCACAACGACAAAATGGATTGTCCCTTAGACCAATTCTATGCATGAAATCGGCATATCGTCCATATCCAGATCGTAATCGATTTAAGAGCACCCATTGAAAATGTACTGAAAAAACACAACTCGATAAAAAGGTTTCNTAAATATCTAAGACATTGTCATTGAGCCACAAACGGAAGACCTCATCAACAGTTTTGATATCACCTCGAATACCTATCAGTTGGCAAATCAATACGTGTTGATGCGATTGAATTTCACCACAACGACAAAATGGATTGTCCCTTAGACCAATTCTATGCATGAAATCGGCATATCGTCCATATCCAGATCGTAATCGATTTAAGAGCACCCATTGAAAATGTACTGAAAAAACACAACTCGATAAAAAGGTTTCAGCATCACTTAACATTCCTCACATCATGTCTTTGCTAAAACACCTATCGGATTTTGAATCTTAAAGAATAGGGAAGAAATTTGTCTGCGCATTGAAATCAAACGCCGAAAAATGCTTACAATAATACCTCCACAGTACGAATACGAAAATTGCTTCGGTATTAACATATAAGAATATAAGAAATGTAAAAAAATACATATAAATATAATAAAAAATAAATATAAGAAAAAAAACTACGTGGTGCAAAGATGATGACGAAAACGATCTCAAAAAATTAAAACGGCAATGGAACGAGCTCGTAACACCAAAGCCTAATCACAAACCTTAAAACGTTGTCACCACACGTTTGACCACACGCCAAAGAAAGCCGACAAAACACCGACCAGCAAAAATGATGTGAAGTCTGAGAAAGAAATTCATCTCTCATAATCAAGAGTGGACAAAAGATGTATTTTGATCAAGAACCCTTGAACTGGTGGTCCCTTAATCTAACGCGACTCCCGTTTCTCGCAGGCGTGGCTAAAAAGTACTTTACCAGTAAAGTACACCACGTATCACACACGACAAATAGCAATGGAGATAAACTTAGTCTCTTTTCTGACGATGCCATCTCTGATATAGCAGTTTATTACTATTTGTTTCAAAGGGGAAATCTTGGGGTGGGGTGGAATGGTTATACTCATGCTGTTTACCTGTATAGCTAGTTATTTCAGTTACCAAAAATGTCAGAAATTACAAAAGATAGATAATCTAAGTGCCTCCGAAACAAGGGCCAACTGGACCTTTTCATAATCTTTATAATTGACGATGTCATCTCTGTGGATACAGCATAACGTTGACATTTACAGAATACATAGGTAAATACAGTTATTAAAGGGAATCAATATTCAGCACTTTTAAACTTCGCTGTTAAAGAAATAACATTTCAAATCTCACCTTTGTCATCTAAAAGAAGGTTGTCCGGCTTTATATCTCTAGAATAAACGATACAAGGTCTAAATATTAGATTAGAAATATTAGGTAAGCCAAAAGCTTACCAAATTGGACATTGGTGGGGCTGAACTGTGAATACCTTCTTGTATACTGGCAATTTAAGTATTTGAAGGTTCTCATTCAAATAAATACCTAATCTTTCAATATGACTATGTGCAGTATAATTTCAAAAAACAAATTTTGAACACATTTTGCTTGAAAGCAAGAACATTTCATAAAAATCAAAGCCAGAATGTTTGGTTACTAAAATAGTTATGTCACGAGTCTGTTCTTAATGCGAATAAAATGGTCACAGGATTAGCAAATGCGCATATTCCGTGTTTAAGGTACTTTCCGTACCCAAAAATTAATTCGCGTTAGCATTCCACAGGTATCATCCAAAAATGTGATAAAGAGGTGCCACTGGGTTAAAAGAAGAACGGTAACGATGGTAATGTACAGGTGAATCATTTGTTTCAGCAAGTAACAGAGTCTTGATGCACGTTCTCGGACGAGTTCCTGGGAAGCCAGTCCACCTTCAGATGAGATGACAAAAAGCACGGTAACATTAATAAGTAGGAAAACAAACGTGGATGTAGAAATAGGCATGGTTGCCGCCTTAGCATGTTACTAACATTGGCTGCTGCGAAAGAGTCTGAAGTACACGTTCTTTCATTAGACACGCCTGAATATAACTTGCAACAATGCAAAAACGCTAATAGTTAGTAAGAAAGTAGTAGGATCGGTAACGGTGGACAAGTGGGTCTTTATTCCCAAACACCTCAAGCAGCAACAATTTACTTTGTTTAAATCGGTGGGGAAAAAATACGGCAGGTCAGGTAGTTGAATACTGAGACTTGTTGAACGCCAGTGATATCTTAAACTCCGAAAAAAAAAAGATTATCTGAGCATATCAAGACAGTACTTAAACTAGATTTGTCAATTCTTTGGAGTACCTCAGCATTCTCTTCAATCAAGTTTTAACATAAACAACAAAACGTGAGGTCAACATTTGGGTACTCGGTTGTACAAACAACGGTTTTGCAATATTGACAATGGCACGCTCTTCACTTTTATACCTCAAACACGTCAAGACGGCAATTTTTACCAATTCTTAAATCTAACTGCATTCACTTCTAATCAGAAAAAGATCCATTTTTATTTTATCTATCGTTTGACCAATGTGCAATATCAGATAAAGACTTATCTAATACTATCTTATTAAGATACCTTCGTAAATAAAGACTAAGTTATTATCTTTGAAATCGCGTATATTGGTGGCTGCACTATGCCATAGTACTAATGAATATTTTACATAGTTTCTGAGGCGTAAAAGGTCCACGATCACATCCACTGTCAAAGTGGAAGGCACAAACAACAAAAAATTGGGGACCAAAGCCCCTTCAGGGCTTTCTTTCCTCTCCACCAAACGCCTCTGCATTAGTGGGAGAAAGAAAAAGAAAATAGATCTCTGATTCCTTAGAGTAACTTTAATCGTACCAAGAAAATTAAATGTACTGCTATAAATTGTTTTATGGATATACAATTCGACGAAATACCTCCTCCTGCCTTTCGTCTCCATCTACTGTCTCGATATCTCTCTTCTCTTCTGTCGCTACCTTTGCTTTTTCTTCTTAGCAAGTTGCTTCTCACTACTTTTAATTTTGCTTTTCATTCACGGGCGGCAGCTACCTATACCAATGCCCGTTTCTTAAACACTGCTAACAACACAAACCGTCACATATAATTTATAAATCAACCAAAGTCTTAAAGCAAGTAACATCATTATAATACTTAACAGGGAGCGGTAAGCTATGTGGATGAATACAAAAAACGTGGTGAATTATTAAAGCATTTTGGGGGAAAGGAGATAAATATATGGCAAAGAAAAGGCCTGTTAACTATAACCCACGTAGAAAAATATAGACAAAACCTTAGGAAATGATTCCTGTATTTTTTTAGAAAGGAGAAAAACAGGTAGCAAAGAAAATGGTTGGAATCTAGGCATCGAAGAGCTAACGCAACTAACCTTACTTTTTTTAAGGATGGGGGGTTTAACGTCATCCCCCCCAGTAAGCTCAGACGGTGCCCTTCACAGGGACTTGGATTTGGCAGTGAGGAATTTCTTGATGCCCTTCCTGACGCCAGCCAATGACTTTTTCTTTTGTGAATTTCCTAAGTCGCCCACTCGGGGAATCGAACCCGGAATTCTTGGTTACGGTGTAATTGCACTAACCATTAAGCCTCGGGTCCTCAAAGTAACCTTACTGCTACAAACAATGCCAGTGCCACAAATGAGAAAGCCTGAAATCTAAAAATATATCACTACACATCTTTAAAGCAAACTTCCATACTTTCTCTTTCAAACGCCTCTGCCTTCCAATAAATACCTCCACTTAACAAAGGCTGCATCTTAAATTATCCTGATATTCCGTGTAGTTGGAAAATTGGACCAGAGAAAGCGTTGTTCATCGGAAGAACGGTTTAAAGGGCCATCTTTTGGTAAGACAAAACGAGTATATTTGTTTCAGTGAGGTCTTTAGCTTGAAACAAATTCTTTGATACTTGAGGGAAAATATACGCATTCCCCTTTTTGTTTTATTAATTTTATGCACTATTTTTCTTGCTTTGAGTTTGATGCACAACACATACAGTTTGTAGATAATATAAGGGCCGTCATTTAATTTCGCATAGAATTTACAGTTTCACAACGAATGGTGTAAAAAATATCAATATTATAATTTAACACCTATTTTTATTCTGACCTTTTAAAGAAATGCCACCCTCATAAGTATAATTGCCGAATAAAGACCCGTTGTTCAAAGACAGAAATACAGTAAAAAAATAAATACAAGAATGAAAAACAAATAAAAAAGTAACAAAAAAGCAACCAAACCAGTAAATAGAATAGCAATTCATGATCACAATTGTTGCATTCATCATAAATTCTGATCAGTGATTTCCAAACTCTTTTTTTCCCATCCACTATTCTGGAATACCAATATATTCAAGGCACACAATTAAAAAGCAAATTTTAGGCTAAACACTCTCAAGCCCTTCCAATAGACACAGACCAACTCAAAACAACACAAAATTTAAAACAAAGAACAGTAATAACTTAATAATTTTTATGGGTTAAGAATCTGGTATACTTAAAGTACGCCATAACTACAAATATATATGCGCTAGAGGTGCCATACATGATAGAACTGTCTAATACGACAGAATTGTCTTCTAAATAATATGACTGAATACCATACCTTTTGTCTGCTTATACATACCATACCAAACCCCGCAAAAGTAAGGCAAGTTACGTTAAAGAAGCATTGCTTTAAACCACTGTAGTAACGGGTCTGCTTTCAGTAAGGTGCAGTTTTGTGTTTTCTTCTGCCTTTTAAAATGCATACATAACATAGTGGGAATAGAGTGTAGGCGGGTTTATAACCATGACGACAGTTTACCTTAGGCATGTTGATGCATAACCTACTCTATATGTGAATAATCAGGTTTATTAATGTGTTAGCAACCATCAGTAAGTGCTAAAAACATGTGAATGAATAAGTAACTAAATATGTTTCTGATGCCAGTGTCAGGGAGAGAGAGAGGGGGGGGGGCGACATCCAAACATACTGACACATATATACACACAGTGGGGTAGGAAGATAAGGCTGAAAGTGCCAGAGAAAAGCAATGATAAACGAAGTTGTACATAGGTATTTCTTACAACTCTCCGTACCTGTGTATAATTCTTTTTGACTGTAAGTAATCCAGAACCAATGCTACTTCTGCCAAATACATTGTAACTTCCCACTCATTAAACTTGTGCCCACTATTGATATGAAAACGAAGGTCACCTCCAAGCATTAAGTCTAAAACCATAAATAAATCTTCGTCGTCTTGAAAAGTATACCAAAGATTAACCAAAAATTGATGCTCTAGGTATTTTAGTAATTCTATCTCCCTCAACACATTAGTAGCTGCATCTTGAAGTATACATTGCTTTTTATCCATGTATTTCAAAGCATACAGTTGTTTGGTATCCTTTTTTTGAACGATGCATACCTGTTCCAAAAGGAAAAGAAAAGGTATTATGTCGAGAACTGGGATAAGTCTGGTTAAGGGTAAGCCAGGTGAAATTTGACAAAGCAAATTCATACCACTTAAAGACATAGGATAGCTTTGCTAGGTATAAAATCGTTGAACATATGACCCACTGTTTTGGCCACATAGCATTTTACATCCAGGGTATCAAGACGACAAATAACAAGACATTGATTAAGGGGAGTTCATCAAAAGAAAATCAAAAGGAATCTTCTCCCGTTTCTTTCTCTAAATCCATAGTGCGGCGTATGTATGTGTCTGTCTTGTCTTTCAGTCTAGGGATGACACTTTCTCTGCACAAGTACACTTGTTTAAAAGTAACTTAGTCCAGATAATGAGTTTTGGCAATGGCATACGAGAGCATTTGAAACCTGGAGGGTGTTTACCACACCAGTACGCCATCAAAACGCTAACATTGCTTAGAAAACCTCAGTGACATAATTAGTCAAACTCTTTTTTCATTACTAAATTAGAAATTAAAAAATCCTCATCAAGCCCATATCTAAAAAAAATGAACGCTCTCACCATAGTATTCGAGTTAAGGTGACATAGTGGTGACATGCAGGAACGCTGGCCAACTATTGTTAAACAGAGACCCCTTATTCGATGAGCATGGTCATATAATAACACATATCCCCGGTCACGGGTAAAGTACAGTAAATACAGAAAAGTCTACTACACTCCACGCCTGCAGTATTCTTCCACTTTAAAATATATCCTTCAATGTGTCTTTGTATCTCAGCCAGGGTTGGCCAGCTTCCCTGTTTCCTCAATTAGTTCTTCGAAAAATGGCGATTTAGGCGGTCGCTTGTGGAGCATTCTTGTCACGTAACCAAACCATCTTACACGATTTTTGATAAGTGAGATCTTAATGGCTTAATTGGGCGCCGTCTAATCTAAAATTTCTATAGAAGTCATCACACAATACTGTAAGGTTGTGCCTATAAAGTGTCAATACATGCGGCAAATGATAACATCCTTTGGCGAGTAAACCCTGTAATACAACGGGGAAGCAAGAATGACACCTGGAGACTAGCGCAAGTTGCAATTTCGCAAAACTTTTGCCACGCTGACTCGCAACACTGCCGATGCCTACCATGTTGTCGAGCTGGAATAACAGAACCGCCGAGGGTGTATCTGGACATGTAGTCGTAGCCCACCCAAGAAGGTTTAGGGTCTGCTAACAACTGCCAAAGGTGTACTACCTAGCTAGCGGAGGGAAGAACCCTACTTCTCCAGTCTAGAACGCCCCCGTGCAGAGTCTAGTCACTATATTCTAAGGTAGGGTAACGTCATGTACCCATGAAATTACAATTTTTTTCTAATCTATATGCAAAGACTCCGTCTTTCCTTTCTTCTACCACCTTTGCAACATGACCTTTTCATTCTTTTCGAGTATTAAGATCACAAGAATGAATGAACACGGCGTTGATTCTTTTATTACCTCACTTAATTTTGTGGTACAGGCCAAACAAAACGAAATATATTTTCTTCAAGAGTTAAATTGGGTGATAAGGAGACAATAACATAAAAGGTCTGAGCATAAGCTGAAAGAGTAATGGCACATTAAACCATATCATACCACTTTTGGCTGTAGTGGCCTAAAGTCTTTTATTAATGAAGAACTATCAAAGTTTGTTCTAAAGAAAATAATATTGTTTTGCTCAATTGAATAAATTAGAAAATCAGAGTAAAATCTCTTCTCGGTTAGTTTATCTATTTAGACAACTCCTATTAAAGACCCCCTCTCTCCATGCAACATCTCACCTATTTGCCATTTGTATATTGTGTGTTGTTTTATACCTTAACGTAAATCTAATCTGTAGTAGTAGTAATAGTTGTAGTAATAATAGTAGTAGTACTAATAGTAATAATAATAGTAGTAGTACAAATAGTAATAATAATAATAGTAGTAGTAGTAATAATAGTAATAGCAAGTTGTAGTAGTAGCAGCAGCAGAAGTAGTAATAATAGTAATAGTAATAGAAATAGTAGTAGTAGTAGTAATAGTAGTAATAGTAGTAGTACTTATAGTAGTATTAGTAATAGTAGTAGTACTAATAGTAGTAGAAGTAGTAGTAGTAGTAGTAGTAGTAGTAACAGTAGTAGAGCTAATTGTAGTAGTGCTAATTATAGTAGTAGTAATAGTAGTACTAATTGTAGTAGTAATAGTAGTACTAATTGTAGTAGTAGTAGTAGTAGTAGTAGTACTAATAGTAGTTAGAAATAGTAGTAGTACTAATAGTAGTTAGAAATAGTAGTAGTAGTAGCAGTACTTTACTGCATACTGCACTTTGTTATAAAAAATACAACAATCGCTAGCTTAAGCAAGATGATCCTCTAACACATACTTTCATTAAGATTTTTAAGCATTTACGAAACCGGGTTTCATGATGTATGCTATTGAGTTTTACCTCCGCGCTCTGTTTCGACTAATGGAGTACTGAGATAAAAATGCTAAACAAGTAAAATTAGTTGTTCTTCTGAAATCAGCNAGTAGTAGTACTAATAGTAGTTAGAAAGTAGTAGTAGTACTAATAGTAGTTAGAAATAGTAGTAGTAGTAGTAGCAGTACTTTACTGCATACTGCACTTTGTTATAAAAAATACAACAATCGCTAGCTTAAGCAAGATGATCCTCTAACACATACTTTCATTAAGATTTTTAAGCATTTACGAAACCGGGTTTCATGATGTAGGCTATTGAGTTTTACCTCCGCGCTCTGTTTCGACTAATGGAGTACTGAGATAAAAATGCTAAACAAGTAAAATTAGTTGTTCTTCTGAAATCAGCATGCAAAAATAATATAAAAAGAATGAAAGAAACCTCATGAACACGTAAAAATTAGGAGGCCTTTGTCAACAACTATTGTGGCAACTCAAATCAGCGCCAATTAAGAAACAGCTTGAATTAAGCATTTTGGAAAATCCGTGGATAAGTGATATCTACAATGAATTATTCATCGAACCCATAAATATTGCACAGTGACCTTATCAATGAATGAAAGTAAATATATGAAATTCGTTGCTTCAAGTAAAATTACTGCCGTCAGCATGGCCCTGGACAACTAAACAGCATCAACCTCAAATTCAATCCACACTCAAATAAATAACGATAACGCCGACCAAAATTGATGTTTGGATGGATATCAAGTCGTGGCCTATTTTCTACAAGTAGATATTTATTAAAACCAAAAGCCACTTTAGTAGAAAAGCTAATCTCTATCTGATTTTTTTGGCATACTTTTATCTTATTCTTACTAATAGCAGCGGGGTTTTCTCAGTAATGCAAAAGTTCAATGCATTGACAAGCAGCTGTTTATATTGTGTGTTTCTGGTCATAAATTATGGGTCATCATTAAGCTCAAATACAAGTTGAAGTAAATGCATGATTTGTCAGTCAGTTGACTAAATAATCGCAATAAACTGTAAAACGGGTCTCCCATACTTCATTACAGCTCCAGGGTTCCAATCAATTTTTAAGAAGTGATTCGCGATTTTAGTGGCTCCCTGAGGGCCGAAAATTTTTTTCCGCTGTGAATCATCAGGAACGCCGTAGAAAGTATACTTTTTATTAAAAAAAAAGAAGACTCTTCGGAACAAGAAATTTAGCATCAAAATGATTGTTAATTAACAGAGTATGACATAAAAAAACTTCTTGCTAATGGTGATTTCATCACTACATTACTTTGATAAGTTTAAGCCCCAAGCTGACTCTTTTTGTTAAATCAACAGCTCGTTTATGTTGTTCACTTTTCGTATGTTTTGCTTTCTTTTGATACATTATCACTGCCAGATCGTATCCAGTTTAAAGAAAAGTATGTAGATGTCTTAATTTTGCTTTCCCATTTTGTACATTCTAAACAACGAAGTCGGCAAACTTTTCCATCCTTTGTATCACGTGAAAAAGGTATACTGTACTCATTTTCGCACTTCTTAACTTAATCTGCCATATTTAAACAAGATATTTTTTACGAATTGACGAAGAAATAAATTTCAGACTTTTTATACCTATTTTCACAACAGCTAATTACAACCCCGTCAAAAAATTTTAATGTTTATGTTAAGAAATATTAAAACAAATAATATGAGTCATCGATTAAGAATTATCCGGTGTTTTTTTTAAGTTTTTCAAAAACTTTTTTTATCAAAAGTGATTCCCGATTTCTTCGGTTTTTCGTAAAATACGATTTGCGAAAATTGGAATCCAGTTCGCGAATCGCGAACCCTTAATTGGAGCATTGAGCCAATACTTGTGAATATTGGCAATATTCATTAGAGGTAGCAGCGCGTGGGTAACTGTAATTCTTGTTAATCAGAGTCTTTAAATAAATCACTCATCATTCATATAGTGGTACCAATACATAATTATAATAAGGATATTACACAGGTTAATTCATTAAATTAATTAATTAAAATTACCAACAAAGAGCCGGCACTTCTTTTCTTTTGTAAAAGCCTCGCGAAATTTAATGCTCTTTTATTAATTTACAGGTTTTTCATAAAAAACTGATTAAATATTAAAACACAGATTAAAATAATTTAATAATTACATTTTTTTCGTTTAATATTGGGTTGTGGACATAAGCAAATCGTCGCTAAATTAAGTTTTTTCACCCTTAAATGATACGAAAGTGGCAGTAAACTTAAAACTTGATTCATAAGCTTCCAACCTTTATGCCTTAGTATTTTCCAGTGCCCACCTCAACAGTGGACTTCTATTGCAAAAAGGGTGCTTTTGCAGATAGTTCGATGAGTACTGAACATGCATATTGACTTGAGAAGGGGGAGAGGGAGAGGAAGAGGAACACACACACACACCTATATATATATATATATATATATATATATAGAGAGAGAGAGAGAGAGAGAGAGAGAGAGAGAGGGAGGGAGAGAGAGAGAGGGAGGGAGAGAGGGAGAGGGAGAGAGAGAGGGAAGGAGAG
>RDPX01000004.1:4429742-4465534 GCA_003991215.1 Morbakka virulenta
TTGACTTGAGAAGAGGGAGAGGAAGAGGAACACACACACACACACCTATATATATATATATATATATATATAGAGAGAGAGGGAGAGAGAGAGGGAGAGAGAGAGGGAGAGAGAGAGAGAGAGAGAGAGAGAGGGGGGGGATGAGAGAATATCAGCCAAATCAAAATGGTTGATGTTGTGGTGAGATCAAACATACACAAAGTTTTCGTTAAAACAATGTTAACAAAGTTTTACCACCACAAATGCAAGGCATCCCACCAACTTGCCAAAACTATCAACTGCAACATTCTCCTGGGTCACTGTAAATTTCCAAGATCTTTGCTACCTTGGTCCATGGGTTTTTATATTCTCTGCTTTTAGTCTTAGCAAGTAACACATCTTTTACTACAAATACTGTCTGCATCTACTCATAATGGCACGTGGCATTGTTGTCTCCACAATTTTACCACTTTGTTCATTACTGAAGACAAACCCAAGTTGCCATCTGCTTATTCCCAAATATCATCTGACTATTCATGTTTCTGTTTACAAATCCAAAATCTCAGATTTTATTGCTTGCTCTGTATTTTAGCAATCAATATTTATTCTGTACATTAATCTTGACTGAACAAAGGCTTCTCCATTATGTCCATCATATTGATGGCAATATCTATTTAAAACACAACAGAATACAGAATACTTCATCAATGTCACTTAATATACTTCCCTTTTAGTATACCACATAATGCATTATACATAGTTAATGATGACCCAACACAGTGGTTCTTGTAACACACTGCCTTGCCATTATTGATAATATGGCTGTCCCAAATTTACTGCTTTATTCCCAACTCTATAAATAGTTTACTTCAAATTCATCGATATTAAATACTTTTGTATTGCTTTTTCAAAATTATGCTTAAGGTGAAATGACTCCAAATTTCCTTTACTGACACAGGATTTTTGACCTCCAGAACTGATTCAAAGAATAAACCTCACCAGCAGCATAAAGGATATATCATAGATTTTCTATTCCTCTCACTATACGTTTCATTCCTTGTATTCTCGTTGTGAACCAGTGAGAGATGTTGCATTCAAATGGAACAGCTCACCCATCTGGATAAATTTTAATAATTTACGAACAACAAGCTGCAACACATATTAGGTAAAGTACGTTAAAGAGCAAGAAAAATAGTCTTCCTTGTTGTTATCCAAACAGTACATAAATGTTATTTTTACCCCTACAACTGACATTGTGATCTGTTCACACATTCATATTTTGAAATATCTTGCTTAATACTTTCAATTAATATTAATTTGGGAGATGACAGCATATTAAAACAACCAGGATACACATTANACAGTGGTTCTTGTAACACACTGCCTTGCCATTATTGATAATATGGCTGTCCCAAATTTACTGCTTTATTCCCAACTCTATAAATAGTTTACTTCAAATTCATCGATATTAAATACTTTTGTATTGCTTTTTCAAAATTATGCTTAAGGTGAAATGACTCCAAATTTCCTTTACTGACACAGGATTTTTGACCTCCAGAACTGATTCAAAGAATAAACCTCACCAGCAGCATAAAGGATATATCATAGATTTTCTATTCCTCTCACTATACGTTTCATTCCTTGTATTCTCGTTGTGAACCAGTGAGAGATGTTGCATTCAAATGGAACAGCTCACCCATCTGGATAAATTTTAATAATTTACGAACAACAAGCTGCAACACATATTAGGTAAAGTACGTTAAAGAGCAAGAAAAATAGTCTTCCTTGTTGTTATCCAAACAGAACATAAATGTTATTTTTACCCCTACAACTGACATTGTGATCTGTTCACACATTCATATTTTGAAATATCTTGCTTAATACTTTCAATTAATATTAATTTGGGAGATGACAGCATATTAAAACAACCAGGATACACATTACAACTTACAATACCAATGCATGTCATGCAATTTTATCACAACACAGTATTCGTGAGATCAAATGGTAAACATGGAAATTAAATTGGTGAAGATTCAATATGCAATCAAAAGTTATGACAAAGCAATCCATGGTTTAGCATAACATTTTGTGCTATAGATCACATCAAGTCATGACTACGTATTAGTCTTTCATAGAATAAAAAGGTAGTAAAAACGTAAGCTATAACCAGACAGAACTCATACACAGATGCTTCAATCATAAGCTGTATACCTTGTTGAACCTGTTATCCTGGGCAATGCTTTTGAGTGTATGGCCATATAATCATACCACACTACAATATTATCATATGCCAAAAACAAAAGAACAATGAAAGCAAATCTCTTAAGAATTTTCTTCTTTTGCTGGACTTCATCTTCACCTTTTAGCAAAGATAACTTGTGAAACCATTCAAAAAAACAAGCATTACCTTCCTCTTCCCTCTCTTTACCCCCTTTTCCCCCAAGCACAATTCCTGCAGCAAAATTGTTTGATGGGCATGTCTGTCCTTGTTTTTTGACACAATAACAAGACTTGCTATACCATTGGTCAATGGTTACATCACATGTAATTACCATATTCTTGTTGTACACCAAAAAGTCATCAGCCGGTCCCACAAAAAAAAATTATTGCAGCAAGGGTCATATTCTCCAGCTCATCACTGCTTATTTTCTTAAATGTACTTTTGTATGGATTTTAACATTTTTACCATGTGTTACTCTTTCCAGAGCCATTGCCTTGCTTTTTTTTAATTTACACACACAAAAATATGCCCTGCTTGTCACAATGAAACCTCATCCCAGCAGGCACATATGTTGATTGCAGGGAACAATACTGTGCAAACAAATTATGAGACTTTAGTACAAAACATCAACTTCCAAAAGCAAAGAAAACCAATATCACTATACTATTGTACCATTTTGTAGTCAAACTTCCCAAAACTTTTAATATATTATTCAAAACACTCAAATACAAAACTTGGGTATGATCTTTTTCAGAAGACAAATTGGATGCAACACTTGAAGAACTGACTAAATTTTATCACATATCATGAAGGAAGACATTAAAAATGAAATTGATCCAAAAGCCAATTTTGGAGTGTCAAATTGCCACCTGCAGAAACACTAGCATTACTGTTGTTTATGTGGACCTGCCAAAGAAAAAAAGAAAAGAAAAAAGGCTGATGCAATCAAAAACATGACTGTCCTTGTAGAAATACACAAAAAACCCTTCTCCGCCCACTGCTGCATGTAAGCAGGGTTTTTCTGCCCTGAATTGGGAGAGCATCAGTTTTCACACAAATCTTGGAAATCAGACCATGGAAGACATTCTCCATACATCAGAAGACCAGGAGACATATTCACACAACATGGGCCTATGGTTAAATGGTTTAAGGGGTTTTTTTGGTTTTTTTTTAGTTTTAACGTCATTTTTCCCCAGCCATTGGGGCTCAGATGGTGCCCTTCAGAGGGACTTTGATTTGGCAGTGAGGAATTTCTTGGCTGGATACCCTTCCTGGCGCCAACCAATTTTTTTTTTCTTTGCAAAGTTCCAAATTCTCCTCGACAGCTCGGGGAATTGAATCCGGAACTCTTGGTTACTGTGTAGTTGCACTAACCATTAAGCCATGGCTCCTCCTGGTTAAATGGTTTAAGTAACACTGAATAAATGTTCTCACAATAATTAAATAAACTCTAAATCTGCATTGATCTCCCGGCATGTTAAGGATGGCTGAGCATTGTTGCTAAATTTATTTCTTGATTGTAGTTTATTGACAACAGGCCTGCATAACCCCCTTTTTAAGCCTTGGGAGCTGCTTTGACAGTGGTATTGAAAATTGTATTGTGTATGTTTGGAACAGGATTGCAAAGAACCATGGTTCCCATTCTTATCTTTCTCTATTTCATTCTGTAAATCTATTTTTGGATTGAACTGATTTGTCTTTGACAACACGTGGACATGCCCCCTATTTCCTGGCTATGGGACAGTCCAAGCAGTCATAAAATTATCACGGCCTGTGTTGCATATGGGTTTTAGAGTACCATGATAGTGAATGTAAGCTTTTCAAATTGGATTATCAAAATAACTTTTTGTTGCAGGTCTCTTTCTTAAACTATGGGATTAACTGCTCCTATTTTAGGCCATGGTAGCAGCTACCAGGTAACTATCCTTGATTAGCCATCCAAGGGCTCATATTTTGGCCACCACAGTTGCCATATTGAATAATAACATTGTCAATGTTGAATGCTGGGTCTTAATGTACCACAACATCCAATTTGTGCTTTCTTTTTTACCTGGTAACATTTGCTTTGATAGGAAGTCTCCAGCTTGGAAAATCTGACCATGTTATCTTTGTAGGCCTCCATGACTGTCCCAGTAGTCATATAAAAAAAATAACAATGCCCATGTTAAGTGTAATTTCAAATGTACCTTGACACTAAATTTCAGCATTCTTCATTGCATAGTGTTGATTATTAGGGCCATGTGTTCTGGTATACAACAGGAACATTTTACAAATGAGTCCACAATAACACTAACATACCTAGCTATTGAAGATAAATATTCCTCAAATAATCCTAAAGGATCCTTTGGCTTTGAGAGTATCATTCTTTGGATGGAGTTGATGAACAGCAGGGGACTCAGAGCCAAATGGTGGGAAACTCATCTGACAACCCACCAGCAACTCTCACTCTCAACTTAAGAGTCCTTCCAGAGAAGGAGCAGAGAAGGACTTAAGAGTCCTTCCAGAGAAGGNGTTGCCATATTGAATAATAACATTGTCAATGTTAAATGCTGGGTCTTAATGTACCACAACATCCAATTTGTGCTTTCTTTTTTACCTGGTAACATTTGCTTTGATAGGAAGTCTCCAGCTTGGAAAATCTGGCCATGTTATCTTTGTAGGCCTCCATGACTGTCCCAGTAGTCATATAAAAAAAATAACAATGCCCATGTTAAGTGTAATTTCAAATGTACCTTGACACTAAATTTCAGCATTCTTCATTGCATAGTGTTGATTATTAGGGCCATGTGTTCTGGTATACAACAGGAACATTTTACAAATGAGTCCACAATAACACTAACATACCTAGCTATTGAAGATAAATATTCCTCAAATAATCCTAAAGGATCCTTTGGCTTTGAGAGTATCATTCTTTGGATGGAGTTGATGAACAGCAGGGGACTCAGAGCCAAATGGTGGGAAACTCATCTGACAACCCACCAGCAACTCTCACTCTCGACTTAAGAGTCCTTCCAGAGAAGCAGCAGAGAAGGACTTAAGAGGCCTTCCCCAAATCCATGAAAACATGATAGAGATTCCTCTTCTTCTCAAGATACCTCTCCTGTAACTGTCTCACTATGAAGATGGCATCCTCTGTCAATTTCTCAAGACTGAAACCAAATTGGGTACTTGTAATATTAACAATTCTGTAAAGCTTGGCATTGAGGGCCTTCTCCATAACCTTCATACCATGTTCCAGTAAGCTGAGGCCTCTATGTTTTGCACAAACCAGTGCATCTCCTTTACCTTTGCACAGGACAATTGTAGTGCTGTCTTTCCAACTCTCTGCCATTGTTCTCTACAAGGTAATTTCTCTGGAAGCCTTTGTCATTACCTTAACTCCCACATCTTCCACAACCTTTAACAACTCTACACTCATACCTGATGGTCAAATGGCTCTCCTGTTCTTCATTTTACTGATGGCACTTCTTACTTCCTCCTCTGTAAAATCCTCTATGGGACCCTCTGTGGGATCACAGCTCTCTATCTGATTCTAGTATTTCTCATTCAGTAATTCCTGAAAATATCTCTTCCATCTTTCTGCCACTGAGGTCTTTTCCATCAAAATGTCTCCATTTTCATCTTGTTTTAACAAGGCATGTTCCCTGAACATCCTTCTTATCTTTCTTCATTTGTAAGGCCACTCTGAAGAGCCGTGTCACCAAGCATATTTATACTATCAAAGTACAAAATAGCTATGCCCAATTACTCCAGTAGCCTGAAGATGGGAAAAATATCTCTTGAAATATAGCTTAGAAAAAGTTATTACTAGCAAGATGACAATCAATAATATTTTAATTGTTTTTAGGGGGGTTTATTGCTATAAATAGTTGTCCTGTACCAAAAGTATTTACTAAACAAAACAGTTACAAATATATGTTGTTGTTGCATGGGCAATATAAGTTAAACTGGCACAATTATTGTTTTAACCACTTAGGAGCTTTAATACATGTTAAGCACTTTCTTAATACAGCCATTATTTGTTAATAATAGACAAATTACAAGAAACATGTTATCAAATACAAAACACTGACAACAAGCCACATAGCCTGCTGGTCAAAACAGCAAACCTGGATGGTAGAGAAGACATAAAAAGTTTGATCAAAAGTCATTAATACTGGGTAGTCACATTCTTTTAATTGGTGAATCTGTTGTAACTCATATGATAGCCAAAAAATGTTGTAGTCATTGGAATTCCAGAAACTGAGCTATATAAGACTGTCCTTGATGCAAAGAAAAGCATTAGTGATCATGAGATAAAAAGGTAATTGGAACAGACAGTGGAGGTCTAGTTATGTATATGTGAAAAAATGGTATTCAAACCAAGAAATTTACCAGGGATTGTGAGTAAATTTTTTGATATTCAACTGCTAAAATCAAAACCAATTCTTGTTGGGATTCTCTATGGTCCACCAACAGCATCTGGTTTCTAAGATGACAATGACAATCTCCATAGCAACAAATTTTGATGGCCTTCAGGTTTACATGTTTAGGGACTTAAAAATAATTTGAAGAACAAAAGTAATGACACGTCTAATCAAATTAACTCTGTCACCAATAAACCCACATCCCTTCTTGCCCACATACAAATCCTACAGCTAAACCTTATTGTAAAAAAACCAATTTGCACAAAGAAAATGCACATATCTTCATCTTAACTCAAAAAATAAATCACATCCTGGGGCTATAGAATTTAAAGGTACAAATTGGTTCCTGCAAGACATGGAAAATATCTGTGTAAATACAGTAAAATTCTTCAAAGGAACTGCTTCAGTTTATGTTGATTAAATATTTTCATACAGTCAGTCAGTCAATAAAATATTTTGACAATTGCTCACTATCACACTCAACACTAAACCACTGTTAGCTCCTTTTACATAGGTGCTCAACATCCATATACATACCTATATATGTAAATATAGTTATTGGCATATAATTATTACCATAAAAAGTACTCAGTGTGACATAGTTATAAATAGTTATAAAGAATAAAACAGAAAGAAACTGGACCATTAGTTTATGACTCTTGAGTTTCATGTTCTTACAATTATCCACTAAATATAATTGTAAAATGCTCCAAAAACATTGGTTAAGGTATAACATACTTATAATTCTTGCAATGTTCTTCAAATATATTTGGTTGATTAACAAAATTAACAAACCTAATTAACAAAATCAATGTAACCAATAAATCTAAAATTTTCTACTTTATCTTTGATGGTGGCTTTTTTTCTTCCAAATTTGAAGCTTACCAGCATTCTTAACACTCTCAAATCCACAAAGATAAATTTTGGTCACATGAAGGTAAATATGTTGGAGCAAAAGGTATGCTATAACTAAAAATGGGGTTAATAGGCTCCAAAGACTGAAAAGGTAAGTGTGTACACGTTAATACAAAACAAATCCAAACAGTAAAGCTGTACAGTCAATCCTATGTTGAACTATAAAAAGTCATATTACCAACAGATTTCAATTTTCCAAAGTGTGTGGAATCACAGCCAGTTAATAAAATTTTTATAGGTATCACGTTTTATCAATTTTTCCTGTGTATGGTGGTAGTCCCTACTCAAATTAAAACCCTTCCTGACAAAATGAATGGAGCTGCATTAGTTATAGGTACCATGCACTGATTTCCTATTCTGATCTGCACTAAGTAGCAAATAATAATGGTTAACAATAATGATTATGACAGTAATACTTATCAAAATGATGATAATAATAAATAAAACAAACTGGAGTTTGAAGGTGGGTATAGTTATCACTGGTGTTGCTAAGACTGGACTTACTCCTTAAAAAGGGCTACTCTTATGGACAGCCAGAATTCTGTAAAATGGTACTGGAAATGTAAGGGTAGAACAATTGAAAGAAACTTATATAGGATGACTTTTCTTTCATTGTGAAAAAATACAACACCAGAACATAACTTTCACCCAGAAAAAATTAATACAATAATAGCACCACAAACTAGAAATCATTTTTGTGGAAAATATAAGGCATTCATTTAATTAGTGTCACTCTTGGTGCCACAACAAGTAACCTATAAACATAGTTAAAAATATCAGTTATCAGCCAAGGTGTGCTATAGTCATTTTAGCTGTAAAGGATAGCAATATCACCCAGAAAGCATGTAAGTATCTAAGGATACTTAAGGCAACTCAGTGTAAAAAAACTGTTTCCAAACAGTAAGATCTGTTACACATTCACATGATAATCACAACATACCTGGGTATTACTATTTATCTATTTGATGATGATATGCCTTGATGAAATCTAAAAATCTGAAAAAAATGCATTGCTTCTTTTTATAATTCTAAGAATCAGCTTTGATTCTGTCACATTTGGTTCACTAAACCTGGCTTTCTTGCTCACCAAATTAAATCATGTAAAACTTTTAATAATAAGCACTTTACCTTGCCATATGCTCCTCTTCCAATTGCCCTGAGTATGTCAAAGTTGTCAAGATCCACTACAAAATAAACATTCAAAAGTTTATGGATTCAATGTTGACAAATTACAAGGCAATGAACTTGTATAGCTGTTCAAACAAAGAACCTGAGGAAGGCTTGAGCTCCTTTTGAATCCAGAGGAACTCTAAACAGTTTTAAGATCACCACAAGTGATGTAACAAAGAAAATTGTACATATGTGAAAAGAGAAAACAGTAGCAGCAAGATAAGAGGAAAAACCAGAACTACACTTCCAAATCAAGGGGAACTTGAAAGCTTACAACATGTTATAAAAGCTTTTGCAATGCAAATTTCAATAAACTGGTAAAAATGAGTTTACTGTTACTGGAGCAGTTGAAAAGATATACACTCTATCTGTCCAAAACTGTAGATAAGTTAAAGGAAATTCTTTTAAAAATTGCTATCTGCAGTGAATGATTCAAATGGCAGAAACTATTTTAGTTTACTTCAGTTCTTGCTATTAGGAAATAACAATGTGAACAACATTATTTAATATTTTGCCCACACAACTGAAAAACTCTATTTAGTGTTAATAATGGTAAAAATAACTAAAGCGCCCAAGGAAGAAATTTGCAAAGATGAAATGTATAACTGAGCAAAATGAAACAGAAAAGCTCCAGATCTTGGCTTCATATTTAAAGGGATTCTGGTAGAGATTTAAAGGCCTGTGGTGGTAAAATGGTTATTATTTTGCAAAAAAATATTTTACTCCAGTGCATCAAAACAATAAACATTGGAAGACTTGTCCAGATTTTTTTATATAATCAATTCAAAATTTAAAGGTTAAAAAAAGAAAAATAACCTGAATATTCTTACTGACAATAGTAAATGTTAAAGCAAATTTTGGGAGTTACTATGGCTTTTGTCCTGGTGGAAGAATATTTCAAGAAAAATGCACCATTACACTCCCTCTTCCTTGTTGCATATCTTTTCAGGATGTGACAACTTGAATACCTCCACAAAACCCCACTCTATCTTGTGCTGTTCTGCCAGCTCCAACCACTAACAAAACAGTCTTTAAATCCCTTTTACCATATTTGTTTTGCTTTTATTTCATCTCCCTTTTCCTGGAATAATATTTTCCAGTACCATCTATTTTAAGGATTTATGTCTCTTCAGATGTCGCAAGTATACCAGTTTCTGTCTGTTTACAGGGAACAATAGCCAATTTTTATTGACAGAGATAATAGAAAATGCCAAAGGAAGACTCCACTTCATTTCTACTTCAAGCCTTGTAGAGGGGGGAGGATCTTTTTTCTTTAGTGAGGATACGAGCATCCCCTGCCACCATAGCTTTCAGGTCACCCTTGGGCAAGGTGCAGTACCTGCTTTGTCCTCTAGAACCCATGGTTCTACTATGCCAATGGTTACATTTGGCAGATGAAGTCTTAATGGATCAATGGCAAAATAAGCAGATAAATTGCCCCCTGGAACCAACAACTGATGTAGCAGGTGGATGTATTCCTGGGAAGAGTGATGGTGCCTCTATGAAAAACACTAAGTCAATGCACCTCCCAAAAACAAAGCAGCATAAAAGACAAAGGTCCTCAGCACAAACACACACACTTAAAGGGCATTATTATAATTATAGAACTAAAATATGACAATTTAAATGGAATATAATAGGCCCAGCAGGGACCAAAACGAAAGGAGAAAATTTAATGAAATCAGAAAGTGAAAATTGAAAAGAATCAAAAACAGGAAAAGGCTTTTTGGTAAACATGAAAACTGAAAGCAATGTCATGAGCTGTGAAGGTTACAATGAGAAAGCTACAAAAATAACAATACAACATCTGTAATAAGAAATATAACAATATAACCCAGGTGTATGGACCAACATCAAGTCATGAGGATGAAGAAACTGAAGATTTCTAAAAATCAACTTAATTAGCACTGAGAGAATGTTATAATTAAGATTATCTGATGTTAAGAGGTAATTTTAATGCAAAAGTGGACATAAAGGAGCAAGATTATAATAGCATAGTTGGGACACATGAACAGATCTCCAAATAGTGCTCAAGAAATTTTCTGATTTTACAATAAAAGATGTAAATGCAGAGGAAGAGGTCACTGTTAAAGAAATTCTAAATGATGCCACTGAAATCACAGGAAAAAGCAAGAAGCAACAAGAAAGCACTCTAAATCTTACAATGAAATGGTGAAGCAAGAAGCAAACCAAAACAGTTTGGAACAACATATATTCCCCTTAATTACGCTAAACCAATAAAAAGAAAACTAGGGTTGACATAAGACAATGTAATAACAATTTAGTACAGGTAGCAACTGAAAATGATAAAGGTTTAAAAAGTGCATGAAGGAGAAAAATTGGAAAAATAAAGTACATTGCCAGCACTCTATGGCTGTCAAAAATTAACATCAGAAGTAAAGAAGAAGTACCACCAATACTAGAAACACTCCGGGTTGGAGATAAAGTATTGATAAGAATTCTTCATAAAATGTTCAATGCAAGTCTAAAGAAAGAAGAAACACCAGAAGTTTGGAAGAATCTAATCATTATACTAATTTCATTCATAAAATCCACCATTTTCTTGTTTCATCTTCCTGATGTGAAGAACGAGTCAACACTGTTGAAAAACTACATATCCTGAATAAAAACCCCTTGTTGTCAATCACCCTTCTATTTCAGTACCACTGATGCAAAGTCTATGCTCTTCACTTCTGTCAACTAATATCTTTGATAGTGATTACAACTAGTCTGTTTGGTTCAGGAATAGTAACTGTATAATTAGTGTACATGGCATTTTTCATTATGTGTCTGTTGATCATCACAGAATTATCTTCTAGCAAAGGTTAAAAAGGTATCACAAACTTTGCAGTCTAATCACCTCTCTTTGGATCTCTGTACCTCACCAAGGGTATACTTTAAGAGATTAGGCTAGGTAATACATGTTTTGCAAGAATAAAGGGCAATTTTTTTTATGAAAGCATTTGCTACCTCTCTGATAAACTTGCCTTTTTACCCTCCCTTCAATCCTGTCCCATTTTTATTTTCTCATTTTTCTTCTTTCCATTTTCACCCTTTCATTCACTAAACAGCCCTTTATAGGTGTGCATGCATGTAAAAAGGTTACAGCATCCTCAGTGTATTTTCCATCTTAATATACACTTGAAACAGAAATTCTATGTGTTTAAAAAAAAGTTTAATTGACTTATTTGTAAAAATAAAATAAATGGTACTTTCCACCACGAATGCTGTAATCAAATACACCTTTAAAGATAATCAACGTTTTCCAAAACACTCAAATTTTTGCTGATCCAAAAGTGAAAACAAATAGGAAATTTCTACAAATATTGGAAGTTGTTGCTTCATAGATCCTTACATCCTTGCCCTCTCTGTACTGCATTATAACGGTGGTTTTGTCACTGGCTGCACTAGAACTCTACACGGGGTAACATGCCTACCAGTGGCTACCATTAGTGATACAAGAAAATCTAAGTGAATATCTGGGTGCACTTTGCATCAAAGTACTGTAACACCTGCTACTAATATTTTAATTGCTTGTGTGCGTGGGCATCTTCGTTCACAGCAATCCTCATTCGGTGCTGGTCAGTTCCTATTTTATTGTTTGTACTTCAATCTATTAACGGGATCAAATTGATAGGTGAAACAGACTGTCAAAAGTTTCATTCCAAAAAAAAGACTGCAATGTTTTATCGCAATCCAGAATCAATTTTACCTTACCAGTAGCTTCTCGTTGGAAACCCCTTCGAATTTTCTTTTTTTCCTGCAAATAACTTTTTACTAGTTTTACTATTTTCAAATTCCAAAACAACAACAAATTAATACATTTTCATGGGATAGCTGATGATTACTGGGCAAAAGGGGTGGTATTTAATCGTCTAATTTATTCCAAACCTGCTGGTCATCCCTGCAATAACTACCACTTTAGCAACACTCCTGTCATTTCATATTTGCCAAAAGTGGGCAGGTTACAAGCATACTTTCTAGGATGTATCTGACACATGTGAAAAGCCATAACAAACAGTGCCAAAGCAAAAGGAAATAATCGAAACAAGTTGTATTGACGGTTTGCGTAATTTTGCATTAATACAAAATGTCACAGGCACACTCTATTTGTGAATAAAACGAACATTCATTCTTATTTTTCGTTTGATGTTTTAGTCTTGCAGTACTCAGCGAGAAAAAATCCTTTGACTGCAAGCTCACTGACCATGTTTTAATCCACACGATCAAAATAAGCACAGATTGCTCCTGCAAACTAGCTTTTAAACATTTATAAACAAAATAAACACAAGAAAACAACCTCTGTAGCGTATGCTTTCTGCTCCCATGGGCAGAGCAGAAGACGGAGTGGAGATTTGCCAGCAGAAACAATCAGGCGTAGACTTGAAATCGTTTTAAGATAAAATCCTTGCATTTAGCTGGTTTAAATTTTTTTTACATCTACTCCGAATTGAGCTTTCGGCAAAATCCGTAATACTGCCACAGTCAGCTAGTAAAAGCACGCAATGGCCTTTACATGTAGCACGATCCTTAAAAAACCTGGCAAAAAAACTACTGAAAGAGCCGGAAGTTCGTGTTTGGAAATCATTATCTATTAATTTCTAGGCTGTCTGCTTGTCTTACCATCTTTGCATCCGTCTGGCAGTGAAGTCCTACTTTTCAAAGAACCTGTCTTATCTTTGTGATGTGAATGCCCGATCCCCATGTCAAAAATTCTTCCCTTTTTACTTGGGAATACTCCTTCTTTCTTGCAGTCATTATTAAATTATGTCTTCACATTTTCTATGGCCACCACATAGTCACTTCCTCAACGATGGCCTTGTTACTAAATTGCCTGACACATTCCAGATTATTTGCAGCGGCAAAAGTCATCATTGTTTCCCCCTCCTATTGTATTCACTCTTTAGTTGTTGTTGACCTAGAGTGGCCAATCAATGATACTTGTGTTCCGTTACATGCTGTTATTTGAGTGGAGCACAACAAGTGCCTTGTCGCCTTGGCGGAGGATGGAGGGGGGGGGGCACTAATGGCATTTCACCATATTTCCCTCGAAAATAGCTAATGAGCTTAAATTGCTTTCAAGTGATTAATAGGTAGATTATCATGCTCAATTTTATTTGAAATTTCACTACTATTAACTTTTGGCTTTAGTTTACACTTTTGTGTAATTTAACTGACAGGCCGGAATCTAATTCGGGCTGTAATCAGGATATGTCTAGTTTGTGGACAGCATTCTTCGGATGATGGGTGCACTTCCATGAGTACGATCTCATGGAGTTCCTCGATTGTTGGCTTTCCTGGAATCTGTTGTAATCTTGATTCAAGTCCATTTTTAATTAGGCTAAGTGCACTAACTACGACTGAAACTGTCTTCGTCTTCATTCCCCACATTCTTGTCACTTCTATCTCGAGGTCCTTGTATTTGGACAGTTCTTCAAGTTCATTGATGGAGAAATTTCATTCGGATGGTACGATCATGTCAATCGCAATGCAAGTCTTTTCCTCTTTATTCTTGACAATGATGTCTGGTGTGTTGGTTTGATCCCCCTGTCTGTTTTCACTAGCTTGTCTAACAACATTGTGGTGGCATTATTTTCTGTTACAGTTTATGGCTGATGTTCATACCACTTGTGTCCTGCTGGGAGTCCAAAATCTTTGCAGATTTAACAGTGGATGTAGCCTATTACCTTGTGATAACTCTGAATGTCCTCTGCTTTTGCTAATGTGGAGCAGCCTGATACTATGTGGTCAATGGTCTCTTCAAATTGGTTACACATCCTACAGATGGGATCTGTTCCGCCTTGGATTATGCTGCGTTGGTGCGATTCTGTAGCTTCGCTCTGGTCTTGTGTTGCTATGATCATTCCTTCAGTTTCTGCTTTGAGACCCGCACTCGAAAGCTCCTATATATCCGGTTTCGCTCGACATCTGATTTGTGCACTCTTGTTGGGTACTCTCCTTACATTAGTTTTGCTCCACATGTCTCAGCCATCGTCTTTTGAGCTCTTTTCTTCGCTTCCTCTTTAATTCTCTTCCCAAACTTTGTGACTGGCTTGTCATCTTCCACTGGTATTTCCATGATATTCAGTTCTTTAGTGTATTTCTCAGCTTCCTTTGGCGATTGACTACTGCTTCTTGTTACACTAGTGTTCAAGGACCAGTACTATCAGATAGTATTTTGTTGCCTCTAGATAAGTATGCAGATACACTGTTGTGATTTTAAATGCTATCTCAATTCGGTTGAGTCCCCTATCACTGATCTTTCATAATAGGTATAATCTTTCAACATCTGCCTTTGGGTACTGCATTCTTTCTGACATCAATAGTTTTCTGGTCTTTGTGACTTTGTGACTTTTGATGGCAATATCTGGTCTGTTTTCCTGTATCGTTCAGTTTGTTGTATGCTAAAGTTCCAGAGAAAGAAAAGTTTTTATTTTCTACAACCTTTTCTAGTTTATGTTTGCGCCAATTATTTTCATAGGGAAGGTTGAATTCTTTACACACCATCCAGTGTATATATTGGCCAGCCCTATCATGCCGATTTTTATACTCACTTGGCGCTTAAACGGGGCATTCAGAAAATAGATTTTAGATTGTTTAATTATGCTGGTCACAGATTCAACATGATGGATACAGACTTCTTTTGAGTCAGTTTGACTAATAGCTGTGGGTTTCAAGATATTGGTTCTGTGGTGCAATGATGAATCCCTCGTTTTCACTTTTAAGGCGCGAGGAAGCTAAACAAAGATGAGTCTTAATTCTGTTTACACCCTTATCATTAGAGAAATAGTTACCATGCAAGGCCTTGCTCTCCCACTCTTCAGTTCATTATTGTTATTATTATTATTATTATTATTATCATTATCACCATCATCATCATATGTTTTGACTTTGCGCCAATTTTCCTTTAATCTGTGCTAAGTCCTGCCCAGTGACTTAAGGCAACAGAATACTAGAAGTTTATCTGGGAAAAAGAAATATTTAAAGTTGTTTTTAAATGAACTTAATAGAGTCAATGGTATTTACAACATTCCTAAGATATTTAATAAAATGTAGTAAAAACATATTAAATGACGTAAAATATTTGAATAAAATACTTTTCTTAAGTTAACATGGAGATAAATTTCTTNTGCTCTCCCACTCTTCAGTTCATTATTGTTATTATTATTATTATTATTATTATTATTATTATTATTATTATTATTATTATTATTATCATTATCACCATCATCATCATATGTTTTGACTTTGCGCCAATTTTCCTTTAATCTGTGCTAAGTCCTGCCCAGTGACTTAAGGCAACAGAATACTAGAAGTTTATCTGGGAAAAAGAAATATTTAAAGTTGTTTTTAAATGAACTTAATAGAGTCAATGGTATTTACAACATTCCTAAGATATTTAATAAAATGTAGTAAAAACATATTAAATGACGTAAAATATTTGAATAAAATACTTTTCTTAAGTTCACATGGAGATAAATTTCTGCAGTATAAGTGTAGTACTCGTTAGGGTTTCTTTCTGAAGCTTAGGCAGCGTTGGAGCACCAGGAATCTTGAAAATATAGTTTGGTACACTTTTATCAATCATACTAACAGCTAATATTACAACTGGAACTGTAGTCTGTCTGAGCTTTCATATTTTGGTTACCATATTTTTCATACCTTTGTATTTACGTAGCTTGTATTACGATCACCATGGGACAACCTTGTCGATAAGAAGACAGGACATATTATTGTAATTTTTCACAACGATATGTAGCCTATTAGCCAGTAGTGTTCGATCAGTATGAATATTAGAGTTCCATTAAATAGTTACAGAATCATTTTCTACAACTTTTTGGTTTTATTTTACCACTATTTAATACCGTAAGGTAAGCAAAAATGTCTACATATGCACCAGTTAACTAACGAAGTCATTTGTGTCTCTCTAAATCTCGTCTTTCTGGTGATGCAAGTACTGAACAACCAGATGCTATATGGTCTATTGTTTCAGTTTGTTTTTCACATATCCTGCATGTAGAAAAAGCACAATTTTTAGTACACTTGCTTAGTATTTTATTGTAGGATGCCTTTAGTCTTGTGCGGCAATAATAAAGCCTTTAGTTTCCGACTTTAGTCCGGAGGAGACTAACCATTGATGAAATAAGTTGTTGTCAATATCAGGGTTGCTTGCTCTATTTGGGTATTTGCCATGCAGGAGCTTGTTCTTCCAATCATGACCAAGTTTGCTTATAACTTTAATTTTTGTCTGGATCTTGATATCTTTTGCTTTTTCGGTTGGACTTTTAAGGTCTTTTCCAGAATCAGAAGTCAGATCAAACTCTAATAGGTACTTGCAGGCATTATTAAAGATAGAATATATGGTTTTGCCCTTTTCGTGTATGTTGACAAGCTTGAAGATTCGATCATTAGAGTTATTCAGGTAGGTACTCATTCCTGTAATTGATTTTTATAATGATAATTCTAATTGGATGTGTTCTCTGCCTCCTTCCTTTGCGGGGTACACGAAATCTGTTTACATTGCCCTTAGGATGATGCATTTGATTGATGGTAATAAATCTTTCTATTCCAGAATCAAGTCTTCGTATTGCTGTTATAGACCAATTTATGATGATGAAAATATATGTTACAATTGGGATTACTAAAGAGTTAATAGCATCAACACGGTTTCTGGCTTCAAGCTCGCTTTTACAAATTGACCTCAGACCTCAATAGCACTCTTAAATTGTCTTTTCTCTCATCACTGAGTGTTGAATACCATCACCGTTATTTACACCTAGATATTTGTAAGTATTTCCTGGTTCAAGACCTTTAATTACAGTTTCAATATCCAAGCTACTGTTTTGACTTTTGACCTGCTTTCTAATAGAAAAGCATACTAATACAATGTTGTCCCCTATGTCAGTGTATCTTTTTCGGAAGACGTGACAGAGGACTTCTTCAAAAGGCTATGGTCCCATGTCGCGTTCCTGAGTTTAGTCCTGGTCGGTCTCCCTCTTCTGTCGTACATACACAAAACTCATTTGCATCTCTCCTGTTACTAGATTTAGAATTATTATTAGGTTCTATGGTGACATCAGGCTCAGGAAGGGGGTAAGGGAACTTGGAGGGCTGGTTTATGGCAGAACAAATATCAGGATATTAAAATGAAGCTTGTTCTTGCGACTCATGCCATTCAGCGTTGTCAAGCAGATACGGGCAGTGACATGGTCTTTCCTTTCTCTTCACACCTTTGGATATCAAGTAACATAATTCCTTTTCCTTTTATTATTTCTCCAATACCTTACGTTCTTCACCCTTGTTTACAACAGATATGGTGAGAGAATGGCTTATCCTGGTCTCTTGCTTTGAGGTCAACTTAAACATGACATCCCTTCTTAACAAAATTTATGAATTTTAATTGAGAGTCTTAAAAAAACCATTTTCGCAAACGTAACGGAAGCTGTTACCGTGGCTTGTATGCTGATACATAGAAATGCAAATATAGACCTATAAAGAGAGAAAAATTTGTTTGATTTACCGCATAATCTTCACATTGCTCTTATTTGCTTTAAAAGCGTTGGCATTTTTTAAAGATTCATGAATGAAAGGCCCCTTTTATTTGAGTTCTTTTTGACAATACTATTTTAGAACAGTACAACCTATGCTACTATGGACATAAAGTAACTTGCCACCTCTTAGGATTCAAAGCTTTACGTTTCTATTCCACTGCACTGTAAGCTCGAAAACTGTCTTTGAAGCTTACTTTTAAATCATCTTAGATATACCACAGGAAAGCACAACAAAAACATTGTTCTTTAACAGGGAAAACTAAAGCTGCTATTGTGTATCTATACAACCTAAAAAAATTAAGAGACAACTTTATTTCAATTATAGTAAATATTCTATTAAAAAAACTGCAACATCTCAAACAACCAAGTCAAGTAATTTTGAATAACGCCAATTAGAAAAGTTCATTATAGCATACCTGCTACAGGACAATAGCAAGAAAAAGTATTCATGATTTGAACAAAGCAGTAATATAGTTCTATCAACAATAACACTAACATTTATACTGCCAAAAGAAGGGAAATCACACCCAAAAGTAATCGACACACCTCTTGTCTAAATGGGATTTGGGAAACCGCCAGCGACAAAAACGCGGCTGCAAAAACATTCAAAACTTATTGCAAGTTTTTGCCTCGATTTCATGATGGCTTCCTCTAACGACATGAAAAGAGGTGAGAAGATTTAAGATTTATGCTACGTTATTATTATTATTATTATTATTATTATTATTATTATTATTNTCATTATAGCATACCTGCTACAGGACAATAGCAAGAAAAAGTATTCATGATTTGAACAAAGCAGTAATATAGTTCTATCAACAATAACACTAACATTTATACTGCCAAAAGAAGGGAAATCACACCCAAAAGTAATCGACACACCTCTTGTCTAAATGGAATTTGGGAAACCGCCAGCGACAAAAACGCGGCTGCAAAAACATTAAAAACTTATTGCAAGTTTTTGCCTCGATTTCATGATGGCTTCCTCTAACGACATGAAAAGAGGTGAGAAGATTTAAGATTTATGCTACGTTATATTAGGAGGAAAATTCTTGAACTGGCATCCTTGTCAAAATATTAAGTAACGTGTCTGCTACCAAAGGCATTAAAGAGTTAAGCTTTCTCATGTCGGCCGTGGCAAAAACAGAGCTCATAAAAGTTTGCACGACAGGGCTAATTTGAAATAAATTGTTAGAATTAAAATAAAAAATACATTTGGAACCAGACTTGATCAAAGTAAATAACTAAGAATTAAAAACCGCCACACAGCCGAAAGTTTTTTTCTTTGTGACAAAAATGTTTCATACCACAGGCCGGTCACATCCATCTTTTCTTTTTCTGTTTTTTTCTACCCTAGTGTCAAATGAACAAGCAAAAAAGGTCATACAACATATTTCATCTTATTTCACCAGTACGACCGATACCGGTTTAATCTGATCTTACTTGAATTTTCGTTCCATTTACTTAAACATGAAGATATTATTTTCCTTTGAGGTTCTGCTTAGGTTAAATTACTACTTTATCCCTTGTTAGGTAATATAGTCGTATGGCTGTTTGCTTCTCGGCCTTTTGGCTAAGATGAAGATTAGAGCTCTGGTCTCTCCTTTGTCGGGTCTTCGGTTACAGAACTCAAGCATGCAGGACAGTTGGTCTTGAAATGCTCGAGCACAGGCTCTAGATCAACCCAAAAATAATGACCTTTCGGGAGATATATAAATTGAATCTGTGGAAGAAAAAAATGGGCGCACTGTTTACCAAGGGTATCATCATAGAAAGAACGGTTTGGTTGTTCCTCCTTCATCATTTTGTGTAGTCGTGTCTCTCCAGCAACGAATGTAAAGAAGTTTTCAGAGTACATTTTCTGCAGTCGAGCACGTCCTGAAAAGAACTTCTTTAGAGTCTTCAACAAATCTTTTATGTCCTGACTTGGAAGTGGGTCAAGAAATATTGCACTGCCTAAACTGCAACTGTACAACAAAATGTAAACTTTCTCTTCATATTTGTTGACCCTCCACGTCCACGTGTAGTCAAATAGAGCTACTTGAATCACTATGTACCAATCAGTTTGATCTTTATGAAACCTCTTGACGGGAGGAGAAGAACAGGTGATAACCCCAAAACGTTCACATTCATGACATTGTTTGATAACCTTTTTCGTGAGTTAGCAAAAACACGGTATCCAGGCGTTTTCTCGCAGTCCAGCCACCATGTAGCCCATTCTTCAACGAAGTGTTTTGAGGTTTCGAATCAACTTCTGGCTGAAAGCAACATGTAGTGGTAGCTAGGATACTGTCCAATTTAAAGCCCAAGGAAACCAAAGGCTCCTTTGCTTCAAGGTCAAACGTGGCTTTTCAAACTCAGATTCTCTCATGTCAACATAAGCAGCTTGTGTTTTATTAACCCGGATTAACTTATCACTCTCGATCGTTCCAGTATGTAAGGGTTCGGATAATTATTATCAATCTTTCTTTTCATGTAGCGCGTGAAATGTAAACGGTAGCATTGGTTATGGTTGCAAATGGTTGCATTAAAATCATCTGGCTACAAATCATAGTCAGACAAAAAGGATGAGGCTTTTTACCAGTACTTCCCCACTTAACCATCATTGTTGATCAAAACATAGCTGAGTGTGCCTGATTAATGTTAATAACGAGATTGTTTCGGAAATTCTGTGGTCCTAAGATCCATAATTGCCTCTTAAAAATAGTAAGTCTATTTCTTGATGAGGTCAAAAGCAATCACTGGTTTCACCGTAGTGGGTTTTCTGTTTACCTATATCATCTTTCTGAGTACAGGTTTGCACAACACTTATAATTAACTTCAATATAACAACCAACTTGTTTTCAAAGAGTGCGGCTAGCTGACGTAACTATTGCTTTAGTTACGGCTAGTTAAATATTGTAATTTATCACGCCTACATTCATTTTCGTATATAAAGAGTTTTTAAATCGATCTATATTGGTAACAGAATTAGATTTTTAAGGTATGTAGGTGCTAGTTTTATTCGGTTTAGAAGATTTAATTTTTTTCAAGAAACAATATAACCATTAAGTGAGGAAAGTTTAATTTTCGCGCGCATGATTGTGCAAATACCCATTTCCTTTAACGTTTTTTCATTAGAAATGGTTAAAAAGTATAATAGTGTAAAATCTAACGTGAATGAGATAGTTTAACTTTTCCGGAGACTTCTGCCATCAGCTTCTTTTATTTCTTTGTATATATTTCTGTTCTTTTCCCTTTCTGTACCACCTGGTTGTCTTTTTTCTCCCTCGCCTTTCTAAAAAACATTTTATCAAAATCTTTTGGAGACCGCTTACTTCTATGCACCCCTTTTTAGTTTTCTAGTATCACAATTATAGTTCTCAAACACTTCCTTGCCTAGCGATAATTCTAATTGGAAAACAAATCAAATATACACCTTTTGCATTAAAGGTTGGTTTTGTATTGCTAAAGAAGTGAAGGAAAAGATCCAGGCAGACTGGAGCAGCTGGAGGAACATAGTAAGGCTTGCAATGTTGTATGGACTAGAGACCCCCCCATCCCTAACCAGTAGTCTTGAGAAAAATCTTCAGACTGCAGAAATGCACATGCTAAGGTGGCCTCCTGGAGTTACAAGAAGGGATATGATTAGAAATGAATGGATTAGAGGCACCATCGGGTTGTGTGACATCGCAGGAATACTTGCAGAGGCACGTTTGAGGTGGTACGGACATGTCTCGAGGAGAGAAGATGGGCAAATTGGGAAACGAGTGCTTAACATGGAGCTGAGAATGACCCACAGGACCGACGCAAATGGAAAGGGTCAATTCACTGTGGCAACTTCTTCCCCGAAAGAACATGATAGTTGTTGGGTTTGTATTGATGTGATGCCAGAATAGTTTTTACTTCTGAGTGGTACCAGTTTATTACTTTTTCCCTTGTTTATGTGTTTTTAATCTTATAGTTCTATATTACATCTAGCTACTTATATCTTTTGCTATTTTCCAAAGATGCTACCTTCTCTACACCAGGAGGTTTTATTTGTACTGTCATCCTTCTCACATTCTTTATTGTATAATATCCTTTTATATTTTAAGTATGCTAAAATTTTTTATCTATGTAATTTCCGAGATCGAAACGACAAATTTTTTTTCTTTAAAATTTTTTGTCTAGAAATCAATGTAAGACATTCTTTTGTTTTATAAACTAAATCACTGATACTAGAAGCGCTGAAAAGTTGAGAGATAAAGGAAGGGCACAGATAAG
The DNA here is from genome assembly GCA_003991215.1 of Morbakka virulenta. Lineage (NCBI taxonomy): Eukaryota > Metazoa > Cnidaria > Cubozoa > Carybdeida > Carukiidae > Morbakka > Morbakka virulenta. Next base: position 4,452,233 of record RDPX01000004.1, read on the forward strand.
AGGGGTACGTTAAGTCTGAGTATCAAAAACAAAGATGAGGGATATTTGTTACTAAAAATTTGCAATACGTTAAGATTATAGTCATTACCAAAGCAGAGAGAAGGAAGAGAATTAAAGAGAGTAGCTGTTGGGGGAAAATATCTATGGAGTAAGTGTCAGTCCTGCCCTTAGGAGCCTTGACATAAAGTAAGTGAAAATTTATTAAAGAGAACAAGTTACGCGATGAACACTCTTCAAAGGTGGTAGAAGAAAAGAATGTTCCTTATTACACCAGCCATGTAAGTACTAGTAGATAAGGGGAAGAGGTGCTGGTTCAGAGATGCAGCATAAGATCTCGTTAATTTTGTCAGCGATGGAATTAAGCACAAAATTGTCCTGTGGAGATCGAAAACAGAACCCCTCGCCAGACAAAAAGTGAAGTGTCATTAAAGAATATTCACACGATGGACACTCTACAAGGATGATAGAAGAAAAAGATGTCGCTGACAGTATTAGACATGTAAGTACTTGTAGATAAGGGAAAGAGATGTTAGTTCAGGGGTGTAGGAAATGATCCATGTCTTTTTTGTCAGTGACAGAATAGATGGTGAGTACCTGCAACCTTTATCGAAAAACATACTCATAATAGGGAAGGTATACTTTTGGAAATTCATAATGGATTTATTTCTTTTTTGTGAAAAGTTCCTGTAGAGATTAGATATGATTGAGAATGTCTAGTAATATTTTTGCAGGAAAAATTGTCTTTTTCTGAAACAATCTTCAGAGCCTTATTTTTCCATAAAACAGAGTAAAAATAAATGACAAGATTTATAGCACTCGAAAGATCCATAAATATGGATCTCAGGGGCGGCTGACACAAAAACTAAACGTTATGCAAACTTTTATTTACTTAGTCCATAACAAACTCTGTGATTAAGCTCTTTTGACTACACCAAAGCACAACCACACTCTGTTAAAATATGGTTTAGAACAAATAGAATAAAACTGAATCTTGACTGACTTTCATGCTCTCTCTTGAAGCCTTAAAGAATTGAAAATCCAAGCTGAATATCACAGCCTTGGTTTTAAAGGGCATAACTGCCTTAAGTCAAGTAAAAGAGCCTTTGAAATTAAGAGAATTACTTTGCAAAGCTGACTTTAATGTCAATTTGCTATAGTTTCAGTTCCCCTAATCAAAATCGAATTGATTTTTCCTTTAGCTCTAATCACCAGAATTAAGTAATTTTCTCGTTGTGGTTTCATAAAATAAATCTTTTGTGATCAAAACCAAGAAACTGTGTCAAGAATTAGAAAAAAACCAACCTAATCTTAGCCTTTGCTAAATTGTTCAAAAGACTTCCCCAAGAATTATAAACAAATTTTGTTTAATAATATCAAACAAAAGCTTTACAAAAAGTTTATTTTTTTACCAAAGGCAAATTGTCAAGACAGAAGCTAACCTGCGGCGTCTAAAATAAATGGAAACAGTTTTCCTAAATTCTGAAATAGTGCATAAATAATTTATGGGGTATGGTTTATGATGATCATAGGTAGGTTAAAAACCTCTTTAAAGGTCAGTATTTGCTAGCACTGCCTTTAATGCCAACCTATCAAACGATTATAATGGCAAAACACTCAACCCATTAAGGCCAAAATTGCCAGCCACCCATTGGTGGGTTTTTCTTGCACTGAGCTAGATGACTCAGAATGTTTGATATTCAACTGAAAACGTTATGACTATAAGTTTTGATTTACCTAAATGTAAAGAACACAGTATCAACTGACGTCATAAAATGAATCATATAATCTTACTTGATTGTCACTTTCCTATGCAGAGCTGTAGCAATGTATATTTAATACAACACTTGTAAATTTTGTCTTTTTAAAAGAATATACACGTAGAACTTTAAGCTGTCCTTGATGTTTTTAAAGCATGGGTCTAAGTCTAGTCTTGTTGGTACCTTACCCACTGTGAGCGTTGGCTATTATACCTCTACTTTTCGTTCTATTTTTTTATTTCTGGATCATCTCGTTTGATGAAATCAGTATCGTCATCTTCCCCTGTCTCTTCGACCGTCAATAGTACTTGTTATTTCCAGTACTTCTAGTTCGTCTTTGTTAATTGTATGATAAAAAAAATTGGAACTGAAGCTTTCGTATAGTACTTGGTAGACTTGGTTGTGCTCCTGATCTGGCATAGACGACGAGCTTTGACATTTGATTACTACATATGATTTTTAATATTCTCTTTAAAAACCACAATTCACCAGTATGCAAATTGTATTTCAATGCAGAAGACACAATCCAGCTTTTGCAGCCGTATGTTAAAGATGAAAACAGATAGCAGTTTATCAGTCTTATTTTCGTAGCTAGTGATATTTGTGAGTTTTGAATAAATTATTCACTTGCTAAAAGTTGGTCTTTGCTATTGCCTAGAGATTTTAAATGGCCTACTTGCTTAATAATTATTATTATTATTACGAATATTTAGTTACAGGATAGCTAATGAAAAAAATTATATATAAAAATATATACAGTATATACAAGTTCTTTTCTTCCACTGGGTCCTTGTTTGGTCTGATATTGATGTTTATGTTGATTATTGGATTGTCTTTTTTTTGCTGTCTAATATCAGCTCATACTTGAAACTTCCATCATGCACTAATGTATCTAAATTCTGCAGTTTTTCTTCTGAATCAGCAGTTATAGCTATGTCATTAGCATACCTAATATTGTTTACGCTTTGTCCCCCGGTCGAAATGTCTGATTTACTGTCTATTTTCTGAAGTATTGTTGGCTGTATAAGTTAAAAAGATCTTGTGAATACTCAGAACCTTGTCCGACTCCTCTATGTATTGGTGCATATTCAGTAGTTTCGTTGTTGATATTTANGTCTTGTTGGTACCTTACCCACTGTGAGCGTTGGCTATTATACCTCTACTTTTCGTTCTATTTTTTTATTTCTGGATCATCTCGTTTGATGAAATCAGTATCGTCATCTTCCCCTGTCTCTTCGACCGTCAATAGTACTTGTTATTTCCAGTACTTCTAGTTCGTCTTTGTTAATTGTATGATAAAAAAATTGGAACTGAAGCTTTCGTATAGTACTTGGTAGACTTGGTTGTGCTCCTGATCTGGCATAGACGACGAGCTTTGACATTTGATTACTACATATGATTTTTAATATTCTCTTTAAAAACCACAATTCACCAGTATGCAAATTGTATTTCAATGCAGAAGACACAATCCAGCTTTTGCAGCCGTATGTTAAAGATGAAAACAGATAGCAGTTTATCAGTCTTATTTTCGTAGCTAGTGATATTTGTGAGTTTTGAATAAATTATTCACTTGCTAAAAGTTGGTCTTTGCTATTGCCTAGAGATTTTAAATGGCCTACTTGCTTAATAATTATTATTATTATTACGAATATTTAGTTACAGGATAGCTAATGAAAAAAATTATATATAAAAATATATACAGTATATACAAGTTCTTTTCTTCCACTGGGTCCTTGTTTGGTCTGATATTGATGTTTATGTTGATTATTGGATTGTCTTTTTTTTACTTACTACCATGAGTTCTATTTTCCTGCTGTCTAATATCAGCTCATACTTGAAACTTCCATCATGCACTAATGTATCTAAATTCTGCAGTTTTTCTTCTGAATCAGCAGTTATAGCTATGTCATTAGCATACCTAATATTGTTTACGCTTTGTCCCCCGGTCGAAATGTCTGATTTACTGTCTATTTTCTGAAGTATTGTTGGCTGTATAAGTTAAAAAGATCTTGTGAATACTCAGAACCTTGTCCGACTCCTCTATGTATTGGTGCATATTCAGTAGTTTCGTTGTTGAAATTTACTATTACTGGTTGTTCCCAGTATAAGTTTCGAATTACTCTAAGATCTTCTTCGTCAATATTTACTTCTTGTAGCGTTTTAAATAAGTTAAGTGATGTATCTTGTCATATATCCTGGTGTAATAAAAAGGATGGTCTAAGTAACTAATTTAAATAGAAAGGTCATCATGATGAAACCAGAATATCAAAGATCGAATGGTAAACAAAATATCGTTGGATTAAAAAAAGCCGTGGAAAGATCTTATATGGTTTACTGTTCTTTTTGTCGGATTACTATTAGGCCCAGAGTATCCAACCCCGAAAAGCATCAATAAACTTCAAAACATTAAAGCTGTAAGTCCAGTTGAAAGTTGCTGAGAACGTTTTGATCTATAAAGAGGACAAAATCCCAAAAATTGAAAATTTAGTTTTCTGTATCCGCAACATGCCATGTAATCATGACTTACCTTGGTGAACTGACATCACGTGATGGGAGTCTTACGAAGTTGGAAAAATGAATTTGGGTCGAGCACAGTGTGCAAGTCTCATAAAAATATCGATTCACCACAGTTAGATGAAGGCTTATGGAACGATGTGGCAGGGCAAAGACATCGTGCCACGATTAAAGAGTCGATCGAATTTGCAGTTTTGAAATACATATGTGTTGGAATGAGATTTTATGGAAAGCAGCAGGAAAAGACAGCAATTCTTTCCAATTGTACTGGCAATTGTTAGTGTAATTGGGAAGAACCTGTTTGAAGCCACGAAGGGTTGTGTTGAAGCTGTTGGACTGAAAAAGAAAGATTGTCTTGGATTTGGCAGTTTTGACGATCATCTATGGTTAGTACGAACGACTCAGTATGGTATAGGGTTAGGAATGCATCACCGAATTGTATTCTAATAAAGCATGGGGATCATTTTGGGCTCTTTACATCAACCTTGTATCGGAACAAATGCTGTTCAATCTTGGTTTTCTTTTAATTGAAATCCCAAGATGATTTTCAAAAAGTAACTTGATTCAGGAAGCAAACAACAAACTTTCAAATTGTGAATGAAAAGAGGAATAATACAAGCTTACAATGCCAATTCCAGAAACTTTTACAAACACATTGCCTAGTTAATGGAAAAGTTATCTTTATTATTTTTCTCAATTGGCAGCAATAGAGAGCCTAGTTCTTAATTGCAAAGGTTGGAAAAAACCCTGAAATAAGACGTATAGCCAATATCTTTGCAAATATATCACCAGGTCCTAGAAATTTACTGCAGTTCTATTTCGAGTTTGAAATGGTAAACACGTTTTTTCAAGCCACAGATATGAATCATCATGAATTGGTTACGAAACTCAGTCTTTCTTTTAACGCCATGAAGACTGCTTAGTCCATGAATATGATTTCCAGCAGCACATTTTATGGGTATATTTTTGTGCAGTTTTTTCATACATTAGCATTCAGCAATGAAAAGACGGCAATGATATATCTCCAGTTTTTTGCAAGGCGTCCGATCCACTTTTGCGTAATTATCCAATCAGAGGACACTTGAGTGCCATGAAACTCTACTGTAAGAATGTGAAAAAACTCGGAACAGTTTCTTCTGGTTCCCATCTTTAATTGTGATGATTAAGTTGTACTTTGTTTTGTAGTCATTTTGTGACCTAAGGAGCACAGTGGTTCTTATTTTATTGTGCATTCCGCTCAAGGATGGAGCATAATAAACAGTATGCTAAAGAAAGGTGCTATAAAATGTCTCAGGGGAAAATTGTCCAAGTAAACATATCATCATTCAACACAGTATTTAGGCCTTTAAGTAATTTGTATACACCAAGAGTGTTTAACCAAATTGAAAGAGTAGCTCTTGAAAAACTTCCAACGCGCCATTTACTGAGTTAATAAAGTTTTAAGATCTCAGAGATGGACATTGAACACCCTTTTATGACTTATGAGCACACTCTACTGTCTTTCTTACTACCCTCACAAATAATCGCATTGTTAAGGTATTTTGTTTTATGTAACTAACGTAAAAGCATATCAGGAGGGTAGAATGGGTGTCAAAATGCTAGAGGCAATAGTTTAGATCCATTCACTTGCACTTTAATGAAAAGTGCTGCTCAGATTGTAGTTCAAGCCATTTAACATGTTTTTGAGTGCAGCTTCAAGCAAGGGCGAAGAAGACAAACTTGGTTTATCAGGGAATGTAGATAGTAGCACTTTTATTTGTGAAAATGATGTGATTGCTTTCAATAAGCAGGGTAATAACATTTTGACTGACACTTTTCCCCTTATAACTAGAGTCTGATTCTTTGTTACAAACTTATTTTACCTGTTTTTAGCTACATTGCTTTTTACTGATTTACTGCAAAATAATCCTTTCTTTTTATAACAAACAATGGTAGAGCGCATTGCGTTATTTTAGTTAGATTCTTTGTTTTCACTAGGCTACAGCACAGTATTTTTCGAGTCTGTGGAAGAAACTGAATTTAGCTTATTTTTTACAGATGTGGTATACTTTACACATTAGTTGGTATATAACCTGTGATGAAAATCTGGTAAGCATGGTTACATGTTGCAACAAATTATTTAAGAATAAAAAATAAAGTATACTTGGAATAACACAAATACTGAGATGATATATTTATTTTGAAGACCCAAATGTCAGATGCAAGCAGACCAAGCTATTGTACTATGAAGCTACTGGGCAGCAGTGGTAGTAGCTGATGGTGTTGGAATGCGGTTTTGTAAGCAACAAAACGACTAGGGATACGATAGTATTGTTAGATATTCGTTTGGTTTTAAACTCTTTATCTTGCATTTAAAGTTTTCAGCAAAGAAATGTGCCTGATAATTTAATTTAAACAAGTGCCTGGTTTCCTGGACCTTTAGTAGGACCTTCCTTTCACTTATTGCTAGATAAGTATATAAAAACTCTAAGAAAAGTAGCCTTGACCATGTTTCGTATAAGCAACTGTTCAGATATGCGATACAAGGTGAATATTACATAGGTCAAACTTTTGATATCTGGATTACAATTCTTTTGATTAATAACTGGCATATCTTCATGCATATCCATTATTTTGAGTAAACCTTCAAGCTGCAATTGATACCTACAGCCAAATGCCATTTGTTTTTACCAAGTCCCTTGCACTTTTAAAGTGTCTACCTTGAGCATTTGTTTTTTCTGATTGCTTTTAGTGTCGAAAGAATGTAAGTTGTTATTCAAGTAATCATCTCAGCAAAGTCATTTTATTTCACTGGGATGCACACAGAGAGTCTCCACGTTGACGCATCCTGGGAAACGCCGATCGTCGCTGCTCATCCCATTACATCAGTAGGTCAATCTCTGTAATCACCTGCGACCCTCTTTTACTCTACTGACGAATCTGATATATCTACCAATGCCTGACCACCAAAGTCGGAAACACGGGTCCTTATCAGGACCGGTTTTGGCGTTTTGGGAGTAAAGCTTTATAGCTTGCTCAAAATAATTTTATCCTGTTCAAGGAAGCTGCGTTAAAACACGCTTTGTCTCATTAGAAAACACCCTTGAACCTTCATTGAAGTTATTAACTTCCTTCCACAAACGAGAGCACCTAGGATCAAAACATCATTTTAGAAAGAAGAATTCAAATTTTTTAGTAAAATTATCTGAAATACTCTATTTTCTAAAGGTTTCGTATATCAGTATATTGAAACATGAAGTTTTTCATTATTATTGACTAATACTTCTATTCGTAGCTATTGAGGATATTACTTTATCTAACACAGCCACTTCACAACTAAAAGTAAAACTTAATATTGAAATTCATTAAGGCTGCAATGGAACAACTATATTTTTTAATTGAAGGAAAAAAACATATTGTGATAGCTAATTTTTAATGGCCCTTTGCCCTCTACTAAATAAAGAGATAGCAGGTGACAGAAATTTATATCGTACTTTTCTGATTTGTTAATAATTTCATATCTTAAAAATACGTTTCTGTATAATAAGTAGTGTTCATTAAAATAAAATAAAATAAGTTTTGTCAATTAAAATAAAATAAAATAAGTTTTGTCCATTAAAATAAAATAATTTTGTCAATTAAAATAAAATAAAATAAGTTTTGTCCATTAAAATAAAATAAAATAAGTTTTGTCCATTAAAATAAAATAATTTTGTCAATTAAAATAAGATAAAATNGATAGCTAATTTTTAATGGCCCTTTGCCCTCTACTAAATAAAGAGATAGCAGGTGACAGAAATTTATATCGTACTTTTCTGATTTGTTAATAATTTCATATCTTGAAAATACGTTTCTGTAAAATAAGTAGTGTTCATTAAAATAAAATAAAATAAGTTTTGTCAATTAAAATAAAATAAAATAAGTTTTGTCCATTAAAATAAAATAATTTTGTCAATTAAAATAAGATAAAATAAGTTTTGTCAATTAAAATAAAATAAAATAAGTTTTGTCCATTAAAATAAAATAATTTTGTCAATTAAAATAAGATAAAATAAGTTTTGTCAATTAAAATAAAATAAAATAATTAGCTAAAAGTTATTATTGATAGGCATTTTGTCTTTGATAAAAATTATTATGAGTAAGAAAACAAACATTTTGAAGGTGACGTAAATGCTGCTTTCCACTTCTGCCCTGCCATGATCTTGTTTTCTCTATTTTGATTTGATGAATTTAGGGCATCTCATATCTAAAAAGGAATTCAAAGTGACTACTGCAAGAGTAGGAAAATTAAGAATTAGTCTCAATAAATTTCTAGACCTTCAGATGAACAAATAACAGTTTTAACTACATTAAAAGTAGCTTTATTAGAATTCCGTGGCCTGTCTTCTAAACTAATCAAACACGAGGTTCCTATTTACTCGCAAATTTGTAGATAGAGAGCAGTAAAATTATTGAAAAAGGATAGATTCTATTTTTTTTAGGTAATATGTTATTTTTACGTTTTCAGTGGGGTTACTTAGTCTACTGGGTAAGAGCTTTAATTCAATGAATAGTAAAATGCGTTTCAAGTTTATTTCAGAAGGAACTGGAGCGAAAAAATCAAGATTACTATTGTGTCTGTAAATCTTCACAAGTTATACATTTTGCCTATGTCAAATTACATAGAGATTCGAAATTAGTAACATTTATTAATAAAAAAAAGAAAGTGACTTAAAATGCAGACATAAATACTTTTGAGTTTTCTCTGTTGAGGTATAAATGTGAAACTTGGACCACTCCAAATACCTTATGCAACAAAATTATTACAAAGCCTAGGTCTTTTTGTTGATGTTCAATACAGATTTAGAGAATTTTTTCCACTGGTGACATTTTGACTGTAATCACGGAACTTTTTTATAGGTTTATAAATAGTCTGATAGAGGAGGTGCTATAGCTCTGGATTTTACGGGATTTGAGTTCATTCAGTCCTTCATCTCAGACAATAAAAGGCGAGTCACACTGGATTAAATGACATCTGATGAGTATTCGAATAATGCTGGATTTCCTCAAGATTATGTTCTTGATTTTAGCTTTCTTCCATATTTACATCCATGATCTTCCTGATAACATATTTCAATTGATCAACATGTATGCTTATAACACTACCTTTTATTCTGGCATTGGACACAAGACAACTCAGCAGGGAGAAGTCAAGCTTGCGGAAGATTTTCAGTCTGACCTTAAGGCTGTCATAGAATGGAAAAGAAGGTGTTTGGTCTCCTTCAGCGTGGCAAAAGCGCAACTCGTGTCTTTCAGTAGAAAGGGGAGGCCCTATCTTTCAGGAATATTCATTAAAAATTTTTTGTATAACCTCTGATGATGCTACTTTCTCTTTTGATGTACACTTATTAATGGGGTTGGTTTGACATTTTCTTCAGATCTTTCTTGGGGTTCTTATATTTGATCTATTGGTACATTTGATTCTCAAAAAGCCGGTTCTTTGCATCGAGCGAGAGAGTGGCTAGCCATTTTGTATCTTTGTAAATCTATCATCCGTCCTTGCAAGGAATACTCTTGTCACATCTGGGCAGATGCTCCCTTATCTCATGTTGATGTTCTTTATAGAGTTCTGAAATGTATTTGTAAGGTGATAGGCCCAAATCATGCTGCTAGTCTTCAGCGTTTGTCTCATCGAGGAAATACTGCTTTTATTCTTTTCCATAGATAACATCAAGTGAATTAACTAATGAGCTTTCTGCCCTGGTACCAGTTCAGTCTGTTGCACCTTGTATGGCTTATCTTTCGCAACATTTTTATCCTTATGGTGTTATTGCTCCTTACTGTAATAAATCCTTCTAGTATGTAGTTAAGGTTAGTTAAGGACAGCATAAGGAGACTAACGAGCGAAGGGTTTACTGTCTTGTATTCAGGCGAAAGAACAACAAGAGAGGAATCACTATACTGCTAGACAAGACGGCCACAAAGGCAATTATTAGTTGCGAACCAGTGTAGAACAGGAAAATCACTGCAAGACTAGACGGACATTTGGTGAAACACCTCTCTACTTCAAATCTATACGCTAAAGGGGGTGCAAAAGATGAAACGAAAGAGAAGTTCTACAGCCAACCTCAAGATACCAATGCTGATCTACCAAATCACGATATCAAAATTATCATACTGGCACTGAAGTGCGAAGGTAGGGGCTGACAGTACAGGATTATCCAATAGTGTAGAGCCACATGACTCTGTGGAGAGTACCAATGACAGTGGAGAACGAATAAGTGAGTACTGCAAACAGAAATACCTTAGTATCAGTAACACCTTCAGGCACAGTCATTCAGCTGGTGGACCTGGAGGTTTCCAGATAGAAAAACACTGAATAAAGATCGACTAAATTTGCGTAAGCAGAAGATGAGGTTCATTTCTTCAAAATGAACTTTAAGAAAACCGGATATGTTTTTTGATCCTTACTCGCTAGGAGAGAAAATCAGGCTGAAGCTGAAGAGAATGAGGAAGCTTAAAAGGAAAGCTGCTCAACTCTGAAGTTTAAGAGGAATTCCAAGAGCATCTGTCAAATCGTTTTTCTCTATTTCAAAGAGACACTGACATAGACTCGCTTCAAAGAAGCTCAAAATGAAACTGCTAGCAGTGTTATTGGGCTCAAAAGGTGGAGCAAGAAAGAACAGTGGATAACGTAGCATCCATGGAAGTTGATTGACGAGTTTTGCAGTTCCAAACACTGAGGATAAGCTGAAACAAGCAAGCAATCCAAAACTGCTCAAGAATACTGCAGAGAGATAAGTGAATTACGGCTAAAAAATGAGTGAATAGGTGGTATGGTACAGACAAGGATGGATGATTTGAAAAAAAACACACCAAAAGAAGCGCAAGCAGCAGCCGATCGGAATGGTACAAAATAACTATTAAGAATCACCAAACGCCAAAGAATCTTTCTGGGAAGAATAATTACTGTGCCAATAATGAGCAGATGGGCTGCGAACGTCAGAGAGGTATCAAACTAACCAGCTGTAGAGACACAGTTCGATTGGACAACCTTGCAAATGCACAGAAACTGGACGTAGAGATAGGTACTATCAGAAGGGACGGCATTACGGACGCCATCACGAGGATGAAAAATAATTATGCCCTAGGAATTGACAATGTCAATGTTGAATTGCTTGAAATGGGAGGTGCAACATTTCAACATCAGTTGCCAGATTTATTTGACCAGAGAGGGGAAGAGGACACAGTCTCAACAGAATAGAGCAAAGGATTGATTGTCAAGTTACCTAAGAAAAATCTCTCAGAATGTAACAACAGGAGAGGTATCATTTTTCTGTTAACTATAGAGAAAAAGTATTTGGCAGTCTAATTTTGAAGCGTCTACCAGGAGTAGGAGATCTCAGGTAGTAAAGAACATGCAGGATTTAGAGAAGGTAGGTCATGTATCCAACAAGCTTTTTATCTTAAAAATATCATTGAAGAAAGTTTAGAATTCCAATCAGGTAAATTTCGTTGGCTTTCAGAAAGCAATTGACACCATCCACAGGGGGTCATTTTGAAAAATACGCTGGTGATATTAGTTGAAAGGTCATCGGCATCATCACGTCCTTGTACAACCACCTAACTTGCAAAATTAGAACAGCGTCAGGTACACCTGAGGAATTGGAAGTCATCTCTGCAGTAAGACAAGACTGGTTACTATCCCCCTTCCTGTTCATCGTATGAATTGACTGTGTAATGAGAAGGCCATTGACAGGCGAAGACTTTACTATCCACTGGAAGAATAACTCAAACCTGACAGATCCTGCTTTCACCGACGTCATCGCCTTATTGGGTAAAGACAGAAAGATATGCCAAGAAATGAAAAATGGATTGATCTGAGGGTGTCAAAGTCGGCTGATTACACTGATCAACAGCACTTTTGTTACCAGATAGTTTAATATCATTTCCGGTACAGTTTGGGGCGCTGAACACGAATCTGGTCTTAGGTTTTTTTCTAGCACGTCCAGTTTTTTTAAATTTAATTACAATTTTTAAAATACGATTTTAAATTGCTAATCAACTAGGTTGATGTTGTGTAAAAACATACATATAAAGGGATTCCAGGATGTCTGAATTGTTAATCAAGCATTCTGTGTTGCACTGTTATTAAAACAGAGGGATTTTAGTGCAAAGGGAGTCAATCTACTTTCATACCTGGAGTATTTATTACGTATTTTCATAAATTCATAATATTTTGCATTAAGAAATTTTATGGTCAAAGCAAAGATGGTCACATGTAGTCTATCTTTGTTCCAGATATGAGTCTGTATTGGCTTTTGTTTAATCAGACTTTGGCCGCTGTCTATTTGCTCTTCAAACAAGAAAAAATTAATCCTGCTTGAGAAATGAAGCTACTGGTAATGCTTTGTTCATTTCCTTAATGAAGTCATTCAGATTCGGTTGGGTTGTCATTTCCAGCCCCTCATCTCGAGGATAGTGTAATACTTCACTACGCTGTGCGAAGCACGTTATATTCTCTACAAAATGCCCCCTCGAAGAGGATGCAAAAACAATCCTGATAGCTTTTGCTACATTTCTGGAAAATTCATTTTTAAATCACAACGCAAGCCGCTAAGTCAAGCTGTATGCAGTGCTTATAGTGACTATTTTGAGTGTGCAGTTCGTGATCAGGATAAACAGTGGGTACCTCACAGCTGTTGTGCATCTTGTTATGTTACATTACTTGCTTGGAAACGAGGTGGGGATAGAAACATGTCATTCGCTGTGCCTGCTGTATGGCGAGAACCAGCTGACCATGTGTCTGATTGCTACTTTTGTTTAACGAAAGTTCAAGGCTACTCCCGAAAATCAAAGCTTACTGTACAGTATCCAAATGTTACATCTGTTCACCTGCCAGTACTACACGGTGTCTAGTTTCCAGTCCCATCATCTACAAAAGAACGTATTGACTCATCTACTGGCAGCGACGAGCCTTCAACAAGTTGCAGTGATGGATCCAGTCCATACAAACCATCAACAGCTGAGCCGCATCTTGTCACTCAAGCCGAGCTCAACGATTTAGCCAGGG
>RDPX01000004.1:4465787-4501755 GCA_003991215.1 Morbakka virulenta
GGTCCAGATGCCCGGATCTCTTCATTTCGAAGTAGGAATACACCATTCTCCAGTTTCTTTACAAAGACTGGTTTACTCTGTTACTGTACTGATGTTCAGGGATTGTTTCGTACCCTTGAACTGCATCACGATCCTACAGAATGGAGGCTATTCATAGATGCATCTGTAGAAAGTCTTAAAGCCGTCTTCCTACATAATGGTAATGAGCAGCCACTAATTCCAGTTGCACATGTAGTTGGAATGAAAGAAACATACCAAGCTATGGAGGAGGTTTTAAGCGCTATCAAGTATGAAGAATACCGGTGGAAGATATGTGGTGATCTTAAAGTTGTTAGCTTAATCTTAGGATTACAATGGGGTTACACAAAACACTCTTGTTTTTTGTGCCTAAGACAGAAGGTATGGCCAAGACGATCAAGCTTCATACCAGTTGAGCATAACGTACAACACCCTCCTCTGGTTGATCAACAAAATATACTTTTACCCCCACTGCACATAAAGCTCGGCCTGATGAAACAGTTTGTCCGGGCAATGGATAAAAGCGGAGAAGGCTTCACATTCTTGGAGCAAAAATTCCCCCGCATTAGCGATGCAAAACTGAAAGCTGGCAAATTTGTTGGACCTCAAATCCGACAGCTACTTTTGGATGATGAGTTCAAAACTATTCTCAGGGGCAAAGAACTACAGGCCTGGAGTGTCTGTTGTGAAGAAATTCCTTGGAAACAAGCGTGCAAGTGACTACAAGGAAGTAATTTCCAATCTATTGCACAGTTTCAAGGAAATGGGCTGCAGAATGTCAGTGAAAGTCCACTATCTTCACTCCCATCTGGACTTCCTTCCAGATAACCTCGGAGCTGTAAGTGACGAGCATGGTGAAGACTTTTATCAAATCATCTCCACGCTTGAGCACCGCTATCAAGGCCAGTGGGACGAGTCCATGCTTGGAGATTATTGCTGGTTTTTAAAACAAGACACAACTGCTGTACACAACAGAGCAACACGAAGATTTTTTGAATTGTGAACTTTTTATTCTGACTCCAACTTTGTATTGTTTGAATAACAATTTGAAGTATGAACTCAGTTTCAAGCATTACTTAAATTTTCGTTTACGTTGTATTGCCTTTTCTTTTGAACTACATCGAAATTGTAATTTTAAGTATCCAATATTACCATTCAGGGTGAAGAGCTTGGTGTGATGAAGACTACTTCAAAGAGTATAATATTTTTTGTAATATTTATTGCTCGCAATGCAATATCCTATTTTCAAGTCTTATTTATATGCAGATAGCTCAATAAAAGTGGCATTTGATTGATAGGCTTTTGGCATTTCATGAATCAACTTTTGTATTTTTGAAAAAAGTTCTCTCCAAGGAAATTTGTGACTTTCATGTGAATTTTCTATAAAAAAACCCCGACGTGCTTGAGAAAAACGGATTTCAAGTTTGGAATCAGTGAGTGAAACTTGGTTAGAATAGTTCAATTTAATGCCGGTAACAGAGAAAAAATATTTTTTTTGTCATGCAGTGTTATTAAAAATGGCAAATGCAAGATAATGAACATCAGAAAAACAGACCACTACCAATTATTGTCAAAGGAAATCCACTTGAGTCAGATGAAAAGTTCTGGTATTTTAGGAGCTTTATCATCAACACAGGTGAGTTTTAACAGACGTAACCAATAGAATAGGAAGAGCTGGAGAACGTTCCGATCGATGTCACACATGAAAATTGAGACAAGCCAATACCAAATTAAAGATCCAACTATTCATGGGGGCAGTCATCTCCAAGACACTGCATTTAAGAATCCTATTATTAACTGAAGTAATTTAGTCACGAACCGCTGCAAGAAAAGTTTTATTTAGAGGTATTATATTATACAATTCTAAGTTAGCTTATGACTCAACAAATTACTAACAAATGAATGACTTTATGGTCCTCCCTATGAGCTCAAACAGAAATATTTCAAATAACAGCAGGAAAGGGTTTTAATCATTTTCTCGTAACGACGATTCGCAGTCTTTTTTTAAACGAAAATTTCGGTTTGAAATTATATCTGCAGATTATTCAGCCATTTTTATTTCGTCATAATTTATACAAGGCATCACGAAACGCCTGTTTTTTCGAGTATGAACAAGTCTCTTTATTCCTTAAGTTAGAGCTTTTATTCGTCCTTCCATATTAATAAATGACTTTTTCTAACGGCAGTCATCGGTTTGCTAATAGGTTCTTCCAAGTTAACACAAGGTTAGTTATGCCAGTAGCTGAAATGAAGGTTTAGGCATTACAGGAAACGAGATAAAGCAATATGGAACAAGATGCAGCGGATGTAGTACGATTCGCAGTACTTGTGGGCAAACAACTTAACCATCACTTCATGCATCCTATATTTTACCTAATCATTTTAATATTGGAAGAACTGTATCTCCCTCAAAAACAACTTCTACAACGATGAAACCAAATGCTGTTTCGCAACAAAAATAAACAGCAACTGTCTGAACTAAAAAAATTATATGTAATGCATTTTTCCAAAGTAAGTACTTCGTTTCTAAACTAACTTTTAACAATTCTACTCCCAAAATTTGAAGCCTTTACGCCTTTATATTTTAGCTGTTAATGGTATTGAAAACGTGATCCATATATAGTGGTGGGGCTTTGTGCAACGTATGTACTTGTACGTTGTGGAATCAATCATTTTTAGTATTGCATTTCTGTAGCTACTGGCTTTTGTCTGTATTGCCACGCTGGCATGTTTGTTGAGCTTGTTTGGAAATGAACTGACTTGCTGAGGAATGGGTAAAATATCGGTGTACATAAATGGCATAAAGGGGAGCTGTGCATCAAATTAAACCACAGGTAGCAACTATTTATGTCAGAGGTTCAAATGAGTAATATTTGCAAATTATAAACCATTACAATCAAGGCAAACCTATATTCTCATTTACTTATGTTACCTACTTCATCTGAGCATAACGCTACTTACCGTACCCAAAGCTACGAACTTGTAAAAGTAAACCTATTATGTAAAGGTAACACTAAATTTCCAATTACCAACCGAAATTCAAATTGGGAGTATCATAGCATTTGATTGCAGAAAATGCGAAAAAATAACACCAATAACACTTCAGCATGAAAAATATATTTGTAACCGACTTTTGTAGTACAATTTCCCAATTCAGTTGTCTTCCAAGGGGCGTATACGGAAAAAGCTAGCAAATCCGAAATGATTGCTAGGTATTGGCGGTCATGAGTTAGTCTATGTTGTTATATCACGTACCAGTCCCGTTCGAGTCTTCTTCGCCATTTTCCGCATGTTGTTTTTATTTATAAAATATGTTCTTCTGTACCTCTCTCAAGTGCTATCTGTTTCTGGTTGGTGATAACATTTAATCTGTTTTCACTATATCAAGAGCGTTTATCATAACCAAATGCATCTTTATCGTTTGATAATAACATTAACGAAGAGTCCTTAAACCAGAAAAGCATTCTTTGCAGTTGATCTTTTTGGAAAACCTGACGGTGAAGAAAGGAAGCAAAATTTCAATCAAACAGAAAAATATTGATATAAATAGGAGTCAACGAATCATTTTGTGAATATTTTCGTCTCTACAGACATCATCAGACGTTTATCTACAGAATATAATAAAATACAACTTAAGTTATATACACATTTACATAATATTGTGATGTTTTACAGAAAATAATGATAAGTGATCAGGAAAACACTGACTACAACTTTATTGTCAATGTCCTGCTTCTGTATTCATCTTCTTTTCCTTGCGGTCTTGTTCCATCACTAGGACGGGTCGGCCGCTCGACACTGTCTCCGCCACTTTTGGCGGTCCATGCAATCCTCTGGCTTCGCTCCTACTTTCCTCATGTCTTCCTTGATCACATCTCCCAATCTGAGCCTCAGCCTGCCTCTGCTCCTTCTTTCTTGAACTGGTGCTTGCCACGGTTGTTTAATGGCACTCTCCTGATCTCTCCTCATCACATGTCCATACCTAACCAGAAAAGCATTCTTTGCAGTTGATCTTTTTGGAAAACCTGACGGTGAAGAAAGGAAGCAAAATTTCAATCAAACAGAAAAATATTGATATAAATAGGAGTCAACGAATCATTTTGTGAATATTTTCGTCTCTACAGACATCATCAGACGTTTATCTACAGAATATAATAAAATACAACTTAAGTTATATACACATTTACATAATATTGTGATGTTTTACAGAAAATAATGATAAGTGATCAGGAAAACACTGACTACAACTTTATTGTCAATGTCCTGCTTCTGTATTTATTTTTGGTGTTAATTTGGGGTTTAACTCTCTGATCCATAGTGCCTCTTGAGTCATAAGATAGTATTCTCCTCTAAAAGTAGAAGATAGGAATTTTACATTAGAAGATAGTATAACATTGCTTAAGATGTTTTCTCACTGGTCCCTAATTTCTTGTATGTTCACGAAAGCGGGTTAGCATATGTCGAGTTGTTTGCCCAACATAACATGGATCACACCAAGGGCATGAAAGTTTATAAACTACTCCACTCCGGATCATCTTTTCAACTGGGGGCTTAAGTGAAGGCATAACTGTTTTGATCTTTCTCAGAGTCATTACGACAGTGCATGAAGCATCGATTTGATGTAACTTTCGAGTAAAATATTTTGTGCACTTTCCTCTATACTGGATTAAAAATGGATATTTCTTTATCTCTTGATTTGTCTTTTTTGTTTGTTTAGATGTTAAACAAACATAAAAAGTTTGTTTAATTTATACAAAAGAACAGAAAAGAAAAAATGGGGTGGGGCATAGAATACAAATTTAAAAGATAGAGTATGAAGATTATTTGAGAAAAAATTTATGGTCGAGATCAGGTTGAAGAACCGTTTGCAATAAGAATTCAAGTCGCCAGTATAGCAATCCGTCCTTAAATCCTGAAATTTCTCTGATTTTCATGAAATCAAATCCTAAGTACTTCTGTCACATAGTAATGAGATCAAAGCCAGCTGAAGTGATCATACGCACAAATTACATCACCCGTCCAACCGACAATCAGTAACCTTCTGCCTCGCTGTTACCATTGCAGCCAAGTCAACCTGTGCAGAATACTGCAGCTTAGAAAAATCAAGCAAATAAGAAAACATTTCAAATCCACCGAAAGCAACAAAAACCAAATGTTGAACAAAAGCCTGTCTTTAAATCTAGTAGAAAATTTCATCATAACTTCAAATCATGTGTACCATTCCAACATTTACGGTACACAGGGGTGTGAACATTGAAAACACGACTTTTCTTGTTTGCTGCTAAAACACGTCGGATCAGTTTAATCATCAGACGTTGTTGATATTATCCTCTTCTGCTATACTAAATAAGCAGATAAAAAAGTTTAAATTGGGTGATGAAACAATGTTTATACAAGAAACAAGAAACTAAAGTCTAACAGAAAATTTCCTTTTATGCAAAAACGTTTCCAGGATGGAGAGCTACCATAAAGGAATGCAAGTTGGTTAGCAAGGGTATCATATGTTTAACATGTTTAATTTTAAGATAAATCCAAAGGACAGGAACTTCAGAGACAAAGAACGTACAACCTTTCCAACCACCTTGGCAAGAGATTTAGTTCGGCTGCATACCAAAACAATATTTCCAGTATGTGATAACACATACTGCAAACGCTCAATTCCCAGACTACGAATATTAAAAGATCTGGAAACTATCAGACAACCAGCCCAGAACAGAAATAACTGCCTTAAGTTTTCAGAGAGAATGGTGAAGGCGGAACAGGCGGAAGTGGCTGTCGCCACATCAGCGGAAGTCCGTTAAGTAAGTAAGTAGTAACTATTACCACCTAAAAGTCAAAGAGGGGGGAAAACAGTTATTTGCAAACCTTATGAAATAACATGAAAACACACCCCCCCCCTCAAAAAAAATCACGTGATATAAGTATTTCAAAGGACAGAGTGTAGCCTTACCTCATATAGTCGATGTGTTTCCGACTGCAAAACGTCAGCTAGTTGCAGAAACTATAAAAATACAAACGATGAAAAAAATATCGATTCAAAAATCACATAGGAAGCTTAATTTAAGCATACAAATTTCATGCACAATGATAGAAATGATCTGGAGAAATTTCACCAAAGTAATGAGCCACGTGAGGCTTTTGAGCTAGCTAGAAGAAATAAAAGGCCAAGGGCATTTGTAGAAACCATATGTTTGCATGAAATCATGCTATTACAAAAAGTAGCTTTTTATCTTCAAGTAGCAGTGGGCTATATGAGCAAAAAAAATAGATTTCTGTGGCAACTTGTTTAAATGCACCATTTATCCCAAGAAGTGGAAAAATAGCAAAGAAATTGGATTTGGACCAAATTTCATGGTTTGCCGGGACAAAATCTAAATTTGCCCAATGTGGTTACAAATACGGAGAATTATCTGTTGGTAAGTTTAAACACACTTTGTTGCATGAATTTTGTCTGAAATTAAATGCAATTCTGAGAGGTGTTGTCTGGGAGATTAAATAAAAGTCTGAGGTGTTGTCTTACACCATTTTGTGTGGCACCATGTTGTCTGGTACCTCAAATACAGCAGTTTCAAGTTTCAAGTGAGAAGAGTGAACAGTCGTACTTGTAAACTATTCTGTAATTAATAGCTTGAATTTGCTGGTACTGGCAGGAAAAAGCTGGTGGGAAGATAAGTGCTCATGAAAATTTGGTATTTGTGCTTGGAGATCGACTGCCGAGAATATATGATGCTGTGCAAGCCATTCATTCAGTTTCCAAAAAAATTCATTCGCAAAAGAGGTGAGTGATTCTTGACGAATTTCAAATTTTTTATTTGTTTAAGTCTGACTCGCGTGAAAAAAATAAGCCTTCATTTTCCTGATGTTTTAGCTCATGCATCTTCATGTTTTGTTACATATCTTGTTGTTTTGTGTCCAAAGTTAGTAACTGGCAGTGAGAGTTATACATTTTCATTATTGATACTTTCAGGTCAAAGGCTTTAAATGCTTATGTGTAAGCTCTTCAAGACATCGACACCAAAGGCTTCGGTCCTTTGGTGTCGATCATGTCATTTCAAGAAAAGCTATCAAAGGTCGACTGGTTGATATCATGAAGGACTACAACAACAAAGTTTACTGCAAAGGTGAGATAAAATCTCCTTCAAAATGATATGGCTGCCCTTTTAGGAGACAGGGGTCAAGAGGCAAAACTTAGAACATTGTTGAACCCCGTTTTCGGAGCAACATAGAATTGAAAAAACCGTCTTCATTCCAAGGTTAGGAGGGGCCATTCACAAAGGATATCCAGGAACAATTACCAATTTCAGACGCCCTCTGCCATCTATCAGAGATTGTCCTGGAATCATTACCCCCTGGTTTTGTCGGCATTTTAGAAACCCCCCTTCGGAATTGAGTCTGACATCCTTTGCGGATGCCCCCCAATGTTTAAATGAAGAACAGTGTTATTCAAAACATATGCCCATTACCCTGTATATAAGGTGTTTTGAACCTTTGAATTTTTACAATTAATGGTGAGCATCCTGTCATCATCTTTTTCTTGGAAAAGTGGTGTTGGGTTTGTATATTGCGCGCTCCGTCTGGATAGTGATTCTGTGAATCAAAAACAACCGACTTGGGGTAAATTGAGTATACCGTATTTCTTTAGAATACCGTATATTTTTGAAAATATATGCTGCATTTCCTCTGAAGAACCTCTGGTCAGACATTTGTAATAAACGTTGCCCTCTATTGAATGTGCTTATCACAAAACATGTAAAACAGATCAAACAGGAAGTGACAAATGGTTTTCACAGATGATAACTCTGATGGAAATAGCGATACTGATATTGTCACCTTTCACATTTCTTATACTGTGAACACTTTTTGTGAACTGCAAAACACTTTTCACAACACATTTTGTTGCATTTTTAGGGAAAATGAGACATTGCTTTAAAGTCAATTTTTCATCTTATTTTTTATATTTCAATAAACTCTGTTAAATGCCATACATAAAGTTAGAGTTTGAAATAAATGCTGCAGCGTTTATTGGAGGAAATACGGCATCTAACTTCAATCTGAAGAAATATGGTGATATTTTCCATCGCAACTGTACCATATTCTAAAAATTAATTTCGATCTTTTTTTCAGTGAGGTTGTCATCGAAGCACCCAGGAATTACAGGCAGTGGGAAGTCACTTCGAGCCCTAAACAGAGAATGGCGAATCGCAATTGTTCCTGTCAAAAAACATTCCAAAAGCAAAATGAAGTGGACAAATAATGACTTGTTGGATATCGGAAAGAGCATGAATTCACTACCAGGGCACGAGTCTATTTTCTATGAGGATCAAAAGACCACTCGTCAGTGCCGACTCAGCGAGGAAATTGATGAGGAGTATGAGGAAGAACAAGAGCGGCAGAGGTTAGCAGAGTTGGAAGATTCCTTTATCAATGATCCTGAGTTTGATGAAACATTCATGAGAAGTAGCAGGAGAAGAGCACCTGCTGAAAGGGTGGTCATGGTTGATTGTAGAATTCAGGTGAACAGCAGATTGGATGATAAACCACAACTTCGAAAAAATAGAAATACAACTGACAATATCAAAGATGTGATCGCAACAGTCAGTTATAGATCAGGAATATCTGTACCAAAGGCCAGAGTGGCTGTTCAGACTGTGTGTGAAAAACGTTACAATCATACCTATTATCTTGAACCATCCAAGCCACTTGAAACTATTAATGAAGAGGGTGAAAACATGGAGCCAGCAAGTAAATACCCACGTACTGCTTATCATTACACAAAATATAAAAATGTTTTTCCTCAAGCCAAAGCTGTGAATGAGTTCAAGCACAAAAAAGCATTGCAACAAGAAATTGATGCCGCAACGAGTTTGATACATAAATCCAGTGAAAGTAAAGTAACACTTCATTATGACACAACTTCTCGTTCCCGCGTTGACGGCGAGTAGCCTGCACTAATTTTTAATTTCATGAAAAATGACTCAAATGATACGGTTGCGGCCAATGTTTTTTGCTTTTGAAAATAGAGATCAAATTGTAAAACTCATTGTTGAAACATTTCACCACTTAGCAGCAACCACCAATGGTACATACACAGCAACAAACATGTGGACGATGATTGATGCATTCATGACTGATGCAGTAAATAAAAATATGAAGATAGAATTTGAAGTTACTCAAGCCACTTGAAACTATTAATGAAGAGGGTGAAAACATGGAGCCAGCAAGTAAATACCCACGTACTGCTTATCATTACACAAAATATAAAAATGTTTTTCCTCAAGCCAAAGCTGTGAATGAGTTCAAGCACAAAAAAGCATTGCAACAAGAAATTGATGCCGCAACGAGTTTGATACATAAATCCAGTGAAAGTAAAGTAACACTTCATTATGACACAACTTCTCGTTCCCGCATTGACGGTGAGTAGCCTGCACTAATTTTTAATTTCATGAACAATGACTCAAAGATGTGTCAAATGATACGGTTGCGGCCAATGTTTTTTGCTTTTGAAAATAGAGATCAAATTGTAAAACTCATTGTTGAAACATTTCACCACTTAGCAGCAACCACCAATGGTACATACACAGCAACAAACATGTGGACGATGATTGATGCATTCACGACTGATGCAGTAAATAAAAATATGAAGATAGAATTTGAAGTTACAAATGTGTTGAGATCAAGTCATATTCCTCTCCATTTGTTGTAAGGGCCACACTTGCGAAAAATTTGATGAAATGAACAGGAAGTGTTTGGCTGCCATTGAGGCAAAGATAAAATTACGAGAAACGCCAGAAAAGAGAGAGAGAGAGAGCCACAACTTAAGCCATTTTTTAGACAGAAAAAGTGTGTTGTTATTGATGTTATACCAGCTCTTCTAAAACTGGTGTCCCAAGATGCAAATGCAAGGTCGTCATCACTTGCTGATGAACTTGAGCTGATTTTGGAGGAAAACGGGCTTTATAAAACATACAGTTTGTACAGAGAACGTCGGTTTACCAAACTTGGGTATTCTGCAGGATCATTGTATGATTCCATTCCGTACTTAAAAGCACTTGCTCACACTTCCAAAAACAATCTTCTTGTCTGTGCATGCAGGATATACCTGGAAAGCGATTTTATAGCAGCTGCACTGAAAGCTCTTTCCAACTTTTGCTTCAGAGTAACAATGCCTTTTTTGAACTATGTTGAGAGGGCAGGTCAGAGCCACTTGGTGGAAATTCTTCCAAGCTTGCACAATGACCTGAAACAAGGGAAGGTCTGTTCTGATTCACTTGCCCAATTTCATGTCCCCTGGACTCATGTAAATATGGATGCAGAAGTGCCAAGCAGTGAACTTGACTTTCATTTGATCAGGTGTATTTGCATTGAAACAGCTAAAGGACTAGAGTTGCAGTGTTCCAGAGAATACCCAGACCTGAGAGCCACCGCTATCCACAAGCTAACTCCGGAACAAAGATTGAACCTGCCCACAGAAAACATGGAAGCTGAGCGAACTCTTCCCAAATTTGGAAAGATTGCAGCAGAATCAGCTCAGTATTCGAACAGAATCTTCAAAGCTAAACGTATTGGAGATGACATCATGTTGGAATCAAAAGGGGGGAAAAGTGGTCCAGTCAACAGAAAAAGCATGCAAACAATCTATAAACTGCTTGACAGCATGGAGGCCAGTTGGATAGAGTCTCAAAAAGCTGCCCACAAACTGAAAGTAGCTGAGTCCTTGGAAAAGAAAAGACGAGCCAATGATTTGAATGATGTTCTAATAAAGCGTTCAAAGTTATATGGTGGCCCCGTAACATCGATAGAAGAACTTTCTGCAGTGATGAAACTGAATGATCAATCCTCTGGAAAAAAAATTCTGAGACAAGAGCAACAATACCAACGATTGACACACAAAAAGGATTATCTTGACCATCCTGAACTTTATCAAATAAACGCCATGACATATGAGCAGATGTATTCAAATCTTGCGGTTTTATTAGCTGTTGATGAATAACATGAAGAAGATCCGACTGTCACCTTCAAAAGCGAAGAAGAAATATTGGATCTGTTGCAAGATGGTAACGAAATTCATCGTGGAAAATCTCAATTCAACTTTCATGAGCCATTAGCTGTGGTATGGGATGATGATGTTGGTCGGAAATGGTACATTGGCCTGTTCATGGATAGCAATGAAGATGGAACACATTGCATAGATCACCTCGAGAGAGTTACAAAAGGCTGCAATGAAAATTGAAAGAGACCAGTCATTGATGATATTCAAGATGTCCGTTCAGAACAAATTTTGCCGTGTAAAATTTACAGTCAATTCGACCTTTCACGGCGAGCTCCCATGTTCACACTGGACAATAGCAAAGACATGTGCAAATTGTTTAATGAGTTGCACTCATGAGCATCAACTCATGGTTAGTTGACAGGTTTTTCATTTGCTGTTGACAATGTGTGTGATTTCTTTTTTGCCCAAAAATTATTTAATTTTGTGTGATTTTAGGAGATTTTAAAAATACCTGGCTTTTTATGGTATTTTGATTGGTTTTTATTGACAAATTGATTTCACATATGTTGTTTTGTGAGCCACTCTGGTGACAGGTTTAGAATACCCAACTCACATGAACCGAATAGGGTCCAAAAGATATCAATTACTTTGTTTTGCTTCCTTTTGCTGAATTTTCAGGATTTTCCAGCACAGCTCACAATCTTGCCCGGCAAACCTCCAAATTGTAAAAAATTGTTCAAAATTGTGCTTTTTATTGATCAACATGTTTCAAACTATCAAAAAAACAAGTAGCCACATGCATCCAGAAACATTTTTAAAATTGCCCCCCGTATAGCCCACTCCTACTTCAAGGTTTTCACTGCTTTCTTTGCAGTTTCCTCAGTAAAAAAAAGTGTTCATAGCTTATATCAGCAAGGGGTTTTCAATCGCACAATAATTTATTTTAAAGATAATCTTAAAATACTATACGCTTAACACACAATACACAATAAATCAATATTACCAACAAAAATAACAACAATAGAAAAATAACATAACAAGTAAACTAACCTCTTTATGCTGCCCGTTTGATTTGAGAACTGCTTGCAACATCGTACAGACTAACGGCAAGCAAATTTGACGGAGAAGAAGCAACTGTTGTGTCCTAGCTGCGTGATCAGCAGAGACGTTTGAAGTCTGAAATAAATAAGGAAGGGGAACATTACATATAAAGAAGTCATAAATAATCTGAGGTTGCATGCTACTGAATACAAGGATATAAATGCTATAACCGGGTAACATTTTTGTCAAGTAACGCAAAGACACAAAATTTAAAACAACAAAAAAATATTTTGAACTCGAGATTACAGGCCCTTGATCATAAAAATCTTCGTCAAAAATATGTAACAATATGCAAATGCATTAAAAGGTTTCACCATTAAGAATGAAACCATTTTTCTGAAGTTGTGTACAAAATACTAAAAGACGGCCATTTAACAAAGAGCTCTTACCTAAGAAACGAATCATATTTTTGATAATCACCATTAAAACCAACACCTCTTTCTTTCAAAACACAAACCTGTTAACTGGCTACCACTATTCTCACAATCCTTTAGCTTAATTAATTCCTAGGTATGTCGATTCAAACTGTTAACAGAGCTCTATTAGATATTTATGAAAAATGCAATTCGAGCTCCCTTTACAGAGACGGTTCTATTCGTCTCATGTCACCTACCAATAGTGACATAAATTTTCAACTGATCTGAACGAGCATTGCTACAGGATCATTATGCATTCCAACTCCTGAGTTTTATGGCTGGCTTCAACTGCAGAAAGCTTTGATACTAAAGTGTCTTTCGATTCATACACCATCAATTTTGCTTTTCATGCGAACACGTCTTCTGATCGTGGATCTATGATGGTAAGAGTGACTCTCAGAACCGGAGAAAACAACTACAGAAAATACCATCTAATGAACAATGATAGTGACAATATCATGATACCACAAGATAAAGGCAATCGTTTAGTAATTTTAGATAAAACCACAAAGAAGCAGAAAGCTAAAGAGCAAATTATGCGTAGCACCTTTGTTTACTTGATCACCAAACAAATCCTCGCATTTAAAAAGTACCAGTATCGACTAAGAATTGGTACCATTTGGAAGAAATTTCTGAACTGGAAGGAATATGTTGTTAATAAAGGTCCAAAGCCTAGTAAAAACTTTACCCTATACAAAACTCACAAACATGGTACTCCAGTGCGCCTTCTAACATATGGTTGTAATACGTACTAGAGAATCTTGTAGATATATTGAGTTCAGCTGTCCAACATTGACAGAAAATTTACCAAGTCGAGCCAAGAGGGCTCTCCTAACAACGCAATATTAGGTCATAGTAAACATATGTCTATGTATTAACAATATTGATAATGTAAATGCTGTCACTAAAGTGCCTTTCGATCCACACACAATCAAACGAATGCACTATTGAGGATTCAAATATTGCAGATACGGGCGTCTCCCCATACTGATGATGAGGTATTCAAAGGGTTGGAATCTGCCCTCCGATAAATGACCTACTTTGGGCAACACAGGGGCCATTGCCTGTCGATATGGGTGGATCTTGAGGGCTATTTACGAAATTCTTTTCAGTCCTTGAACTCGCTGAACTGCGACTTAAAGTTCACTGTGGAGGTTGAAGCCAAAGAACCCCGTTTTCAATACGAAAACCCACTACCACAAAAGGAAAAACGGAAAATAGAACTTCCAGTGCACCAAAGGAAACCCATCTTTACCCTCATATATCCTTCTGGCACAACAAAAAAACCTTTACGGGTACACTGAAAGGACCTTGCCAATGACCTAGGAGATTGTGCAGTACAGATAACGAGTATGATTTGAAAGCAACACACTATACTGATAATCTTGCACTGTGTGGTTACTATGGAAGGAATGGCCAGAAGCGTTTCAAATTCGCTACCGAAAGGAATTCATGGGTTCTGAATGTCAACAATTTCTTTCAATCCTACAAAAAATTCCTGTGCTGCGGTATTTTTTCCAGACAATAATTGTGCCCAACAAAAGGGACAACAACTTTTCCAATTCCATGTTGAGAAGTGACCTAAAAAACACGACCTGAAGAGTGGTACGTCATTCTATTAAGGATTGCCCAGGTAAAGCACTCTCCAGCTTCAGATTTTTTAATTGTAGACCAGAAATTCTGTAGCCCCTTAAACCACTTAAAATGGTGCCCAGCCGGAGCCATGTGTGTACCTACCGCACAAATAACAAATGCCTTGCATACTATTAAATAATTCATTAGTATTTAAGAGTTGACTATTCCCGAGGTTTTACAATATTATCGTCAATTGATTTTTACATTTTTACAGATATTATTACAGGCGTAATAACTTAACAATATAAACCGACTTATCTTCCTACCTACCTACCTACCTACCTACCTACCTATCTATCTATCTATCTATCTATCTATCTATCTATCTATCTATCTATCTATCTATCTATCTATCCATCTATCTGTCTGTCAATCTGTCTGTCTATCTATCTATCTATCTATCTATCTATCTATCTATCTATTCTCTCTCTCTCTCTCTCTCTCTCTCTCTCTCTCTCTCTCTCTCTCTCTCTCTCTCTCTCTCAATTTTCAATAATCCAAATAAACGAAGGAGGCTGAAGAATACAAATTATGGCGTTTACAAACAGCAGCAATCTTCTTAACTGTAATCATACTGTAGGGTTACTATTTTTCTCAAACAATGATAAATGCCCTCAAACGAAGGAAAAATCTCAATCATGAAAAAGAAAAATGAAAAATAAACCCATCATTTTCACTTCATACTTTTTTAACCTCTTACTTGATACCTCTTTCTCCCAACCCAAATCCTCTGCCAGAACAGCTATTCAATCAATCCTACTCTATGGATGTGTGTGCTAGACCTTGTCAGAAGCACAAGAGAAATCACTGAAAGAGACATATCAGAATGCTTCGTAGAACACTGAACATACAATACAGTAGCCACACACTAAACAAAAAACTCTACAGTGATCTACCGGCAGTCAGTGATAAAATCGCATCCCGCAGAATGCAACTTGCTTGGCACTGTTACCGCAATTCAGAACTCAGTACACAGGGGCTTATTTTCAGGGAGCCCAAATATGGGCACCGGGGACGAGACAGGCTAAAGACAAAGTTCATCGGCATGGAGAAGAGGACCACGGGGGAAAGTCTCACTCCAGAGCTACCTTTATTGATGGCAGGCAGAGAGATGCCGCGGAGAAGAATGGTAGGCCAGCTTCGACCGCTCAATTGAGCGAGAGTGAGCGAGAACAGCTAAAAAATTGTCCTATAGTCCTGTACTGTGCTGTCTTACATCGTGTCCTTTCAAGATAACCGTCGATAAAGCCGCTAAACACTACAAGAACCCTTAAAATGGACAAAGCACTAATTACATTCATCCCCAGAAAATTTTTATAACAAATCGCTGGGTAAAATGATGAAAAATACCAGCTATATTAAAGACTTACATCAACTTTGTCGACCATCCATCCTTCTGGATAAAGCAGTACGTTGTACAGCCGATCTTTTGCTTCCTGTAAAGCGTTAAGTAATCTTGCGTTAAGTATTGGTTCTGTAACAAGTTTTTAGAGCCAATATAAAAAAAAGAAACCAATATACACCCTATATAAACTTCTACCGAAACTGACATGGGCTGAAAGATAAATATAAACAACGAACACTGTTTTATTCTATGCACGAGTTTCAAATACTCCTATTCAAGTAAATTACACACAAATACCGCCTGCGTAAAAATAGTGGGCAAGGATAGTGCAAACAATGCAGTTGATCAAGACGATACCTGATCTGCAGCTGAACAAAATATGTTTTTGACTAGTTTTCCTAGTAAGGTAAGGCATCTTATGGTATGACAAACAATCAGCATTTGACATTCTCTAGGCAGTGACAAGACTGGCCAGGTCCACAGTTAAATGTGAATCCTACTAGTCTTGTGCTGAATTGATTGTCACTTTTTAAAACTTTTTTTTTCTTATCAGCTGTATTGTGATCTTTTTGCAGCAAATACTCCATTACAAAAATTCGGATAAAAGTTTGCCTTGGAAACTGTGTTTAAATGCCTTCGTATGTATCAGGATATAGGGATTTAAATATATTTAGCAATAGCAAAGCCTACAGTGTACTATAGAAATTGTAATTACCAATGATGACACAAAATGTAAGAGTCGGAGGCCGGCCACGGTCTGTGATCACACCGCTCGTGTGCTACGAGTTAAAATTTTCAAACCTTTTTTTTAAATAAAAAAACAAAAAACCCACACAGCATGTTAGTATAAAAATACTCCCTAAACCAAGTGTCACTGAGCCTTCAAATGTATAACTTACCCAGATTTAACAAAGATGCTGTTCCTGTCAGGCAAATTTAAATTGGTTCTTCCCAACAAGAGTTATCAAAACGGTTTGCACTTATCCTTCAACTAGTACGAAAAACACATTTAACTTGTGTTGACTGTTCTTCCATTTTAGTCGATAAAAATCGTAGTTGCTGAGTCCATCAAACAAATTCTATTCCTTTAACATTAAAAGTTTCTTTTAGTACAGTTCTTCTAGAAGAGTTTCAATCAAATATCCAACAACATCCCCGCGACATGGTACCACCACCACATAAAGAGCTACTCCAGAAAGTATTTTTGTAGAAATGATAAAGCTGGGTACCAAATCGATTGTGCTTAGCTTTGAAAATATTTTTATATCAATAAATTGACGCTGTAGCAATAAGCTTTCCGCTGGGACCAACCTTAGGTGACATTTTCGTCGATTTCAAAAAAAGATATTATTTCAGTATACAAAAAATGTAAAGATCCCTATGTATTAGAGACATGCCGGTGACATGTTTTCAATATGTAAAATAAACAAATCAGCACTAACAATATCGGTAGCTTAAAACGCTTCCCCTATGTTTATATTTTACCATTCGAAACAACGATGGGTGCATGCTGTTATGGGACGTTCAACTAAGGAAAAGTTTTATTTTTTTCAAGTCAACTATACGTCTCAGGGGAAATTTTACTGGATAAGAGGTGGGTTAAATTTATCCGGTTTCACGCAAATAAAAATTGGCCTTGTAAAAACTTTCGTCCAATGTGTCGTGGTTATTTACTTACATAGTCGATAACTGCTTTTGGCAATCAACCAAAAAAGTTGCCGAGTGTTTTCGATCCTTTCTTTGTTTTCCTCATTCATAGAGAGTCGTTGATACGATTTTTTTCATTCCGACACCTAGTGGCAGGTGAATGCCTGAGAAAAAGCTTTCGACAAAAGTAAACAGGTCTCATAACATTGTTTCCTTCAAGTATGTTACCTTCTGCTTCTGCCTCCAGTTCGGCTCAGCGATGCCCAATCAAATCTAAACCATGCTGAAACGGTATTTTTTACAGCAAATTTCTCATGAGAGCCAAAATTTTTATTGCTAATCGATTAACTAATACTTACCTCAACACATATATCTAAATTCCGCTGCCATCTTTTTGTGTGTAACTGTTGGAAGAAAAGAAAGGTATTGGGCTATGTTAGATGGCATCAAATAGCCACATTTGCAAGGAAATACGGAAAACAACGGGCAGAAAAGGCTATATTTCACTGTTTCCGTTTCCTCAAAATATATTATTCCCTACTTCTTACAAATGATTTTTCTCCACAACATTGAAATGTTTTTACGTCACTATTTTTAGCGGAACCCCTGTCCCTTCCTCTACTTTAGGATGCCTTCCTCGAACTGTTATCTAAGTAACTTAAAAACGTTAACATCAAAAGCTCATGAATCATGTTACTAAATCATGTTACTGAAAGAAGCTGGATATCAAAATTAAACGTGGACAGCATAAAGACACGTCCGCTGTCCTTATTGCCATCGAAAAATACTAATAAACAATCATAAATACTCTTCAGCAAAAGCCAATATGCGATAGAACCTATATTTTCACAGTGAAACCCAAACTAATGACCCGCTACCTCTAAATAGGGCAAATTAGGCAAAGAGTAACACAACGAAATGAATTTCATTCCGACCAGAGAGAATACACCCGCTCATCACAGTCACTCCACATGTTCACGTTCATGTCCACGTTCACGTTCACCTCCACGCTTTGACACAAAATTGACACTTTATTAATTCAAAAGTCAGTGGCAATTTTGACACGACAACATGCCCTTACTTCATAATCGCTCATCTTTTGTTCGAATTCTACTCTTTCAGTAAAACTTCTCCATTTTTCTTCGGCAGGCTTTACCTTAAACACAAACAAAAAAGATATTACACGTATCAAGTCAAGTAATAGTTTTTACGTTAAATACCCTTTAGATACACACTTAACATTCTCAGTAAAATAATACTTGAAGAGGATTTTAAACAGTTACGTGGGGCCTTTTCTGCGCCAAATTATTGTGGCACCCTCTGTACAAAAACGTGAAGTTGTGTAGGTCATACAATTATTAAGCAAATACACCTTTAATTGGCATCAATTTTTTGTCTTCCAAGCCTAAGAAATAAGGCTACACAACGCTATAAACGCTGCAAATAAAAAAATACGAGTTACTGGCAAAAAGAAGTAATAGTTATTTTAGGTTTCTTCTTTCACCATACATCTAACATTTAACAAATACCTGAATTTTCAAACATGCATTCATAACTTACTTGGTCCCTCCTATTACCTCGACTGATAGCTAAAAGCTCTATTTTGATGGGTAAAATGCTTCCAGTCCCCTTTAGTAAATGTAACGTCATGTCAACTTTTTTTAACTCCTCGTCGTCACCATGAGCTACTACCCGGTCTTGAAACCTTCTCTTAGCATTTAAGGGCAGTTAACCTCTAATACGATAACTGTATGATCACATCCAAGTGATTAGGAAAAGATAAAACGTGTATTGGTTGTGGTGAAGGGAGTACGTTGTTGTAGGTGGTGTGTGTGTATGTGTGTGTGTGTGTGTGTGAGACAGAGAGAGAGAGAGAGAGAGAGAGAGAGAGAGAGAGAGAGAGAGAGAGAGAGAGAGAGAGAGAGAGCGAGAGATAGAGGTGTGTAGTGATATTGATATATTATATTTTATAGCGCATATGTGTAAATGTGTNAGAGAGAGAGAGAGAGAGAGAGAGAGAGAGAGAGAGAATTATTTCTACAATTTTTTTACCGCTAATACGGGTTTTACACAATCGGCAATTTCTTTGTCCATCAAATACAGTAATCATTTATAACTCACCAATATTGCTATTATGACTTTGTAACAGGTAACAAATTAGGTCTGAAATGTTGTATTTAATTAACTTTTTTAAAAGTTTATTCCTTTATTGTGTTCTCCAGCTAAGGTCACTTGAACACATGTACTTCTTTACATCATGTTTGATTTCAAGTGTGAACGTTAATTTGTGTGTGTGTTCCTTTGATCATTACACCAAAAGGAATGGAAAAATATCCCTTCAATGGTGTGCATGTACGCAATGTAAAGCCCAGATTTCATACACCTCCACTTCAAGTGAATTCATGTATTCTAATAGTTATACGGCAAATAAACGATAGATCTTTTTCCACATCTTACAACAGCAACAACAGCTAATATGAAAAGTGTTGGACTGGAAACCGTAAAAAGTTCATAATCAGTTTGGGAAATACATATTTGACATAATTTCCCTTCATTCATTTTTATCTCGATTGTTTTACTGTCACTTGAATAATTCAGAAGTAAAATGGTATGTTGCTGCAGCAACAGGGCATGAGTCATAGAGACAATTCTCATCTTTTTGACTCCCAGGAGTTTTTTACAGGTAATTAGGCACAATTAAGTTCCCTGCAGCCTTAAAAAGTTACCTGAGGCTGTGTTCTTGCTACCCAATTAGAAGGGGAACAGCCAGCTATCCTATGCCTGTCTCCTAAACCTTGCAATTGCTACAGTCTAATTTTTTTCACAGTAAAGCAACCTTAATGAGAGAAACCGATCGGATACATACAGGGGCAGAGTAATCTTCATATGTACAGATCTTTGCATCAAAGAGGTTTTTATTTACTTACCGGCAAAAGAGTATTATAATGATGATGCCAATTATTAAAAGCAGCATGGGCATCCTACATTAACAGAAAAAAGCCAAAAGCAACAACAGTAAAAATAAACGTGAAAAACCTATTTTTATAACTTAGCTCTGCGTAAATGGAGTTTTATAACGTTCAGCAGACAACACATAGTTTAGGGGTAGAGAAATCTATCGCAATTTGCCAGTCCTGTCATTGTTTTTTATCTCTAAAATCTAACTATTTTACGTGGAGCACTTTTAAGAGAGATGACTCTCCCTTTCAGGCGATTGAACTCATGCAAGATTTTACTTCACGTCGATAATTGGCCTCATTCATAAACGTTCTTTTAATCGATGTAAATTCCGAAATTGGCGTAAATTTCTTGGCCGTTATATCTTCAAAAGACCGAATTTGAACCCGTGCAACAGAAAGAATTAAAATGAACTATGTCCAAGTATCTGACCTGTTTTAAACTAGCACGGGGAGACAACACATGAAGTAATAGGTAAATTAACGGTGAATATTTTTATGCATTGAATACATACTCAGAGTTGATTGTTGTCCAATGTTCTTGTTATAAAAATAGGTTTTTATTAGTTTTAATAGTTTTTATATTTTGACTACAAAAAAGCAATAGAAATAGGCATTTGCATTAATTGAGTGAAAATTCGGATGAAAGCGCAAGGTTCCACCAGCTACAATATTTTGACTACAAAAAAGCAATAGAAATAGGCATTTGCATTAACTGAGTTAAAGTTCGGATGAAAGCACAAAGTTACACCAGCTAAAATATTTTGACTACAGAAAGGCAATAGAAATAGGCATTTGCATTAACTGAGTGGAAGTTCGGATGAAAGCACAAAGTTACACCAGCTAAAATATTTTGACTACAGAAAGGCAATAGAAATAGGCATTTGCATTAACTGAGTGAAAATTCGAATAAAAGCACAAAGTTACACCAGCTAAAATATTTTGACTACAAAAAGGCAATAGAAATAGGCATTTGCATTAACTGAGTGAAAATTCGGATGAAAGCGAACTCACCAAATAGGCACTAGTGCTAAGGTACTCATTTATGGCATTCACATAATCATCAGGCAGCGCACATTCCCCAGCCTATAAGGTAATTGCAAAATAAAACTTTCAAGTTAACTGCTTCAAAATGTCATTGCTTGGTTTGAATAAAGCGTTTTTTGTCATGACATGACCTGATCGTAATTCTATGCTGCCGTTTATTTGTTAAAAAATATATGACTGTTTCATATTATCATTCCTGTTACACTATTACTGATCCTCCACCCTAAGGGTATCACCAAATACTATGTAAATATTCACGTTAATCTTCATCTCTGCATTAATTCGTGTTTAAATAAACTATTTGGCCATTTGTGAATTAGTCATTTAAGATTGATAGTGAAAGCTGATCGAAAATTACGACAAAGAAAATGCTAATTCAACTTCTATTGGCTTCTCCTTCAAAAAGGATTTTCGAAAACTCATTGACACCTACACAAAAAACAAGAAATNGATGAAAGCACAAAGTTACACCAGCTAAAATATTTTGACTACAGAAAGGCAATAGAAATAGGCATTTGCATTAACTGAGTGAAAATTCGAATAAAAGCACAAAGTTACACCAGCTAAAATATTTTGACTACAAAAAGGCAATAGAAATAGGCATTTGCATTAACTGAGTGAAAATTCGGATGAAAGCGAACTCACCAAATAGGCACTAGTGCTAAGGTACTCATTTATGGCATTCACATAATCATCAGGCAGCGCACATTCCCCAGCCTATAAGGTAATTGCAAAATAAAACTTTCAAGTTAACTGCTTCAAAATGTCATTGCTTGGTTTGAATAAAGCGTTTTTTGTCATGACATGACCTGATCGTAATTCTATGCTGCCGTTTATTTGTTAAAAAATATATGACTGTTTCATATTATCATTCCTGTTACACTATTACTGATCCTCCACCCTAAGGGTATCACCAAATACTATGTAAATATTCACGTTAATCTTCATCTCTGCATTAATTCATGTTTAAATAAACTATTTGGCCATTTGTGAATTAGTCATTTAAGATTGATAGTGAAAGCTGATCGAAAATTACGACAAAGAAAATGCTAATTCAACTTCTATTGGCTTCTCCTTCAAAAAGGATTTTCGAAAACTCATATATTTTAAGAACCTATGGAATACTTGCGGACTTCTAAATATAGTTAAATCTAACAAAATAAGTAACTTACAGTTTTCTGCCACTCCTTGTAAATAATATCTATTGAGTTGGCTGGTAACTTCTCGAAAACTAAAAGTGAAGCATTAACTTTGGACATCGCTAAGATGAAGAAAAGAACAAAATATTAGGTTTAAAAAGAAAACCAAACAAAAATATCAAAATTCTATTAATCTGTAATGCCCTAAAAAAGAGGAGCAAAAATAAGAGAAGTGTGCTCTTCTGGGGTTTCTCTTTTGACAACCACAAATCCAGTCACCTGCATTGTTAAAAGGAATTACGACTTAAGTAATTTAATCCAATTTTCATTCTAAGAGAAGCCGTGGCTTAATGGTTGAACCAAGAGGTTCCGGGGTTCGATTGCCCAAGCAGGCGAAAAGACTATGTAACTTCACACAGGAAAAAGCCATTGGTTGGCCCCAGGAAGGACATCTGGCCAAGATAATCCTCACTATCAAATCCAAGTCCCTATGAAGGGCACAGTCTCGGCCCTACTTACTGAGGAAAAATGACGTTAAAACCAAAAAAATTCTAAATTTCATTTTAAGGCGTTAGATATACCGGATGTTCTTTCTCAAGTATCTGTTAAAACTAATAAATTGTTACTGATAATGTACTGGTAATCAAACCAAGATGTCAGTTATCCTGTGTCTCGGAACTTAAGTTTTAATCAAATAACATACTTTTCAGGGGTGATTTGTCTGTTGTCACTCCCCCAGGACATTACTTTCTGACTGTTTCGGCTAACATGGTTGTCAATTTTACATCTTCCCTTAAACAAATTTTTCCAATGGCATTTATTATATTCCCTTTTGCTTTCGGTATTCGCAGTTTGCTGAAAGGTAGTTTAAAACATCAAATATGTACTGATACCAATTGAAAGACAAAGACACAATAGTGGGCAGACGCAATACAAATCCTCATGTCAATAGTTGTTTATTACGTCGATTATATTTGATTTTCGCCTGTGCTTTTTCTTTGTTTTAAGTCAATTTCTCCAGTAACCGGGCTCAGACGATGCCCTTTCTTCCAACTGTCGAGTCACTGAGGAATTTCTTGGCTGGATAACCTTCCTGTCGCTAATCAACGGTCTATCCTTTTGTTAAGTCTCAAAATCTTTTTTGCCCGCTTGGGGAAATCGAAACCGGAACCTCCTTGTTATAGTGCAATTGTACTAACTATTACGCCACTACTCCTACGATTTTAACCAGTGTGAGTCTCCACCAAACAGATAATTTTATGTTTGTCAAAACTGTGTCCATACAATATTTTAAGGCAGTTCTGTATGTTGAGCTAAACATTCAAGCGCATTTTTTGTTTGCATATCTTTTAAGACCTACTGGGTCAACGGTTACCATATCTGTAACTCCTAGTTTCTCATTTTACTTCCTTGTCGCTGTTTGTTTATGTATATTTCTTTCCTTTTCTTATCTTCCATTTGATCAAATTTCAAAGTTATGGTTTTAGTGACCTGCGTTTGTCTACCTAAGCATCTGTTTTCACCGTAGCAACTTTTCAACAAAAGTTAACCACGACAGCGAAGGAAAAAATATGACAGTTCATGTAATCTTTCTACCATTTTAAAAAGGTCCTTGGGAATAAAAGGAATAATTCAAAGATTTAAGTGAATTGAAATACGTCTCTCAATGTATGTATTTTGTATTGCATTAGCATCCGTCTGTCTCGGAAGACAAGAGATTTGAGCGCCATGTTTCAGTCCGTTGTGGCGTTGCAGCGCCTGCTGTGGCTGTACAGTCCAATTCTGGATCGGCAGGCTGTGTTGCAGTTACTGCAGGTGAAAATAGCGACTGAACAGCGAAACTGAAGTGACCTATCCAGGGCGCAGGGCTGGGCAAAGTGTATGGAGATCCTGGGAAGCCCATTCGTCAGAATAAGAGCATAAGAGCTTGGCTGCAGGAGCTGCTGGTAGGAAGTCAGAAGTGACGTCCAGCCGCCTTAAGGGCTCCACTCCGGATTTTCTGTCTGGATTTACTCCCATAGCCTTTTCTTCTCCCAAAGACATATGTAACGTATTTAACTACTAAATAATGATGTTATTCTTAATGGGGACCCCCTCATTGCTAATGGCGTATGGTCAATTTGACTGTACTCTGGGTAATAAATCTGTTAAAGGTTAAAGGTATATTCCTTACGGCTGCCACTAGGAAAAAGGCAACAACTGGTGCTGTAGAAATATTTCAGGCTTTTCCTAATTCATTTTGCTTCTACTAAATGTCCACCTCCCTTCATTCTCTGCATTTTACAGCAACTCTTCTGTAAGTATACATTGACTCCTTAGGTCCATCATAGGCAACCTCTACATATATTATTAACAAGAAATAAACAAGAGAGGCTGCGATAATCGAGTGTTTACAGTGGGAAAAACAGCAAATGAATCTAAATTACTTTGGCTGACCTCATTTTAGAACGTGCCTGTGTCTAAAGGTTATTTTCAGAAGGTCATCAAGTTATTTTGTTCGATGCTAACCTCTTCTAAATACTCTCTATTCAATTTTTCCTATCAGTCAGTAAAAACTACAGTTCGGAAGTTAACAGGAGGCTTTTCTCAAAATTCCTTCTTTCCTGTTGGGTTCTTGGATTTTCTGATCAAGTGGTCTTAAGTGTCTCGATCTTACAACAAATACAGAAGTTCAAAGGCGACCAGGGTCAAATTTAAGGTAGTGAAGACTTGGACGTAAAGTTTGACCTTATTCATGGCAATATCTTACAAAAAGACGCAAAATCTGCAAATATGATATATTCTAACGCAACTAAGGTCAATTTGTTTTGTATTTCGCTTCATTTTCTTAACACGAAAAGGTAAATTGTACTACTTTTTGTCTACAATTAAAAAAAACCCAGGCAGAATCATTCTTTGAATCAGAAGCTGAAATAGGGCGGGGGTTGGGGGTGGGGGTGAAGAAGAAGGAAGGTCGACTTTTCGGCTGGATTTATCTTCTGTTTATGAGATACTAATTTTTAGCATTACCGTTCGTTTAATTACCAAATGAAGAAACTAAACAATGATATTTGATGTCAAACACTTATTCGGCTTATTCAATATGCAGCCATTCAATTAAACGTTTTTTTCGTCTTTTTCTTCCCAGGTGTTCGAATGGCTATCTTGCATTTAAAGCCAAAATACTATGAGATACAGGAATGGAAAGAGAATATCAACTATAGTGTATCAGGAGATGGCAAAGCGCAAGTTTGACTGCACCCGGTCATACAAAAAAACCCCTGATAATCAGTTGAATCAACAAATTTCAAAATCTACAGCTTTATCTCATTACAGTTTTTTCCCGTGTTTACAAATTTATAACAGCTGCCAATCTATATGACTATCCTTGTTTGAATTGTCAGGCTGGGGTTATTTACATTCTGGGTACAATTTTAAGCTCTGTAAATGTTAATACAGAGATTCTGTTGATTTGGTGATAGAAGTTTATTGACTGTATCTCCCCCCTCCCTAGCGTTTTGCGTTTGAATAAGTGTGATTTTGTTGACAAATTTGTTTACATTGTTTCCTTTTTTTATTGCATTTATACTATTGTCTTTTTGTGGCCTCTCGCCTACTCGGTAATTTTGACCGAAAACAAATGAAAGTTAAATAAGTATTATATTCAAAAGATAATTAAAAATGGCAACTAATTGGAGACGTAAAAATATTGTTCAACTGACTTAGATGAAAAAGCTTCTTGCTTATGCAAATAGTGCTGTTTTGAATATGTATTTTCAGCCCGGCGTCTATCATGCAATCTTTGGTTACGATATTGATCTTTTTTTTTAAATTTCTTGCTAAAGCCGTCGTCGCCTGAGGGAACCTTTATTTTACTATGTTTACCATCAATTTCAACAAAATGAGACCCCATAATTGAACAATTTCCCCATCCATTCTGAAACAAGTTGTCTTACTATATACCTTTTAGTACTCTCAGTATGAGGCTTTGAAAAAAAGTTCAAAACTTTGAGTACATTGAATTAAAACAACAGTCGACTGTAAGCTTCAAGACTAGAGATTTACCTTTTACTATTTTTTTCACAAATAATTATTTCATATTTTTATTTTTTTTAAATTTAAAGCATCTCCCAAATAAAATAATATATTTTATTTCCTGCGTATGAAAGCATATGTACATTGTATTCTAACGTATCACTACATGGCAATGCTACTTTAAACTGAACCTACCTAAAAAACAACGAATGATTGCGTTTGCCTGTTTAACAGCTTCAGCCCGTAAACTTGGGTCAAAAGTAAGCCATTCAATGGCAGAAATTTGTCTCAGATCGGCCTGCGAAAGATAATGAAAAAGCCAAATAATAATTAAGCTATAATTAACAGGGCTTGATATCAAGAGCATTGGAGCAGGGTAATACATCGCGACTATTGAATGAGAATAAAAATTACATTCATTTTGATGGAAAGCTTTTTCGCCGCCATTCATAGGTCCCTGACGTCAAAATACGAGTAACTAAGAACACAAGTAAAGTTTGTTGTTATCGATGCTAAAAACAAAATGAGGACCAAGAGGACCAGCCAACTTTTGTGACTAGCTGTCTAAAAAAATCAAAGTCCACACACAAATTATTTCTGTCTACAACGAGAAAGCAATTATGGTTTAATATCAATTACTTGCAATGCTCCTAAATGGAAAGCAGACCTGCCTTGGCCTTTCATTTAAGAACACTGGACGGAATTCATATTAAACTACATTCACGTCTTCTTTGTGGGCTTTCATCAACCCCTTTTATTTTCGTTGGCTAAGTGGGCTTTCTCGATTCTCTCTTTGTTTTCGGTATCAATAAACACTTGGTGGACTTGTGTTACCGTGTTCTGGTATCTTGGTCTAATCGAGTGCCAGGGGAAACGAAAAATGAGCGTGATTTTAATAGCGATATTCAAGTTTCGTATCATAAATCGTATATTTTGAAGTGGAATATATATAAGTTTAGTACTCCCTGTATTAATTAGGTTAATGTAGGGAGTACTGAACGGAGATTCTATACCATGTGCAAGGAAGGAGACTCATAGGTCAGGGGTATTGTAGTTGCCCAAATCAACATTTCTTTTTCAAAAGGAAGGATGGTACTCACGAAGATTACTGGAAATGGAAAAGAGACGACAGTGCTGTTCGAAATATGATATTCTTACTTCTGATGTAACATCTGTTTCAGCCTTTTCTTCGTCTTCAACATGCATTTCCTAGAAAAGCGACGCAACAGTGAATTAAAAACACTAAAAGTGTGGCTTATAGTTCATACTTCATTAATTTTTAAAAAATTGATTAAGGCCAAGTCAATTTTGATCAGTCTTTCTGATAACAACGAATAAGTTAGGAAAAATATACGATGGAGTTGTTCGATCAGGAGTCAGGTGTAAACATGGGCCACCTATTAATACGGTAAAAGACATTCATTGAATTGGTGTTGTTAAAGGTGAGTGAAGAAGGCAGCTTTGTCATAAGCAGTACCTATTCCAATATATTTAGTTTCACAGAATACGGACGACTAAAAACGTTGACTATATCCTACACGGTGTGCAACGACAGTTTTATTCAAAATGTCAAAGTTTGATCGCTGCTCCCAAGAAACACCTTGTTACGTTTTTGCATAACACAGCTCGTTTGGGAATTTATCAGGCGGTGGCACATTTCATGCGATGTATACTCCCGGCCACAATCTTCTTTGTTCATTCGGCTGCCCCCGTTTGGGTCGCCAAAAGGGGATAAATTCTCTCCAGTTCCTACGGTCTGCTGTGTCATCTTTCTGTACTCCTGCTCCTCTCGTGTCCTCTGCTATCATACCCAAGTATCTTCTCTTTAGTTTTCCTCTCTTTCGTCTCCCTCGCACATCCATATTCAATATTCTTCTTCCAATAAATTCTTCTTCCCTAGTGGTCACATATCCAACCACCGGAGCCTTGGTTCCTTCTGCTTGTCTCCTGGTCTCCTAACGTGCACTGTACCACTCAAATGTTCACTCCAGATCCTATTGAACTGCACGACCTAACGTAACCAGCGGAGCATCCTGAGTTCTGCAACTTCTAACTGGAGTTCCTGCTTTCTATACGTTGGCACTGTCTCAAGTCCACACAGTATATTAGTATATATCTCCCAGCATAAGGTACCCACGTACATATTCCAGTTTCAGTACTACTTTATAAGATAAATTCAAGGTGAGAGATTGTCTTGTTTTTCATGAACGCAATAAGTTTTGGCTTTGACATCTGATTCTCCAACAGGGGCTTCTTAGCTCCAGGGGAGCCAAGTGGCGTGCATGAGGCGATTACAACTTTGTCTGTAAATAATATCTATACAGGCGACTCATTCTAAACCAAAAAGTTGACAGAACGTTCAACATCTCTGCCTGTTTAGGCTCCAATGACTTCAGGATAGTAGCAAAGGTCACTTTAAGTTAATGGTAGAACCAAGGACGGTCCCGTGATTACTTATCAGTTAACAACCATGGATCCATCTAGGGAGACGGTCTTTCAAGTTAAATCAATACCAGCAATTCCAAAATAATTTTTAGCAGTTGAGGTGCTCCTATCGTAGACGATTTGAGCCGTACGCAAATATATCTGTACATTCCACTGCCTTCGCTCCAATGCATTTGGAATTTAACGGAAGAGAACAGTTGATCTAGAAATCTGGCAGTGCATCTCAGGAGAGAGGCACAAAATTTACCCTTAGGTTCCGGAGTATATCATAAAATAATGTGTTACATCCAAACTTAAGAAATATGGAATGGCCCCTAGTATACGTTTAAAAGGTCGAGTTCAGGAAGTTCTTTGTGGGATTTTCGAAAAAAAAACCCAGCAGTTATTGAAAATGCATTTGCTCGTTACAAAATGAAGTAAAATAAACTAACTGCTTCCCCCGTGGGAAAAAGGTACAATTAATTAAACAGACATCAAGCTGTGTTTCAGAGTATTCCTTTTTCTTTTTAAGTTTAAGGACAATACTTTTAAAACTGAAGAAAATGGATAATTGTATCCAACCAACTGGTTCCATTCCAGTTAGGTACACATACATTTTCCACCTTTGCACAATTCAAAAACTTTTCCATCTATATTATCTTACTTAAACAATTTTCTTGCCGTCCATGTATGAATCAGATCATCTGACCTTGGAAGGGAAGTCAAGGGGACTCATCGTTGTAGGAGGCCGGGGGAGGGGGGTGTCAGACTTTTGTCCTAACCTGGATGAGTTGTTCAACATTAGCAAGCTGAGAGAAGGACGAGCGCCTGTAACTCAAGTGGTAGAGGATGTGGCCATGATATGCATAGGCACTGGTTCGAATCCAGTTCGGTGCATAACTAATTTTTTTACTTTTCTACTATTCTAAATCCTCCCATCTTTAGTACAGTGCTTTAACGCTATATTTATTTTTGTATGTTCAGGTTAGACTGGAAGATTTCTCGCCCCTTTCACGAGGATAAACTCTTGGTGGTTGGAAACCAACTAACTAAGTACTTCTTTCTAATTCGAACATTTAGGATGTCAAGCAAATTTTTATCCAGCTTGCTGGATTACGATGAAAAAACCACCTTTCTTAAATAAACAAACAAGTACAGTAAAATCAAGTGAGAAATTAAAAGCCTGAAATTAGAAACTGGCTAATCCGATGCTTGAAGTCCTATCATTTCTCTACTGGTAGAGTAGCCCTTTAAGCTAAAAGCAACTGAATGCTAAATAAGAGCACAGCTTATATTGGATTAAATTGGAATATTCC
The DNA here is from genome assembly GCA_003991215.1 of Morbakka virulenta. Lineage (NCBI taxonomy): Eukaryota > Metazoa > Cnidaria > Cubozoa > Carybdeida > Carukiidae > Morbakka > Morbakka virulenta. Next base: position 4,495,837 of record RDPX01000004.1, read on the forward strand.
ATGTAAGAAGAAGAAGAAGAAAAAAAGCTTCTCGGCACGTCTGACTGTATGGAGAACTTGTGCATCTTGTAAAAGAGGTATTTTAGAAAATTTTCTGTGAAAGGTTATACGAATCGATAAGAAATAACGATAAAATCTCTCTTTGTTTTGTACCTTTGTACGTATATTCTCTACAACTGTCTTTGTAATTGCTGCTGTATCAAGTCCTATGAAAACAATAGGAGATAAATGTAAGATGTAAAAGAATACTCGTCATAAAATGACAGCATTACACAAGCTTCAGCACAGTGCTAAGTAAAACAACAACATAAATTGAAAGACGCTTGTCACTGCAACAGCTAGCGCTTTTTAGCTATAACCAGTGTTACTGATAAGAAAATGTACGCCGTCTAATTTAGGGAAACAATACCTGGATGGGTTTTTATTTCTTTTAAACTTTATATAAAAAAATGTTCCCGGACTTTTCCAACTAACTTTATTGAACTAGAAGCCAGTAATAACTAGAGCAATACCTCGAAAAATCCCATGATGCACATCAAGAGTATACTTAGTGAAGTGTGTCCTCAGTGGCATATATTTAGTTGCTTACCTTACTACTATCTGTTACCACGCTATAAGCTAGCTACGCGCATGTTTAATCACATATCAAAAATCATGCACTTGAACTAACTACCTTTTAACTACTTAAAAATGCCGCCTCGAAAGATGTACCTGATCTTTAGTAATAAGTGGTATTTTGATGTGTTTTAATTCTTTGCTAAGCAGACTTTTATCTAGGCAAGCGAGCGAGCGAGCGAAAGAGAAAGAGAAAGAGAGAGAGAGAGAGAGAGAGAGAGAGAGAGAGAGAGAGAGAGAGAGAGAGAGAGAGAGAGAGAGAGAGAGAGAGAGAGAGAGAGAGAGAGAGAGTGAGGTTAAAACAATCATCAAACCAATAACATGTAGCAACTATAGCTTTATGCTTTGCTGTAGCTACCTAAAATAGATATGCCAAAACATATTAAAAAGTTAGGTATTATCTGTTATGAAATATCCAAATTACAAATTTTTACCCAAATCCTACTCTTTCTCTCCTTACTATCCTCGACAATTGCAATAAGAAAACAAAATTAATAATAACAAACAATCATAATATCAACGTCAATACAAAACCCGACAAGGATGAAAAGCAAATAATAAAAACAACAACTGCCATGATTTGACAAACATGGCTTTCATTTAAACCTCTGACAAAAAAATTTCTACGTCTCTCAGGAGCGTAAATTCCATAAACTCACCTCGAGTTGTTGTTGTAGTCTTTTGTTAAATTCATGTATTCTATAGTCAGGATGTAAATAATACGGGACTGAAGGTCGCCTGTAGTTTTGAAGAAAATATTTTTGAAAAATTAGTACAGTAGTGCAAAACAATAACTTCCACATTGGTCAATATTAGGTAGGTTTTGATTACCTTATTACACGATTTATGTAAAACAGAGAAAATGGGTCAAACAAAAGTTGAGATGATGAGACATGGACATACTAATGCAGGCAGTTTTTCTCAATATCGACGCAATCTTCCACACTGATCAAGCCTCTACCTTCTTCTGCTCTCTTGATGTATAGGCGGTCTACATCACCTCTTGTGTGGAACGCATTGTGCATTGTCAGCAACTTACGTTTTTTACGATCTAGTTCTTTTAATTCATTTACTCGTCACGCTAAGATACCTGCAGTGAATCTTAAAATCGAAACTGCACGAGAGTTTATTGCCGTAATAACGTTTCTGCTATTCAATTTAGATTTTAAGATCTTTTTAACTCTTCTCAGATATTCTGACTTCACTTTACTTTNTCAGGATAAACATATAGCGAACAAAGGTAAAGGGGAAAGAAGGATGGAAAAAAGTGAAGAAGAAGAAGGGGGGGAAGGGAAAGAGAGAGAAAGAGAGAAGGGAAGAGAAGAGAGAGAGAGAGAGAGAGAGAGAGAGAGAGAGAGAGAGAGAGAGAGAGAGAGAGAGATTGAGAAATAGTCTCTGAAATAGCTATAAGTTCTGGTTTGTATTGTGGCGGAAAGGGCGAAAGGGCGAAAGAAGTCATTTTACTTTATTCAATGTTTGCTTGCTTATCCATTCCCACGCATGTTGTTGTGAAAACATATAGTCTTAGTACGATCCTTTACTAAATGGTCTACTTCATAATACAAAGATTCATTCATTCATTCAACTTCCATTCAAAATTCATTCACAAACTTGAGTAGGTTATGGGCAAACCTCTAAACAACTACATCATACGCTTTTTTTGCACAACAACAAAAATCCATGCATTTACAGTGCAATTAAATATTTCGAAACAATATTATTAACAAGGCATTTTGGTGATTTAGTAATGCCGCTATCGAGAGAAATCTTTTGTTGCACAGATATAATGTCAACCCATCTTTCCGTGAGGAGACACAGTATATGAACGGTGACCGATGTACACCACATTAAAATACGGTTTTCTACCTAAAGTGGCACATTTAAATATAACTAAATACATTTTTTAGCAAAAGCTTGATATGGTCAGTCAACATTCTCTGCTACTTCTGAGGTAACTATTTTTAAAGCGATTTGCGTCGCCATTGGTAAGACTCGTCTTTGGAGGTTTTATGCCTGTGCATGAAATAAAGGACAAGCATCATACTGAGTTTCATCCCGTGGTGTTAGTTCTCCAACGAACACCTATAGTTACATAAGACCTAACGATTAACAATACCATGCTTGTTGGTGACGCAAAAGTCGAGGCTGCTTTTGCGTCTCTGTCAAAACTGGGTGTCTCAGGATAAATAACAAAACAATTATAACAGTGCTTAATAGTTTTTTTATGACAGTCTTAAATGATTAATGAAGGAGTTACCAGCCACGAAAAAAATGACAGTGCAACGCCGTGATCCTCTTTAAATAAAGCAGTATATTTTGAAAGTTGTTTCGACTCTATCTACTATAATGTATCTAAGTAAAATACCTAATTGGTTTTAAACCAACATTTTAGAACCATAAATATTGACAGCCTTAAATTATTAAGTCCGTATACATGACTGCGCATACGGCCTGGAGTTCCAATGCTTGATCAACCAAGTCTTGTAACATAAGTAATTTTCTATTTTTTCTTGATAAAATATTGAGTTTTTTAAAAAGGCACCAATGCACAAGTAAGAAAAAAGCTCAAGAAGACAAAATACATTGAAGCAGTCCTATGAGTATCTATATTCTAACAGAAAATATGGAGTAAAACTGACATCCCAACAATTCAAAAAACAAGTGTCAGTTAGCCTAATGTTGTAATCTGAGTACAAGTACAGTCCAACAAATTACTGCCACCGTTAATTATGTGACTGACGACAAACTGAACGAAAAAACTATGATAATTTGGTACTAACCAGCCTCTTCTGCATATTCTAGGCAGGATTTGCGCTCATCCGTTCCTTGTATACCTATTAGGGGGAAAATGCATAAAATAACAAAACTGTAATCTATAATTATTAGTTAATAATAAATAATTAAAATAGCTACAATTTTCTAAAAGAAGCGAAGCAATATCTGTTTTTGAAATTAATTGATCTTCTTCTTCTTCTTGCGGTCTTGTTCCATCGTTAGGACGGGTCGGCCGCTCGACACAGTCTGGGCCACTTTCCGCGCTCCATGTAGTCCTCCGGATCAGCTCCAACTTGCCTCATGTCCTCCCTTACAACATCTCTCTATCTCAGCTTCTGCCTGCCTCTGCTCCTTTTCCCCTAAACTGTCGCCTGCCACGCTTGTTTTATCGGGTTCTCCTGGTTCCTCCTCGTTACATGCCCATACCACTTTAACCTTGCTTCTCTGGTCTTGCTGGATATGTTTGGCACACCGACAAACCTTCGAATGTCTACGTTGGTACGGTGTTCCAGCATTTTCATCTCTGTCACTTCAAGGGCCCTTTCCTCTGCCTTTCTTAACGCCGCAGTCTCCAATCCATACAGTAGCACAGGTCGTATGATTGTTGTATAAATCTTGGTCTTTGGCTTCAGAGACATCATTATATCACAAACTACTCCGCTAACGTCTCTCCACTTTCTCCATGCTCTGCTAATCCTGGCGTCTATTTCTTCCCAACATCCACCATGCTCGGATAGAACTGAGCCGAGGTAGCAAAATTTTCCCAATTGGCTGATTTCCACATTCTCTGAGTCCCTAATGCTCACGACGTGTCTTGCTTTGCTTGCCACGATGACTTCTGTCTTCTTGCTGTTGCTGTTTAATCCCTTCTTTTCCAATTCTTCCTGCCACAGTTGAACCCTTTGCTCTAGCTCTTCCTTGCTCTTGGCTGTAATAGCGAGGTCATCAGTATATAGAATTTCTTCTGGGATGCCCGTTCTTGCCGTTGCACTGACAGTATCCATGACCATGGCAAATAGAAAGGGGCTTAAGATTGATCCTTGGTGGAGCCCCACTCCTATCGGAAATGGCTCTGTACTTTCGCCAGCGCACTGTACGGGTGTAGTGCAGTTATGGTACAGGCTTCGGGCTGTGCGGATCATCTTCTTCGTCCTCTCTTCCTCAAACACTAATATATCACTTCGCTCGGTACTTTATCGTATGCCTTCTTCAGGTCAACAAAGCACCTTCCAACGCTTTCTCCTGCTTTTGTCTCATAATGTAGATGGCATATGTGGTCCCTTTTCCTGGGATAAACCCAAACTGCATATCATCTATTGCTACTTGACTTCTCAGTCTCTTGTCAATAACTCTATCAAATATCTTCATTGCGTGTTCTAATAGATTCCTCTGTAGTTCCAGGACGTCGCCTCTCTGTTTGAAATTAAATGATAACCCACGTGAAATTCAGCAACTACATTGTGATCTTTGGCCTGTTTCTTATCAATTTGGCAAAACTTGGCGGTAATAATGAAGATAAAATTTGAAAGAAAATAGGTCGTCTTGCGTGTGAGGATATCAAATTGTAAGAAAAGTCAGCCTGAGGATGTGCAAAGCTACAGTTGGCGACCCTGTGTCTGGTGTTTGGGTGAAGCAATGTTTCTCATTCTGCCACTCAAAGTTTGGGGGCTAATAAATAAAAAAAAATTAGACATGGAGGAGTAATTCGAGTTCATTTCACCACTTCAATTTTCCTTTCACATGTATAATTAAAAATTCAAGAAGGAAGGGCAGTAACACTGGACATTTAAGCTTTGAAAGAAAATAACACGAGTAAAGTCCTCTCAACAACAAGGCATAATGAGTATTGGCACACTTATGTTTCCAACAAAAATATTGTCACATCGTGACGCAAAGGCAAATCTTAAAATGACGAATATACAACCTCAACTACAAGTATAATACTAGTGCTAAAACTACTCCCGACGAATACTAGGATGTTAATTCAAAGCACTCAGCTTGTGCAAGACCTCTTTTGAAATAACCAAGAAAAAGATTTTTAATAGCTTAGGAAATAAAGCTACTCCTTTCGGTTAACGAATCCTATCTTTTTGCGCTGTGTGTGACTTGTGCAGGCAAGTTTATGGTTTGTATCTCCCAATAGGCGCGATATGAGTTGTTTGTATATTGCAATTTAATTTTATCAGTTCAGGAATACTTGACACTTAATCGTACTTTATTAATCTAATAAAGTAGACTAAAATCACTAACTTCTAGTCAGTGATGTACTCTTTAGGGGAGATAAAAATGCTGATGGAACAGCTGGGTGCTAATTAATGTTAACATTTGAGACTACTGTGTTGTTGTCGTCCACTCCTTAAACCGAACCAAAGTTATTTCTAGGCTTCAGGCACATTATAACCAGCTAATAGACAAGAACCAGGAGTCTTGAGCTGTTTGCTATCTTTGTCATGCTTTTTTGCTGCAGAAGTGTGGGTATTGTACCTAGCCACACAATACGTTACTCATGCACCTAATAAAGTTCCTACA
>RDPX01000004.1:4519539-4527418 GCA_003991215.1 Morbakka virulenta
CCATAAAAATCGCTTCTCCCGTGGTTTACTGTATTTTCTTCCACTGCTACCTTTATTGCATATACAGTCACCAATACATGGCTTAGGGCAACCAGTTGTCATTAACTCGAATTAAACAAAATAAATAAGAACTTTTCTTGAAATTTATTCCTTAAATGTTTTATTATTATAAAATAAGGCTGTTGCTGTAAGTAAAATTCAATCGTGTAAGTTGGGGCTCATCATGCGTTTGTCTCGATTAACACAAACATTTGCTATATACACATAGAAAAAGTGCACTTTCAGAGGAACGTCATGAATCTTCTATCTTCTGAATCTTCTAATCTTAAGTTAATTGCGATTTTCCAAAAATTGGGTCCAGAATTGTAATTCAGGACTTATTATCTTCAAAACAAAAGGCAAAAGGAACTTTGTTACATATGACGGCAAGCTGGACTGATATAAGATTTTAGCTTTAATGCTCAAGTGATCAAATGTTTAAAGAGAGTAGAAATGCATCCATGCCTTTAAGTAGATAGTTCATCTACTAGGAATAGGAGGCAAATTAGTAAAACGTGATAAACAGAAATGAGAAATTCTGAAAAATAAGTGCTTTAATACCAAATAAAATTTAAAAAAAAAGTTCTAAATTTCTAATTTTATTGGATTTGGGTGAGAAATTATGCTCCCCAAGGTCGAAAATGTCTGAAGTGATGACAGCCTTGTTTGAAAATACAACTGTTGAAAACAAAAATAAAACATCATAGTAGTATTAAAAAATACTTAATATCATAGTTTTTTTTCCATTGAGATAGTTTCTGGTCTTCTTAATTTTCAAATCAAAGAAAAAATCCTTCTAACATAGCGAGGGGCAAAAAAGTTTCAAAAAAGTTCAAAAAAAGTAAAAACTTTATTTTCGCTACGATTTTTATAAAGCCCACTTTAATACATTACATAAAAGAGGGATGAAAACGTAATAAAAATACAGTAATGCTAAAAACCATACCCATTTCTTTAATTATTTATTAATATCCCAAATTTACACCAAATAAATTTATCAGTCTAGAATTAAACTTCTACGAATCGTTTATGAATTCTATCAATCGGAAGAAAAATTGCTCTCAAGGTCTTCTATAAAATAGGTAAAATAATAAATAGTAAGTTAAAAGAGACAATCACAAAGAGAATGGGCCAGCAACACTTTTTATCGTTAAAAGCATACAAAAGATTAACTTTGTAGATTTCAGAAGGAAAGAGAGAAAGCAAAAAAAGCTAAGCAATGAGACATAAATTGACCTCGGGTTTAAACAAGACTGAAAAACCTTCCGTCTATAAGCGCGAGCCTAGAAATTTATTTATTTTATTTTATAACTGCGCAAAGAAGTGTCTATAAAAATAACTGAACATTGCTGAGGAAAGAAGTGTCTATAAAAAACCTCTGAACATCACTTAATATATGGATGGGTGCCCAATAGGTCTACATTCAACTCAGTTTCAGAATTGACCAACTTATTGTTCTATTACACAATGGAGCACGCGTACAGGGCACGCATTAAGACCAGTCTATTATTATGTCAATTGTCTATAACGAAAAGATAAATCGTCCAAGAGCAAGAACAAGGAAAACACAATGATGTAGAAGCGCGGCAATACTTGCTCGCGCTTAAAAATTCAAGTTATGCGATAGAGAAATGAAGCAAGAACCCAAAGTGTTCCACAGTCTAGCCGTTTGAGAAAAAAAAAATTAATGAAAGATATACTGGAAGAGGATGATAATATTGAGGGAAAGGAGTCACACAAGGCGCAATAAACTGAACAAGGTAGGCTCATTAAAACATAAGTTAATGTTAAAACCAAAATAAAATATTAAGACAAGCCACATTTCGTAGAAGAGACAAAGGATGAAGAGTGGCAACAATAGTTGGACCTATCGAGTCACAAACATGTCTCTGAACTTGATGAAGAACATCAAGATGAGATGATGGAGCACATGCCCACCTGTGACAACACCAATCCATGCATGGGCGGATGGTTGACTTAAGGAGGTACAAAATGGATTCGTTTGTAAGGTATTCTCTAGTGCAATAAAAAGAACCAATTTTTCAGGAGAGAATGTTCCAATAGAATGAATATAACAACCACATGAAATATGTGGAGAAAATGACAGGCCAAGGAACTTTACTGATGAACATTTCCCAAGTGGGAAAGCAACCTCGTCAGGGATAATGTCAGAATGATTTTTCAAGAATATTGGAAGTTGATAAGGTCTTAACTTTCTGTTAAACGCCAAGATTTGTGTTTTTGCCACATTGAAAGTGGCTGACCACTTCCTTTTCCATTCTCTGAATGCCTGAAAAAGCTAGTCTCCAAATCTTTAAAGTTTGCCTTTTTCCTGCTGGGTTGCCTTCTCTTTATTGTCAGAGCAAAAGTAGTGTTAACACTATAAATGTTAATGGACTGAAATAAGTTACCCGAAAAATCATCGATGTAAAGCTGGAAGAGAATTGGACCAAGGATAGAACCTTAAGAAACACCAGCAAAACGAAAAAATCAACAGAATTAATTCCATTTGTCATGACACACATTTTACGATCTGAGAGGAAAGAGTGAATGATACAAAATCTGACAGCAAAAAAGCTTATGAAGCAGGCCAGTGTGCCAAACCTTACCAAATATCTTGGAAATATCAAGTGCAATAGTTGGTCCTTCACCAGTGGAGCGGGATCCTCCAAACCTGTACTGAACATCAACAAAGAGACCTAAGTTCTGCAAGAATTCCACCAATGCAAGTAGTTCACCCCACTAATGACGTGAAAAAAGACTTACAGGTCAACACTTGCCAAAAGCTGTTTGGGTCACCTCCACTCAACACAAAGACAACATTTGAAACCTTCTAGGAAGAAGACAATACTCCGACTAACAGTGATTTAAAGTTTGGGCAGTAAGGAAGATTGCTCTGAAGTACACTCTTTCTAGGGAACTACAGGAAAAGATCCTAAGTCAAAACCATTAGAAGCTCGTGAATAGTGTTTGTAACCACCCCTGGATTTACGATGACAAGAGTACTAAATCTGATCATATTCCAAAGGGAACTCCGACAAAGAAACGCAAATGTCATTTGAAGAGGAACAATTGATCTGCCGGAATGCAAAACATTATTGTAAATCTTATCACGTAATGAAACAGGTCTACAAGCTCGCATAGAATAGCGAGTTTTGGCATGAAAAATCAACTTTTGAAAAGCATTGCAAACACGTCTGAAAGAAACCCGACATTTATCAGTTTCATGACACTAAAATTAAACATAAAAATGACCACGATGAGCAATGGCAGAAAAACAAAGTGCATTGAGCAATAGCGAAGGATGAAGTTGGACTTTGCAACTAGGACTAGATACAAATGTGCTAACGTATCTACCTATCAAGTTGCAAACACGTCTATGAACTTGCATGCTCGCATTTACTACCAGAAAAGCACTTACATACAATATTTTGAAAGTAACCATCGATCATTCAAAAACCATGCAAAAACCTGCTTATCGAGAATTATCACTTACCTGTTCCACCTGAGTGTCGACCATAACTTTGAAATATGCCCATACGATGTCCTCCCAACTTTTGCAGACCGGGAGCAACTAAGTAAAGAAAATTTCGAAGAAAATTTAACAAACAAAACATCCAAATCAGTTTTCAAAACATAATACTCTACCGGTACTTATAATATACTATGGAGACATGGTTTTAACATAAAAATTTCCACATTTATATATGCACGCAAGCACACGTACACACACACACACACACACACATATATATATATATATATATATATATATTCACAATGCGGGAAACCGAAAAAGAAGGAAACATTGCGACTAAGAATTTTATGCTATTTCAATAGTTTTATGATCCAAATACCTTGAAATAATCAGCCCCAACATTTACTTCCGTTCTTGTGTTAGATTTTTACATAATGCTATGGTAGTCAAATCAAGCACTTTCCAGAACACAAAATATACAAATCTATAAGCACCCATATGTAATATTTATACATATCCGTAAGTATAAGCTTGGTATGCACCATTCAACCCACTGCTTAAACTAATGCCTACTTATCAATGAAGTCATTGTAGACACATTTCAATTTTACAACGAATATCTTAGGCTACCTATCAATTTGTTTCTTAACTTCTTGGCATAGTTATTATCTAACACAATATTTTGTGTTAGGTTAAAATGTCACCTATTTAGTAATAGCAATGAGTCGGGGGAGAAACGTCATGCAGGAATGATTAAAAAATGAAGCTCTTTCAATTTTACATGTTCCACTTTCAAAACAATTATCAGGGTAAGTAGGAGACCTTGATCTTATCCTTTTCACTAAATATCTGTGGTGGGTTGGTATTTATTAATGACCTCAGAATGTAAGAATGAGGCGCGAATTAAGTACAAATTAATGAGCCGGAATAATCAAACGGGAAAATATCTTCGTGTAAAATTAAGATTCTGTATAGACGAAGAACTAAAAACCTACGAAGGTCTGCGTTTCAAAGGGTCCCGCCCCGGCGACTCAGTTTACTTATCCCATTCCTTTTTTCCGGGAAAATTGTTTCTCTGTTATAGGTAACATACTACTTCATTTGTAAATGTTTTATAGATAGAGATATAGACATGAGATAAAATTAGACGAGAAATGATATAACAAATTAAAAGATTACAGCAAACAAAGAAAAAAAAAATCAGATATGAGATGTATTCTTCCGGACTAAAATGGCTTCAGGCCTTGGGGTTAAAGACTTAAACAAAACAACACTGAAAAACCTTCAGTCTATAAGTGCGAGCCTAGAAATTCATTTATTTTATTTTATTACTAAGCAAAGAAATGTCTATAAAAAACCCCTCTGAACTTCACTTAATACATGGGTGGGTGCCCAATAGGTCTACGTTCAACTCAGTTTCAGGATTGACCAACGTTTTGTTCTATTACACAATGGAGCATGCGTACAGGGCACGCATTAAAGACCAGTCTATTATTATGTCAATTGTCTATAACGAAAAGATAAATCGTCCAAGAACAAGAACAAGGAAAATACAATGATGTAGAAGCGCGGCAATACTTGCTCGCGCTTAAAAAGCGCCGTCGCTAAACAAGAATGCGGCCGAAAACAGTTTTGTCAATCTCCTAAGAAATGTACACAAACTCTTTCCAGTGCTGAACTGATCGTAAAGGGTGTAACTCCGTTTTAAGTATATTGACAAACAGCTTACTTGTTTTAAGTTACCACACAGTGCCGCATAGATTGCTTTTTCGTACATTCCAATATCTTCCTGAAAAGAAAAACAAAAAAAAGTACATGTGGCTACAATTTTGTAACATCATCATTTTGTAATGTCAAATCAAGGAATTTGCTAACGTGATAGGATTAGTGCCATATTTATGAAAGCTGATCACTTGAAGGTCCTAACCACTTAGTTCAGAACTGAGACTTCCATTGGTTCACTAAAATTATAGTTACAAGCCTATTAGTAAACAACTGTTATGGTCACCGAACTATAACCACCAACTATAATAGTATAGATTGGCGTTATTCCAACCACAAGAGATGGGCCATAAAAACATGACATGAGCTACCACACAGAAATGCTATGAAATGTTACACAAAGAGCTATCCAAAAAAGAGAGGATTTGGGAAAAGAATGTACACCATTTGGAAAGAATTAGAAATGTTTGATCTCGGTGAACAAAAGCTTGCAGGACAAGCTCTTTTATCAACACAATGGGTGGATTTCGGGCATTGACATGAAGGAGCTGAGGAGGGAAATGGAATTGGAAGAGCAGCATAAAGAATAAAAAAAAGATTCCATTGAGAACAGGTGTTGTGGCAAGTTGGATTAAATGGGTGATGACCTCAAAGGAAAGAGGAAAGGTTATGTGGAAAACACTTTGGATGACAACCCACAAAATATTGAGGAAAAGATGAGAGCACACAGATTATGCGATGAAGAAATAAAAGTAACAAGAACGATACAAAAGGAACCATAAAAAACCCAATTAGAGCAGCCAATGAGCCTTCGATTCATTGATAGTAAAAAAATGAAGGAAAAAACAATGCAAGTCGATAAAGTCATCCTCTATCTCGAAGCTAATAAACTCTATCAATGTAACACAATCTTTAAGGCGGTTTGATGTGTAGTTCAACGATTGTTAGATATAAAGAAGAGGAATACCAGTGGTAAGAGAAAAGAGAGGTTGAAAAGCTTCAATCTTGCAAAAACAACACCAAGAAAAGTGAGGTGTTAAGAGCAAGGACACAGGCAAAGTATAATATCAAACAAAGGGGATATTAAATCATAATGGAAAAACTGAAACAAAGGGGTGACTGCAAAGAGTGAGATGATAAAAAGGTACAAGAATAACATTGAGTAATATCAACAAAAACAGAGAGTTTGAAAAGAACCAGAAAAGATTGTTTGAGCATCTAAGAAGGTAGAGACAGAGGCAGGCATGAGATATCCGAGACAGAGGCATCGAGAATCTTTTAGAGAGGTATATGGGGAAAAGATATCAAACATAATGAAAAAGCAAATTGGATTTAAGAAAGTTGAGGCGGAAGCAGGCTAAATTTAGCGTAGCGCAAGAAAGGTTAAAAAAAACTGCTAAGGGCCCTCGAATTGGAAATCACCTGGTGACCAGGATGGAGAACAAGGTTATTGGATAAAGGAAATCAAGTCTTCACATGTTACAATATCAACAATCTTAAAGGATTGTCTCGTCTTTTGCAACGTCCCTTCCTGATTAACTAAAAAGAAGGAAGTCCTTGTTATAAGGGACAAGACCAAAAGAAACGATGCTACAAACTGTAGGTCCATTACATGCTTACCACTTTTGCGTAAACTATTTACCAGCATAATCTATGAAGAAATCTATCAACATGTAGATACAAACGGTTTGTTAACAGAAAAACAAAAAGGTTGCAAAAAATGATCAAAAGGCATTAAAGATCAACTATTGATTTACAAAACATCGCACGTAACTGCAAAAAGTAGCTAATCAGTCTGGCAATGGGCTGGATCGATTATAAGAAAGGCTTCGATATGGTTCCCTATTCTTGGATTTGAAAGTGCCTTTGTATCTTTAGAATTGCTGATAACATCAAAATATTTCCGAAGAATAAAATGAGAAATTGGGAAAGAGAATTGATAGCTGGAGAAAAACTCTTGGAAGAGTGAAAACAAAAACGACGAATTTTCCAAGGGGACAGTCTATCCCCTCTTTTGCTTGTCATCCGACTGATTTCTATATCACTTGTTCTGCATAAACTCAAAGCTGGATATGAACTTACACAAGCCCCCCCCAACCCCCCCATCTATTATACATGGATAATCCAAAGTTATTTGGAAAAATTGAAATAAATTAAAAGTCAAAATAAGAGCACGATATTTACGGCGAGTTAAGAGGATCTTGAAATCTCATTTTAATAGTAAAAATATGATAACTGCTACCAATGCACGAGCTGTGTCGATTATAAGGTATGGTACTGGAATTATTGGGTGTACTGAGAAGGAACTGAATGGCCTTGATAGGAAAACAAGAAAGTGGATGACATTGTATTGTATGTTCCATAAAAAAGGTGATTTGATAGGCTGTATCTAAAAAGACAACGAAGTGAGCAAAGACTGAAGTGTAGAAGATTGTGATTTCATTGAAAGAAACCGCTTGTATATTAATAATTCTGAAAGCAAGGAAAAAGATGCTCAAATCAGTTAAGAATAACACTACTACTACTACTACTACTACTACTACTACTACTACTACTACTACTACTACTACTACTACTACTACTACTACTACTACTCTACTACTGCTACTACTACTACTTCTACTACTACTACCACCTCTC
>RDPX01000004.1:4529696-4563029 GCA_003991215.1 Morbakka virulenta
TCTGTCTCTGTCTCTCTGTGTCTCTCTCTGTCTCCGTCTCTCTCCTCTCTCTGTGTCTCTGTCTGTCTGTCTGTCTGTCTGTCTGTCTCTCTCTCTCTCTGTGTGTCTTTCTCTGTGTCTCTCTCTGTCTCCGTCTCTCTCATCTCTCTCTGTCTCTGTCTCTGTCTGTCTGTCTGTCTCTCTCTCTCTGTCTCTCTCTCTCTCTGTGTCTCCGTCTCTCTCTTTTTCTCTCTCTCTTTGTATTCATAACCTAATTGATAAGGAAAACAATTTAGTCGTGCCTTTTACGTAGTTAGGATCATTCCAAAGCCTCCATCCATCAAGCGTTGCAGCCCGCCAGCTCTGACCGTATTTGCAGCATATTTCTTGAGCCTGTGTAACACAGTGGAAGTTTATTAGCGTCAAAAGTAATATTTAGAATAGAACAAATTACTGTACGATGTAAATGATGTGATAGTATCCTACGCAAAAGAACTCACTTCCAGAGGATAAGAATATAAACTACTAACTAAATACACTATATAAAAAATAAATATGTAAATATATGTAAATATGTATAGATATTTATATTTAGACATATTTTCATATTTATTTTATATATACTGTATTTAGTTAAGTACTTTAAACAATAATAAATTTAAATATTATATTTATCAATGTAAGTAAACGGGAGTCTTTGTATGGTGTGCGAACATTCAGAAGTTTCTATCTGCACGGATGAATCTGTGGGACAGCGAAACACATGTCTGGAGATCGAACTATATATATATATACATTAAAAAATTACATATGCAAGAAAACTATATAAAAGATTTGTATATATTTTTAATTTACGAGTATCGAAGTAATTATTAGCTATCGACAATGCTCAATAATATTAGAATATTAGAGCTATCATATGCTGAACGCCAAAATAATCAACAAAACTTAGTTTTGTTTTAACTAAGTTTTGTTGACTCTTTTGGTGTCGTTCACCATATATTTTCAATTTATATAGAATATAGTTACGTAAAATATATAAACCATTATTGTATTTTTTGTTTCTACTGTGTCAGCTGCTTGTGGGGTTTAGAATCAAGTCACTGCGTCGAGCCCTTAGTACACCTTAATATTAGTCACTCCTCTAATAAACTTATTTTGGCTTTTATATTTTCTGAGATTTTTACTGTTGTGTATTCACTCATAGCCTTACAAAATTCATCAATATGTTTATGGGGCGTGTTTCATTACCTGGTTCTTTTGATATCAAAGCCGGTACCTCACGAGACACAGGTTTCGAAACATCGAGTACGGCGAGTACACGATGTCTAAATGGTGTTAAAAAGATGTTATCATGATCTTGTTTTGTATAATTCTGCAACACCTGGCACAAGAAGTGGTTTGTCATAAAAGTTAAGAGGGGGGACGCATGTACTTTTTGCCCGCTAAGTATGGAAGACCAGCATAGGAAATTGTGAAACATTATTTGTCATTTTGTGCTAGCAGGTAACGGTAAGGCTTTGTAACTATTAAGCTCAAACCCCAAGCTAAAGTGACGTTAACAACAAATCATGTCACCCCATCTCATCCTCAATGCAAAATTGCAGACACTAAAAACGATATGAAGCTCTCGTTAAGGAGTATCTGTTGGAATGATGCCAAACACCCAATACCAAAATTTCTAGAGAAACCCGAACTACTTACACACATTGCATTACAAACCGAAAAGGAAAAAAGAAAACTGTTGAGCTTGAAAATAAAATGGCTGGGGAAACGTCGAATGCTCACTAAATACAAGATTAAAGCTAATCCCTTTCATTAAAAAGTAATATTTATTGGTCCAATGCAAAAAAATTCAGAAACCAACGACAAATACAAATGACCTTGCGAAAAAAATGCATTAAATATATATAAAATACAATAGATACCTTCTGCAGTTGTCCTGCCCGGATACATGCAAATACGTGTCGTAAAAGCTTTTGTTCATCTTGCTGCGGGGAAAATATGTTACATAACAGCATCAGATCCAAAACACAAGGTTTTTATTGAGGCCACCAAATTTTAACCCCACTTTAAGTTATCATGATGAATTTTGAGAAATGAAAATATCAACAAAGTATAGCAATAAAAGAGTATATTCAAAGACCCTTCGAAATATATAAAAACAGGTAATGTACATAAAAGCCTTGTTGCACTCTGATCAAGTAAACTATCAATTAACCAAAAGGTAACTACAGCCTGATACATTATACTAATGCAGTGTCATAAGGCATGGTAACAGGCAATGTAAACGACCACTTTCTTCCATTCCAGCCACGGAGAACTAAGTTTTCAAACTATTTTTTCCAGAATACATAAAACTAAGAGATATCTGGGGTATATGGGTATAAAAGAACCCTACATTTTCTTAAACAAGTTTATATTTAAACTGAAACAATTCAAGAATTCTTACTGCATCTAAATCCGCTAGTTTTCGTCTTTGTCGTATAGGTGCATCTGGGTCCTATATGCATGAAAAATTAAAAAATTGTCATTTACACCACAGATAGACCTTAAACAAATCTGACCATAAATACTCGCATCACCCTATCACGTACTGATTAAACTAACATAAATAATGAAAGAAGTACAACTTTTCATACATCTTTTCCATTCCTCTGCGTCATACTATGTCAAATGTTGAGTCAACAAAACAAAAAAGTTCAAAACGAGGTATGATACGACCCAGTGTGAGGGATACCAGGGAAAGGAAAATTTAAGATGAATATAGTGAATTGGCGTTACCTTTGAAAGAACTGAGGTCATACGACACAGAAAAACGATTAAATTGAAGAAAATTCCATCGGTCAGTTCGTAGAAAGCATTTACAATAATCCACGGATCCACAACAGGTTTATGATAAAAACGTTGTGTGTAGGGAGTCAGATGAGATGGCACAAAGTGATCTGGAACCAAGAACACTATTATATCAGTATACTTCCCAAGCTGATAATGACAAAAAATACCAAGACTATCAACGTCACATCGACGGTACATGGGTTGCAGTTCTGAAGAAAAGATGGAGGGTAAAGGGGGATTACATTTGAGGATCAGCTTTAAGCCCATAATTCGATGGCAGAGTTTTATAGTTTATTACTAAAATTCAATGTCAGTCAGTGAAAAACAGAGAAGCAAAACAAAAATTAATCAATGGCATCCAGGTCATTGGGGAAATTCCAACAAAGTCTAAGGTATGGGGTTCTGAAACGCAATCTTTTAAACAAGGATGCTGCAAGTGAGGGCAAATCACATGACACAGTATATACATCTATGTTTTTTAGATTTCGAAGCCCATGCGAAAAAGGGCACTTTCCTTTGGTACAAAACAGGCGTAACCAACTGCTATATAATTACGGCACTAATAAAAGGATACGAGTGCTGGTCAATAACACCTACACTTAAAGAGGGTCTGGTGGACTGTGAAGGTGCAAAATCAATGTAATCCTACCAGGGATTGGTATCTGAGGAGGGAGAAAACGCTATTTGAGCGGCAATTCAAGGCAAAAACACATTAAGGGTAAAAATAGATGTCCAGCAAATGTTGAAGTTAAAGTTACGGGTTGTTCCGAGGTTACATTGCATTAAATCAATAGGGAATCTAAATTGACAGAAAAAAGAAGATAGTAAATACCGAAACCATTGGGAATGGACAATAATGAGACCCCGACACAGCAAAATAATGACCAAGGTCGACAAGGATGATTTCGTTTTATATTAATATATCGAGTACAACTGAAAGTCAGCTTCCTATTTTTGTGTACATTTCTTTTCAATAAGAAATGGGTGTGGCAATATCTTTTCCAAAAGGGCGGCCTGAAAAAAAATCGAATGATTAAGAGTAAAGGTTTTAAAAACAATATTCCATATTTTAAAACCAGTTTCTCCTACAGTAACTTAAATTCAAATTTTAATCATACTGTGCATGATATAAATAAAAGGAATGTAAAGCTTAAGCAGGAAGAACCATGGTCATAAAAACGTACTTTTAAGTACAAAAGTCAGGGATCAAATTTACAAAAAAAAGTATTAAGATTAGATCAGAGACAAAAGCAAGTTGAAACAACATACGATTTCTGTCACGAGGTTTAATAGCAAATCTGTGTCTTTGTGCCTCCGATCAATCAACTGCAGCTCTGACAAGGTATGTTCCCTTTTAAAAAAATACAACAATATAAAGATATCAGATTTTTTTATATAAAATAAGGTTAGAAAACATGACAAAGTTGTTTTTCTCGGGATGAAAGGTGAGCTGACAATGTGAGAAATACAAATTTTCACTATCACATATTTACTTTTAGGTGGTAAAGTTATTTTAAACTCAGAAGCCTAGAATGCAAGACAATACTCTGTCAACGGATGTTCCCCTTAGGAAAAAAATGTACCAAAAGTAAAATGTAAGGTTTTATTGTCTAAAACAGGGCGACATATCAAGACACGGTCGATTTTTTTTCATGTTGAAAAGGTAGAAGAGGGGCTAACACTGGGGAATACGAATTGTTACTACTGAATATCTACTTTTATAATATGTGTGGCTATTTTGGTTTCCAGTTGGCTTGCTTTAATTTTTGCCTTTAAAGCTATGATAAATTTGGAAACCCAGAATTCACGACGGCCAGAATTAAGATACCAGTAAAGTATGTTTGTATTTCGTTGTCTATGACCAAATAATTAGGTCCTAATTTTTTAATAAATTGCTTTCCACTCCTATAAAGCAGTAACTGATGTCAACAAAAAGCTTTACCGTACTTAATCGAATGGAGTAGCTTACAGTGAACTTGTGTGAAAAATAAAACTAAACACATAGTGTAAGAACAAAAACTATCAGTATGTGACAGCAAAATGGGTACGTGGAGATACAGTTAGCAAGCAACTGTAATTTTTATCGAAACAGCAATATTTGGAGGTTTCCATAGTAGGTTGTAGATATATTTATTACGTTCACGGGTTTCTTTAAGTAGACGTAGCAGAACAAGTTAGCGCTCCTGATGACATGTGCTGAAAATAAGCAAAAGAAAAGTGCAACATTTCAACCATCTGAGCATAATTAACAAGAGACTGAAACCCACTTCTTCCTACTTTTTAACCTTTAAATAGCAATAGGAGATCTGAAAGAATGCACTGAATCTCTAATATATTGTTTACATGAAGAAGCCTTGAACACAACAGCCTTAATGATTGAGAATTTCAAATTGTGAGTGCAATGTGTTTTGAACGGGGGTAAACTGTGGAATTTCAAGATTCGAGACGGGAGGGCTGGGGGTAACAATCAGTGTGACTAGATTATCGAAATTACAAAACCGAACACTGTATTGTGAATAACGAAAGGAAATAAAAAAAATTGATATTGCTATATCTGTGAATACAATGTAAAGGAGAAAGAGCTAAAAAAAAAAGAACAGAAAAATGTCAAATGTTGAAGGATGAAATTGGGAAAATATGAGTAAAAGTGAAAAAGAATAGCTACCAGAGCAAAACTATTTAGCGCAGATCTCTGATTGACGACTTGGTAAACAAAGTGAAAAAACAGATCAAAGGAAACCAGTATAATTTTTTTTAAATCTCTTAGATTTTATTCAGTCAATCAGTGAAAAATTTAAGCATTTAAGAGGGTTATCAGTCCTCATTTAGTCTACAATATATATAATGGGAAAACCTAATTCTCCATGTCTCCATGTAGAGCGATCTAATGCCTTCTCGCAGTTGTTCAAACATGCATCTGAGTCTGCAACCTGTTACCTAATATACAAAGACCACTGTTGGAGAACTTTTCAACGATGTAGGTTTGAGTTATTTGCTAAACTTAAAACCAAGTTAACGGCAACAGGGTATAAAAACATTTGCAGATAATTTATCAATAGCTTTTTTCCAGGGTTGTGATGTTAGTAGCAAATGCTCCATCAACAATAAAAGATGTAATCTTGTTTTGTTCATTTAAACCCATAAATCTTTTCCAGATGGTGTTTCTTTGGTTCTTGGAACACGCCACGAGGAAGGGGGGTCTGGAGAACTTGGTACTGATTGGAGGTATAGAAGGAACCAGAGACGGAGGGCGGCACCGAAGAACTTTTTTGGGAAATTTGAGGGAACATGTGGCGAACAACTGGAGGAATGGAATACAAACGAGTGAAATTTTACATCTGACAAGGAACTTAGACGAAGAAGTCTCTTCGGTTAATTTTCATGTTGATATCGCATGTTTTTGAGGTTGAGGGTAGGCTGTGTGTGTGTGTGTGTGTGTGTGTGTGTGTGTGTAAGCTGCTGGAGGTAGATTTGAAGACCACCCCGGTGAGTTCGATCCGGCCTCATGAAACGGGAAACAAACCTCCCCTCACCGCCAAAAGGCAGATCGGTTTGGAAAGAAACCAGAAACAAAAAACTTTCACTTACCACCAGGGGCGGCACAAGTTCAAAAAATTTACTCCAAACCGACGACGAACCAGATGCAAAATCACATGAACGACGAAATCGATTTCTTCCATGGTACTGGAAAAACAGCTTAAAATGAAGGCTATTCGTTACCAACCAGTCAGGATAACCTAGCTAATCAGTATCCAGGCGTCACCACGTGGAGGTTGCCTTCTAGGGTAGGCTGATTTGTATCAGCTGATGTAACATCGTCCAATTTTTATTTTTGTTCAAAGCTAAGTCAAATAGCTGACAAGCATCATCATTAGTTGAACTCTTCAAGATTTTTAGAACAGTTGGTTTACGATTGTCATAAACTTGTTTAGCAGTTAATATATATTTAAACCACGTTGCATCGTAGGTAAACGTAGATGACTGATACTACCACTTATCGACATATATAAACAGATTTTGTAGTACTTCTTAAGAATCGTACCAGGTAACGTTTGTTTAACCCATGTTTCGATAAGGTTGTATATCGAGATTGGCCATCGTAATTTCGTAAAAACATCTCTCTGAACGATTAATATCTTGTTCTTCGGTTGTAAAGGAAGTACAGCAATTTTGTAAAGTACTTACAAATATCGTATATGATATTCTTGTTAATTTTGGAAGAGTCCATACGAAAATTAAAATCTTTACCAAAATACGTAAAACTATCCTCTACTTTGACACGTGGAATTCTATCACAATTTTCAGTTAGTAAAAAGAATATTGGCAGGAATTCGAACCAAGTTCCTTAAGACCGAATGTATGACACTTGTCTATTCGAACTACCATATCTGCCCAAGTCCACCATTGACAGAAACCTTTTATTAAGAATTGGTTACCTTCATCTCAGTTGTTAATCATTGCACTATCATCAATCAATTAAAACCCATTTCGTGACTGAAATGAAAAGTCGCAAGTGTAGGCCAAACAGTTGTGTTTTTCAGTTTTCACTGTATTAACTAATGCATTGATGCATAAATTAAACAGGACGGGAGATGGACTATCATCCTGTAAAAGTCCTCTATCGACTTTTATAGGTTAGATACATAGTCTTTGGATGTTATTTAAATGTAAAAATCGTCATTTAGCTCACATAATCAAATTAATCATAAGGTCTGGTACATTATGAATTGACAATGTTTTACGGAGAAGTTCATAGTGAGCTTCACCAAAAGTCTTTTAAAAGTCGATTAGGGTAACTACTAAGTTGCTTTGTTTTAAATTTGAATGACGTAGTAGAAAATTTAAGTCTACGTATGTTAATTTGTTCCAGGAAAGTCCAACCAGAATTCTTCTTGTATAGTTGACTCGATATAGTTATTGGACAAAACAAAGTTGTATAAACGATTTCTGATGATAGAATGGTAAAGTTGGAGCAGAATAGGCTCCAATAAAATTAAACTAAAATGGCCTTGGTCTTCGGCACTTCTCTTTTTATAAGCTAAAAAAGTCACTGCATTTCTGAAGCAAGAAGAAAGAACTTTTCGATGAAAACAGTGTTTAATATTGTTCCATAGTTTCGATCTAAGAGCTGGACATTTTTGAAAAGCTATAACATCAATCTGATCCAGTGGGCATGGTAACGCGCCTGATTATTTTATAGTTTTAGTTAATTCAGCGCACGATGGTGGCCTTTGATGAAATCAACAGTTGGTTCGTTCAGACGTTTCAGCAAGTATGGATACTCGAAAGATTTATTTTTCCGTTTTAACTTATTAACCTTCACACTGTGATTAAAACTGTCATTTGCCTTAATATTTGATTTAATTTTTCTCCGTAATAATTTACTTTTATACTTAATTTTTTTGACGTCGGTCATCTCTTTTTCTTTAAGTTCACGTAAAGGTTTCTTTAATTTTGATTTAGTAAGATGGTCATACGAAGTTGGTTCTCTGATTTCACAAACCAAACTGCTCCTTGAAATAATGGTTTATAAGGATTTGGAACTCATTCACTTCGTTGTCTATGTTAGAAACATCTGAAGTGATGGCGATGGCGGATTTGAAATAATTTCCAGCCATATTCTATTCATGCTTAGACCTAGGTAGCTTAATTTTCTGTTTTATCAGACATTGGGTTAAGTTTTCAGGTCTTATCGTTCTCCGTTAATTCTTGCCCTTCCAAGTTAACTTCACCTCCCTCAGTGGATAAAAAGTCATTATATGAGGAACGTTCGATGCTTAGCAACTTCTCCTTTGTGTATTTAAACCTCGAGACGACTTAAAAGTTCTTTCTTAATAACAAAAGCATCGATGATGATTTTCCTTCTCGTGCGGATTGTAACATCTATTATCAGAATTTTGCATTTTATTGTTTAAATTAACAACTACGTCATTACCATTCGGCTGTTGATTAGTCTCAAGGATAATTGTACCGTCTAGTGTAACATGATGTACAATTTCCTCATGCTCAGTTGCATTCCCTTTACCATTTTAAAGATGTTTGTTGATGTGAAAGAATTCGCCTCCACAACTTTCATATCTTACAAAAATTAAACCCTACAAAAATGGTTAAAGTTAATCATACTAAACCAAAACAAGCTAAATTATTGCTTTTTCTAGCATTCGTTATATTTTTCTTCCTGGGGCATAAGGGGCGCGAGTGCCTGGATCAGTCCTGTACTGTGAAAGGGTAGACTAGACCATGTCGAAAAGTGGCACTGTGCCACCTGTCTATGACCCACTTTGCGGCCAAGTCAACCTCACCTCCCCGTGGTGTGCCCTGGGTAGGGGACCGTGAGGTCCCTGAGCTAACGAGGCTCTGGCTAGGGGGTGACAGCCCGAACTCTGTCACCGGAGGAGGAGCTCCCCGTTAGGTGCAGTGCGCATGGCCCACCGGTGTGTGGAACACGCCCTGGCACTCACCCATTGCTCCCCCAGGTATTGGGTTAAAAATCCCCCAGTCATGGGTTAAATGACCTCACTGCCTTGTGAGTGGGTAGGGGACTACCAAAGGCTAAGGGCCCACCCCCTGATAAGAGGGTGGTTGGTGTCAGCAAGGGCATGCGACCGTAAAACAGCGCTCCAGTACTATGGCACGAATCTCATCAGATTGTTCAAAGAAGGATAGGGCGTACTCCGTAAACGACGCGCGCCAGGCCCCGACTGGCGTGGGAAGGCAAGGGGTACCGTGCAGTCCACGGGCACGGCTAAAGAAGCGAGTGGAAGCAAAAATCAGATTTGGAACGTGGAATATTGGTAGCATGACGGGGAGAGGAAGGGAACTGGCAGACTGTATGAGAAGAAGAAAAGTAAGTGCATTGTGCGTACAGGAAGTTCGATGGAAAGGAAGTGGAGTAAGGCACCTGGGAGATGGCTGTAAGCTGGTATACAGTGGCTCAGTAGATGGCAGGAATGGAGTCGGTGTGGTTTTGAGTGGACAGTTTGAGAACAACATAATAGAGGTTGGAAGAGAGTCAGATAGGCTAATGGTTGTCAAGGTTATTATGGGAAGGCATGTAGTGAATATCATCTCAGCTTATGCACCCCAAGTAGGCTGCAGCATTGAGCAGAAGGAAAGCTTCTGGACGTCTTTTGAGGCAGCAGTCAGCAGGATCCCATCACAGGAGAAGATCATCATTGGAGCAGACCTAAATGGACATATTGGAGAGGAGCGAGGGGCATTTGAAAGCGAACATGGTGGTTTTGGGTATGGGCAGAGAAACGAAGAAGGTGAGAAGATTCTAGAAGTGGTACAGGCCTTTGAACTTGTATGTGCCAACTCACTGTTCAAGAAGAGAAAGGAGCACCTGGTCACCTACAGCAGCGGAGGTAGGAACACCCAGATTGACTATTTAATAGTACGCCAGAGAGAGAGGCTGCAGGTACAGAACTGCACAGTGATTAATGGAGAAGCGATAGCGACCCAACACCACCTGCTCGTGATTGATATGAAATGGAAAGTTCAGAATCAACAGAAACATCTCAGGATCCCAAGGCTCAGGGCATGGAAGCTGGAGGAAAAGAAGCAGGAATTCAAAAAGGTGGTACATGAAAGGAAGGCAGGAAGGACATGTGAGAAGGTGGAGGAAGAATGGCATCTCTTAAAAACAGCTGTCAAGGGTGCAGTAGAAGAGGTATGTGGAAGGAGCAAAGGTGGGCGATCGGTGCAAAGGGAAACATGGTGGTGGCAAGAGAGAGTGCAAGTGGCAGTTGCAAAGAAAAAGAGGGCTTTCAAAGAGTGGAAGAAAGTGCAAACAGTTGAAGCAGAGGCAGAATATCGAAAAGCAAGCAAAGAATCTAAGCGCTGTGTGGCTGAAGCAAAGTGGAAAGCATCCCAAGGATGGTATGAAAAGTTAGATAGTAAAGAAGGCGAAAGCATGATCTACAAAGTTGCGAAGATGAGAGCTAGAAAATCCAAGGATGTTGGAAGCGTTAACATCATCAAAGACAAGGATGGCAAAGTGCTGTATGACACAAATGAGATAGCGACTAGATGGAAGGAGTACTTCGACCAACTCCTTAATGTTGAAAATGAGCGTGAAGGTTTAGAAGCAGCAGACCCAGTAGAAGGCCCAATGGCTGATATCTCAGAGGAAGAAGTGAGGAGCGCATTGAAGAAAATGAAGAATGACAAAGCTGGTGGACCATCAGAAGTCACGGCTGATATGCTGAAAGCACTGGAAAATGAAGGTGTTAAATGGATCACAGACCTATGCAGAAAAATATGGAATGAAGAAAGAATCCCAGATGATTGGCGGAGCAGCTACATTGTACCCATATACAAGCAGAAAGGAGACAATCTTGAGTGTGGGAGCTACCGAGGAATAAAGCTAATGGAACATGCAATGAAGATCATGGAGAGAATTGTGGATGAAAGAATCAGGAACGTGGTTGAAATTGATGCAAGGCAGTTCGGCTTCATGAAGGGAAAAGGAACGGTAGATGCAATCTACATTGTGAGACAAATTCAGGAAAAGAAGCTGGAGGGGAATCAGCAACTGTACCTTGGGTTTGTAGACCTTGAGAAAGCGTATGATAGAGTACCTCGAGATGTTGTGTTTTGGGCACTCAGGCGCAAAAGAGTACCAGAAAAGATGGTGAGGATGGTGGAAGAAATGTACAGAGATGCAAGAACGGCTGTGAGAATGCAGGGGGCCACTTCTGAACCATTCCCCGTCAAAGTTGGTCTCCATCAAGGATCGGCACTGAGTCCGTTCCTTTTTATCACAGTGATGGACGAGCTCGCCAAAGAAGTCCAGCAGGATGACCTTTGGGAGCTACTATATGCTGACGACCTCACAATCACCGCAGACTCCAAGGAAGCACTGCAAGAGAGACTAGGACGCTGGCAGGGTGCACTGGAGAGAAGGGGACTGAAAATGAATGCTGGTAAGACAGAAGTGATGGTAAGCTCAAAGAATGGTGAGGAACGGATAGAAGTCAAAGATAGACATGGGACAGAACTGAAGCAAAGTGAAAAATTCAGGTACTTGGGGTCCACTGTCAAAGATACAGGAGGATGTGAAGAAGAAGTAAAGGAAAGGGTGAAGTGCGGCTGGAACAAGTGGAGGGAAGTGAAAGGAGTTGTGTGTGACCGAAGAATCCCAAGAAGAGTGAAAGTCAAGATATATAAGACTGTGGTAAGGCCTGTGCTGTTATATGGAGCAGAGACTTGGGCACTGCGAAAATATGAGGAGGACTTGCTTGTACGCACAGAAATGAGAATGCTGAGGTGGATAATGGGCATATCTTTGATGGAGAGATGCACAAATGAAGAAATAAGAGCTAGTGCAGGTGTAGTGTCCATTGCAGAAAAGTTACGTGAGGCTCGGCTGAGGTGGTATGGCCACGTTCGAAGAAGAGAGGAACAGGATTGGATTTTTAAAGCATGGGCAGAGCCAGTGAAGGGAAAGAGATCAAGGGGAAGGCAGAGGTTGAGATGGCGAGATACTATCAGGAGAGACATGGAGAAGAAAGGAGTGAGAGATGAACAGACAATGGAAAGACTACTGTGGAGAAGGAAGATTCGTGCTGCAGACCCCTGATCTTTGGGAACCTGCAAAGAAGAAGAAGAAGTTATATTTTTCTTCCTAATACTATTACTTTTAAATGAATATGTAAGTAAAATTTTAATATTTGATATTAATAAAAACTGGAGATAATGGCGAGATGTACACACTCTAACTTTTCTTGGTTGATAATAATAATAATGATAACTAATTAAAAAATAATAATAAACGTCATTGGTAAGGCGTTACAATGCATCCGGTTGTGGAGTTTCAACGCGGGAGAATGTGGTTACCCCTTGCCACAACTACTTCCAGGTCACCCTTGGGCAAGGTACAGTTCCTCTTAGCATTTGGTAGATGGTGCTCATTAGCCTTGGTTGGCAGCTCACCTAGAAGAAAACTCTAGAAGAAGCTCTAATTTCAAACCCTGAGATGGTGTCTCGTAAAAAACACTAGTCTGAGCATTATGAGAAGGTCAACACGAAACTTAACATGCCACATCGCTCGTTGCGTGGGTAAAAAAAAGCGCGATCCCCAGTTGCCTGTCAGGCTGGTGTCAGATACTATGCCAGAACCTCTTCCTCAATAAATAGCAGGTACCCAAGTACGAAACAGTGGCCCTGCTGTGGATCCACCATCATCCAATAAGAAAAAATCAATTCTACAAAGTAGTCAAGGGGGCATCGATTAGGAGTAATAATGGCTTATCACACTGCAGTACTGTTTCCATCAGACTCTTCCAATATTCATATAAAATATGGAGGAAGAAAAATTCAACAGTGCCCCCAAACAAGCTAGATATTTGATCTATCTCAAGGCATTGTTGACACTGAGCCAATAAACCCTGAAAACATGTGCATTAAACCTTATGAAATTGAGAATGATAATGAGATTGAATTCATTCCACTTTCAGTGATTGTAACTCAAACAGAGAAGCCAATGAAGCCTAAAAAGCCATTAATATGTGAGTGGCTTAAATTTAAAGAAATTCCAATGATCGAGAGAAACTCATTACGCAAGATACGAAATTCTAGAAAATATCAGTTATTGCAGAAACAGCGATGAAACGAGATTATTGGTGAAAATGAATTAGATCTGATCTTTAAACGAACTGTGTATCTCTACTCAGTTGTGTGGGATAAAGATAAAAAGCATTTTCAAAAAAGTACGTAAAAGTCAGCTTGGCAAGAAAAATTAAATATGCAAATTGATATCTTGAGATCATACATTGAATTCTCAAAACAAGTAAAACAAATGAGACATCAATAAAACATTAAGACCAGAAAATTAAAAGCTGAATATGTTATCACTGCAGTAAATTATCTGGATGAAACGACAGAAAAAAAGAAACAAATTGTTCATGCAAAAGCAGCTAGAATCAGACGCTTTGATAAAAAGAGTCGGTTTTATAAGGATAATAGTATACTTAAAAACAATCCCAAAAGAACCTATCGCTCAACAGGCAAAACAAATATTCCAGTATCTAAGCCGTCCTTCCAGCAAGAAATCCAGCGGTTCTGGTAGAGCATCTGGTCGGACCCCAAACCCCATAACTTCGATACCCTTGAAAGAAATAGTATCTGAAAGCTGCCAAGGTCATTGAGCAGCAGGAATGGGATGAAGTATCTCTTGAGTATCTCTTGAGGACCTACGTATCTCTTGAGTATCTCTTGAGGACCTACAATTCCACTTGAGTAACTCCAGCAAATTAAACTCCCCTGGGAAGGGTACAACACCAAACGTCTTGCTTAATGTATTTTTTCTTCTTTGTTCGGCAGTTTAGTTTTCGTCAAAGAACGTTATTAAGAGCGTTATTTTTGTTCAACCTTTATAACACCTGCTGCACTATCAATTTAACCAAAAATGGGTACGAAATGAAGTTGGAAATTTTTACAAACTTACCGTTGTGGGTCGGCAGGAAAACAATAAAAGCTGAGCTATGGATTATCAACTTTGTTTTTTCCCCAGTTATCAGTAGCACAAAAAGCTTTGTTTCCTCTTTTTCTTTCCCAATTTTTTCTTCTTTCCTCCACCCTTCAAAAATCCCCTTAAGTATTTGGCGCAAAAATCAAACTTGTTAATTGGTACAAGAAATGACACAAGATGGCTTAACCTGTTTTTATGTTGCCATGATGGCGCACGCGCTTTAAAAAAGTGACTGAATGATTTTGCTCCAGTTGCGATTCTGTATTTTCCTTCTTCTGTGGCGTAGGTCTGCACTGTCCACGTACAAAAGTTATACTTTATCACTTTGGTAGCCTTTAGAGGCATGCCTCGAAACGTAGCTAAGAAAAAGCGTACTATTCATGACATTATAAAACTTCTATATCCACCCGTAGAACTCTTAGCATCTTGGCTGGCACTGATACCAGTAATTAAGTATTTTGCTGTGCGATAACGTTAAAAAAACCAAAAAAAACAAACCCTTTTGATGATTATGGTGTTTTAAAGTGATGTGAAACAATAGGATCATCAAAATAGCGTGAATAAGAGACCTGGGTCTCTATTTAAGGGAACATACTTTATAAAGATCATTATTTCGTACCAGCAAAATGGCAGTACGATTTCTTCCTAGTTTACTTACATCACCCGTATTTATATACACTACAAAAAAGTTTCACAATCAACTTATCCACATCTTTTCTTATTTTCTTTTAATTGTATGTATTGCAATCTAATGATAATATTAAGGAGGGGCTTTTATTCTCTTATCCTCAAATAACCTTACTTTATATTTATTAGCTATCTAGCATTTTGAATGTAAAAGTAGTACATTTTGCTTGTTGCGGTTTTAAAGAGATGGTGAATGCATAGGTTCGAAATATATCTGTGAACGCTTACGTTGCAGTTATTTTATATTAAGATAAAAACTGAAAGCCGCTTAACAATACATTACCTTAATGGTATTAACGAAGGCCAACCTCAACATGGTGGCGCCTGGATGCTGATTAGTTAGGTTCTCCTGACTGGTCAGTAACAAATGGCTTTCACTTTCAAGCTGTTCTTCCGTACCATCAAAGAAATCAATCTCGTCGTTCATATGATTTCCAATCTGGTTCGTCGTCGATGTGGAGGTTTTGGCAGTTGTGCACCCCCGTGGGTAAGTGAAAACATATTGTTTCTGGTTTCTTTCCAAACCGATCTTCCTTGCTAGTATGTATAGGTGGCGCCCAGGAGTAATCGTGGAAAGCGTCGTGTGGTAGGATAACAACTGTTGGCTCTATCTGACCAATGAAAAACCAACCAGGAAACGTGCGACTTCGACGCCCCTGTAGTTGTGAAAGATATTCCCAGTGTAACCAACGTACTTGATCACGGATACATACTAGTGGGGGGGGGGGGGGGTTGCTGTGCGTCCTATATATTCACTTGTTTGACGGTGAGGGAGGCTGGTTTCTCGTTTCATGAGGCCAGAGAGAGCTTATCGGGTATTCCACTCTGCCTCCAGCAGCTTACACAACAACAACAACATTACCATACAATAATTGATCACAAAACATACTAAACCTCCCATTAACTTACCAAGAAACAGAATCGGATCCAAACTGGATATTTGCAGTAGAAGTCAACTCTTGTAAATCATCTTCTGCATTTTTCTCTAACCAGTCTACGATTAACTTTCGAGAAAAAAGAATAGTAGGTCAGAAGCAAAAAAACATAGAACTGCGAGAACCAAATGGGGAAAAAAGGCATTAAGCCCAATTAAAGGTGATCTACCTGCATCACATACCACTTTGCATTGTTTGAGATATCTTATGCGAGCTCTTCACTTGCCTGTCTGTTGGGCTGTCTCAAGGCCGCCCCAAAACCACGGTGCGTGCACACTTGGCGCTTTAAACTCAAAATTTTCATGCCCAAAAGCAAATTCAAACTTCCTATTTTCTGCATATCTGTCAAGCAAGTTGTTGCTTGCATGACAGATATGCGTACTGTTACTCAGTTCTTTACCATCCGTTAAGTAAGTATTACAAATTCAATCATGGGTAAGTTCACTCACCTGCATTTCTCAAATGTTTTCTTGTGCACTTATTTTTCTACTTTTTAATCTGTATACATACCTAAATATCCATTTACGTACTATAAACAAAATGAATATTTACAACAAAAAATAAAATAAATGTTTATTTTAGTGAAAAGAATAAACATTTTTTTCACTAAAATCCAGATGGGGAAACACAACTTCTACTTTGCTATTTACACAACATACCTGGCATTGCCTCACAACTGGGTCTCTTTCATAGAAAGCATCCACAATATCTTTCTCACTTTTAAAGCAATCCTGTGGAAAGAAGAAATTGCCAAACAGGTTCTTACATGTTTTCTAACATAGATTCTGGAGGTAGGTGGAGCCAATAATGTAAACAATAAAACACCTGAAAATCCCCAATGCAATGTAAAATGTCTGGGCGATGAAAGTTTCCAGTTTGCTAAGAGTTACATCAACGTCGATATATCATACAATGGCTCATGGGTGATATGATATCCTTGTATCATCCCACCGATGAGGGATGAGGGGGGGAGTGGCCGGTAACGGACAAAAATGCAGTCAGAATATGCTTAATTTTACCACATTTGCTTCTTTATTTGCTCCCTTTTTAATTCCAATCGCGTCCCTTTTGCGATAACCAACCCATGGTAACATTTCTATTTTTATAAATTCTTTTCATTTAATTAACTTTATAGGATTTTGCACAGCTACAGTGCGATAGTCGTGCGATTCCTACTCGTGGCACGAGTAGAGAGAAACCAGCCTTGGTTAATTTAGATGTTAACTACAAGGTAAAGTGGCTTCATAAAAATTTTAAACTCTTCGCTTTGGCTATATTGGTCAGTTACTGGCCCAAAGGCTGCTCTTTTTTCTTTTTATCTCTTCCAGTCTTTGTAACCTACAGGTCAAGGTGCCTCTTTTCCAAACCGAGCATTCCATCTCTGTATTTTTTCAATGCCAACAATTGAGTAATAATAATAACAACGTATTCACTCCTTCTAAATTTCTACTGTTAGATAAAGGCCAAGAAGGAAAAAATCGTGTCATTCAGGAACAAAAAAAGACCAATGTTATTGTGGATAAGTTACCTTGCGGCATCTTTCTGAAACAAAAATCGACCACTGAAAAAATGTCCAAGAGTTAAACAATGGGATATATTTATTAATGTTATTAAGAAGAAATATATAAAAAACATATAAAAATAAAATGCCATATATAATTTTCAGGGCAAAATCTCTTGTGTATGTAACAACTAACTTTGTCGGATATTGTTCGTTGTTGAACGTATGTTGGTATTCTCGCACATAAGAAATATGACTAAAAGTGAGTTTAATACAAATGTTGGTAATAATCTAGGCCTACAAACTGTTTCCTCTTACAATACATCTTGTTTTTCAAATGCCGTTTGCAATTTTCGAGAAATACTCTCCAATAAAAAAAATTATGTAAATAGCCAAGTGTAGTGAAGTCTCTTACAAGAATTTTCCCTAGGACGTCCACTATATCCCAACGAGATAAAAATTAATAATAGTTTGCCAGCTGTGTGTACAACTTGAAGGGCCGTGACGTGGCCGGAACCACTCTCGTATAGTAAAGTAACGGACCGTGACTATTAGTGTACTTGTGACTGAAGCGGAATTTCTCTTCTAAGTAGAAAAACTATTATGACCGATGTGAACAATTCCTTTCACCTAAAGTCTCTTCATTCTGTCACCAACAAACATATCGCGGCGATCCAGATTGAATTGCTGGATATCAAATTAAAAAGCCACCGATGTCCAAAAATAAAACACTTTGCTTCTTTAAAACAAGAAAACAGCAGGCTTTTTGAACAATTGCAATAAATCCCTCAAAACCAAGTGGCGTCTGAAGAGAATGAGTACTACTGAGAAAAGATAAGATTTTCTGGTTTCTTCTTAAAACTTATTGTCTCCAAGAACTATTTTGATAAACGAATCTGAAGAGTGCAATGGAAAGCTTTTGACTTATCTTTATACAAGCAATGTACTAGTTTAACAAAAGCAGGTTATGTTTACAAAGGTAACCAAAATGACCATTTGCGCGTAATTCATTCTTACCCTACGTTCCAGGGGTTCGAAAGAAACATCGGAACTCTCGCTCTGAAGTCGATCACTACAGAAAAATAATAACAAATAAATTCATTATTAAGCTGTTTGTCTAAAAATGACAGACAAGGGTTTCTTCCCTTACGTGTGGGAATAGTTGTAATAAGGAGATTTGTGATTCATATACACAAATTGGTACATGTCAAAGCTCCAAGGTGTCTTTTGGTGCAAAATGGCCAATTTCCCAACCTTTCCTATAGAGGTTTTCTTAAAATGCATTTCACACACAAAAAATAAACAGCTACAAAATATCAGAGCCATGATAAGCAAAAACAATAATGCGCAAGAGAATAAAGTATTTCAGTATTTTTTGTATTGTTCTCTTAGTGTTGTCCTTGTGAAAATACCATTTGTAGTGACCGACGATAAACTATCATATTTAAAAAATCTTATTAACGGTAATTAAAAGCTGATTGCTGCAAAGGGATGCCTTATTACCACGATGTATAAAGAGTTACACGTACACATAAATAAATATAACCTCGATGATTATATAAAGATACACAACACACACACGCTAATGCAAATATACGAGGTAATGGTTCCTACAATATCACGAATGATTACAGTCATCTTGGATACTCTCGTTGTCTATAAATAAATTCATACATATCGATATATACATACACACATACATTCACACATACAAACATAATACATACATAATATAAGTACATTATGCACGTATATTCATGCATATACACATACAACACATAACATACAAACATGCATACATATACACATATACATACATATATACATGCATACAAAAATACGTAAGGAAAACCTGATTTCTTTTGATCAATCTGGGATCTTATAAACATTTAAAGTTTGTTGTATGTTATGCACAATAAACTATGAAAGAGGCCTTTGATCATAAATATTGGCAAGAAGATTCCGTCATGCGATAAAACTTTAAACATTGATTAGTTACTATAAAGCATTGCCATAATTTTTGTATGAAACAAACAAATAACCTTCCTTTCGCTGAAGTATAAGAATTGATAAATTCCTAAAATAAACAAATTAAAAATTTTGTTCAGGTCCCTCAAGCACGTTTTTGATGTTGCTGATGTGGGCATTGGATTTATGTGTCGGATCTTTACCCATGCTTTGTATTCTGTGTCTTGGTTTTCTGTATGTACCGTATGATTGCCTCAATGCCTGTCTTATAGTGTTGCATGCTGTCGCTACTGTATCAAGGGCCACACTCCGCACAGGATCACTTTGGCGGGTAAATCCTTTAAAGTAACAAAGCCACACTTGTTCTAAAGCCCAGCTGTATACTGTATTCCTCTGTGGTGGACCTAGTAACTGGGTAGCATCAACACCCGCGGCACATATAAGAAGGTCTGTCCTGTTGAAGTGCAACAAGTGCGAGAAACTGAAGCGTGGACACCCCCTGATGACTATAAACAGCTTCTCCAAAGAAGCCCAATCAAGTTTTTTATTAATTCATCAGTGGTGGCGGAGAAGGCAGATATATCATGAAATTTTCCACTCAATAAAGAACCCAAACTTCCTAGACTGCGCGAGGCTTCGAGATGGGTGAAACAGATGCGGAAGAGGCCATTCTGGGGGTACAGAAAAAGTTAAATAGTACTAAATGAATACTACAGACACCCCTAGGGGCAATAACATGACCTTTAAAGTTTTCAACAGCCATTCCCAAAGCAAGGAACATAATGTAGCAGATGAAAAAAGAAAAGTAGAAGAAACACATTTCTCTATATGCTGATTGACTATAGTTACATTACACTTGCCGTTCGTTACAAATAACTTGGCAAAGGGTACAGAAAAGAAAATGCTGAATCAATACAGCAAGAGCATGGTAAAGTAACTAAGCACTTTTTCCTCTCCAGCTTATTTTTGTACATTTCTAGACCCCGAAAATTTGTACTTTTATATACAGTTTGGTTGATACAGCCTTTTGTAAATGTTACACCAAAGGAATACCAGAATTTTGGTCGCTGTTTTGAAAAACCACAAGGATGCGACCAAGGAACTCTGGAGGTAAAAATCTACAGCAAACATAAACTCAGGGGGTCAAATGGTCCCAGTAAACATTTGTTTTAAAACATTTTTGTCATTTACCCACCCTATCAATAGGAAATAACTGATTACACGGTAGTAAAGTCACAGTTGAACAAGATTACCGTCCTAATCACAAATGAACAAATGAAGTGTTTAATATAAGTATGCACAAAGCTGCCTTACAGGGCCATAAAAAGCGAGGCACGTACGAATTTCAGACCTTATTCGGCAGTACGTTTGCAAGAAATGGAAGACCAAACATTTTCTGCTCGCAATGTTCACTTTCACACCTGTTGGTTCTGACGGATTTTCGATGGTAAGACCCACTATCGGTCATTACTGGGTCATTTAAATCCCAGAAATCCTCGTTCAGTATACCACGTATTTTAACAATCTTCCCATTGAATAAAGTGCTATCAAATAATTCATTGACAAAAGTAATTGCACCAGAAGAAGCAGTATCAGCTACGTCTTTGAGTAGACATTACTCTGTGGCAAGCAATGAAGGTTTTTCAGAAAACAGTTCAATGCAGCCTATTATGCAACGTGCTGATGGGTGTATTTGTTTAAATGTGTCCAGCATGATAACTAAAACTTCTGTTCTGTTGACAATATAGGTATGGATCCTGATGCAAAATACAAAAGGTTCGTCCAAGTAATGATCAATTTTGGTACTGTGGATTTAGATATTTTTGTGTTTCTTCAAACACATTACGGAGCCAACACAAAAATAGCAACAACTGATCTTTCCCACATAGTTTAGGTTTTGACACAGGTTTTATAGTTTGGACATAAGTAGAACATAAATCTTTTCTTATATGTTCATAGTATTTCACATTTGTGCAATCACTGGCAGGACTAAGGTATGTGTACAAACCTAGAAAATCCTCAGGATGCAGAGGATGCAGGTGATACAGGGCCAGCAGAGGATTTGAAGAGCTTAGGATTCTTTGATATAATTTCAAAGTCACAAGTCTGTTCAGATTTTTTTTGAATTTCATTTTGTTAATTGCTTATTATTATTATTCTTCGGCCTTCATCCAACGTCTGTCAGGTCGGCTGCTCGACACCTTTTTCTCCACTTGACTCGGTCTTCCCAATCTCCTTCGCTTGCTCCCACTTCTTTCATGTCTCGTTCTATGACGTCCTTCAGTGTAAGCTTTTGTCGTTCTCTACTCCTCTTTCCCGTCAGTGGTGCCTGCCATACTGCCTTCAGAATGTTGTCATTTTCTCTCCTCATTACATGTCCAAACCATATTAACCTTGCTTCTCTTGCTTTCTCTGTTATTTTCTTTACCTTTAAAAATCTTCTCATCTCATCATTCATCCTGTGTTCGTGCAAGGATATTCCGGCTAGCCACCTTAGCATTCTCACCTTCATCGCTTCTAACATTCTCTCCTCAGCCTTTTTTAAAGGTACGACTTCTAGACCACATAATAAAGCTGGTTGTAGCACTGATGAAAAGATCTTCGTCTTGAGTTTTATTGGCATTCTCGTGTCGCATACACGCATACATATACCACTCACTTTTCCCAAGTTCTTCTAACTCTTGTCATAACTTCTTCTTGACACCCACCTTGTCGTTGAATGGTTGTTCCTAAATAGCAGAATGACTCTACTAGCTTAATCACTTCCCCATGTCTATCTCTAATGTTAATAATTATTTGCTCACTCTTTGAAGATACCATTGTTTCTGTCTTCTTGGCATTCATTTTTAAACTTCTCAATTCCATAGCTTCCTGCCACCTATGAAGCTTCGATTCCAACTCTTCTCTATTATCTGCTGTTATGACCAGGTCGTCTGCATACAACATCTCCTTTGGTAGTCCTCTGCTTATGTCCTTCGTTATCGTGTCGACTACCAGAGCAAACAGGAAGGGGCAAAGTAAAGAACCCTGATGTAATCCGACTCTGATCTCGAAGTTTTCCGATTCCCCGGCTGCGCAAATTTCTTTGGTCTGGCTGTTGCTGTATAGGTTGGCTACTACTTTTACCATTTTTAAAGTCATCCCTCTTTTTCTCAAGCACCAAAGTACTACATCACGTGGGACGCGGTCATATGCTTTTTCCAAATCAACAAATGCCATTTACAGCGGCTCGTTACCTTCGACGTATTTTTCTTGCCTCTGATAATGAACATCGGGTCGGTTCCTTTACCAGGCATAAATGCGAATTGCATATCATCAATTTCTATTTGCTTTCCAAGTCTCTTGTCGACTATCCCTTCATAGACTTTCATCATATGTTCTAACAATTTAATTCCCCTATCATTTTCACACTCTGCACACTGCCTTTATTTTTAAAAATGGGAATCAAAGAACTGAGTTTCCAATCTTTCGGTATCTCCTCTGCCTCCCATATGTTGTTGAAAAGTTCCAATAACCAGTTTATTCCCTCGTCACCCAATGCCAATAGCCTATCTGCAATACAGTTGGTCCCGGCGCTTTCCCCTGCTTAACATACTTCATAGCTGCTAACACTTCTTCTTTTCGGATGTTTATCTCCGGGCCCTCTGTTTTTTCAATACTTGGTAAGCGTCCTCTCTCGTTTTCTGTGTTTAGAAGCTCCTGAAAGTAGGATTTCCATCTACTGCATATTTCCACTCCTTCTGTCAATATCTCTCCTCTCGCATTCTTTATTACAGCTGTTTCAGTAAGATCCCTCTTTGCTCGGTCCCGTGCCTTTGCTACCTTAAAAATTCTCTTCTCGCCTTCTTTGGTTTCCAACTCAAGGTAAAGTTGTTGGCACGCTTGTGCTTTCGCTTTTGCAACTGCGCGCTTGGCAGTGTTTCTCTATACTTGATAGCTCGAAAGTGATTCTGGGCCTTTATTTCTTTGCCATCGCTTGAAATTGTCTTTCTTTTTCTTAATTGCCTCCCGTACTTCAGCCGTCCACCACCATTCATCTCTATTTGAGGGCTTCCGTCCCTTCTTGATCCCACAGGCTCTCTTTGTTTCTTCAATAACTACTTCTTTCAATTGGTTCCAGGCCTGGTCTTTGGATTCGGCGGGTGCTACATTTCTTGTAATTTAATTGTTTATTAAAGTTGTTAATTGTCAATTGTTGATTAATGAGTTAAGTGTTGCAGTTTTCCCTTGTAAACAGTTTTTAATTCTTCCAGCGATAATTTTGGTAGCTGTTCGTTAAGTCGATTACACCAGTAACACTGTTGGGTAAGTTGGGGTGACGTATTATTCTCGATAATAAGTAAATCATCATCACTTTCCTCTGGTACTTTTTCTTTATGATGAAATATGGAAGGAAAAGAACCACATTTCAAATTCATTTTTTTACCACGACTTATAGATACCTTGATCTCTTCTGGGAGAAAAAGAGATTTACGTACAAGATATGAGTCCTTTTAAAAACTCTCTTTTCCTCCTTTCCCTCTAAAACGTGATACACTTGAGTTCTACAGTTTTCGTTTTGAACGACTTTTTGGAAAACGAACAAAAACTAAAACTAGCTCTACGGTTCTAATGTTCACGTTTACATGTCGAAATGCAACAATAGTATCCTTCAGCACTCCTCAACGATATATTTGATCTCTTACTTTCACAGTAAGAAGTATTTGAACTCCTTGGGCTGTTGTCCATACTGCATCTTGGGTACTTTGATTTAACTCATGTACTTTCACAATGCTTTGCAATATATTTTTTTGCTTTAAAACGTGATCACATCTGTTTAGTATCATCCATGACCTGTTCTTTAAGTCCTTTGAATCATGTTAAAAAATAAACGCGGCACCTCCTACTTCACATTCAATACGTATTTTAAGCATCTGCATTGTTTGTTAATCTTACTTACATAGAAATAAAAAACAGGACAAGCTCGAAATTTGCCCTGATTTCCAAGATTGTTTACTTTATTTTTCATTTTTCGTTTCCATGTAAAACGGGACATTACGTCATCGAACTCGGTATCCGTCCACTTCTTTAGTAACACGTTCCCACAAGGGCTCTTCAATATTTGGTATTTGACGTAAGGAGCAGCACTCTGTCTGTAACCTCAATTGCCGCTATCTTCGGTGTGCAATCAATGTAGCCCTAATTACAATGCCTCTGACAGTACAGACATAAACAGGTGAAAGCAAGTAAAGCTTGTATTAGTTTGTGTGGTCAACAACATAGCCAAGTCGATTATGGTAGGTCAGCAATTTGCAGGTGTCAATTCTAAATGAAGTAACTACTTGTTGTTGTCATGGAAACATTTTGTCTAGAATTTGATGTGCCTTTAAGTTAAAGCAAATGAAATGTAGACACTGAGAGTTTCCCACTAACAATGTTCGGACTGTTAGACTTTGCGCGCAAGAGGTAATTTTGCTTGACTGCGTCCCACAAACAGGAGGAGAAAATATAATGCATCCTTAAAGACTGGGGAGAGTTTAGTACAGCTTTCCTGATGTTAATTACATCACAATATTGTCATTGTTTTGAAAAAGGGAGTACGTTTGGGCATAAAGCAGAGAACAAAAAACTAGAACAATGTGAAAATATTTCAAATATTAAATCAAAGAAAAGAAACGTCCTGTCTGGAAATGAAAAATATCTTAAACGTACATTTCAAGCTTTGTGAGATGTTTAACTTTAACTTTGATTGAATTATCTTAAGTACACCCGAATGGGATAGTAGTTTTTTACAAATGTAATTTGTGCGAGTTACCATAAAATGTTTAAAAGATCAACATTTGACCTTCACTTGATGCTTTAGTACTTAATAACTGAAAAGAGAGGGGAAGAAGAGAGTGAAAGGAGTCAGATCTGGAGCTTTCTCCGTTGAGGTGCAGGAAAGCGGCTATGGTGGTAATCATAACAACAAATGTGGCCTTGTTGTTGGCAATGTTAATTTGCTAATTAAAAATCAACAAAGTGTATACCTACCGGAACAAAGATGCTATTAATCTCCAAGTATAGCACTCTTGATACAGAAGGCCTAGCATTTTTACAGTTTTTTGAAATCTACAAAAAGAAGTAAAAAAAATGGGGGTTTTTCAGTTAATAGTTTTAGTTGACAGCAGTTGTATTCAATGTGGCTTTTTCTACTCACATTAAACTGAGAAGAAAATTCCCCTCAAGAAGTCAATAGTCTTACGTAGCAGGCCAAGTGACTGTAGGAAAGTCTAACAGTGACGATCTTTGCACCTATAGTACAATACATTCACAAAATAATATACTAACCACTTCCTGCATGTGTTTTATATGATTCATTTTGGGGGCAAAAGTAGTATCATGTCATGTTGTCCACTAGCAAAAATTAATGCCAGAATGACACACCGGGAATTTCTGTGTGAAAATGCCTTGCTATCAATGATGAGGTTCTTAAATTAAGCTCGTATTCATAATTAGAAAATTGAGTTACAATCAGAGCAAATACCATAGTTAAATTGTAGAAAGGGTAGGTGTGAAAGCTTTTGACTTAACCACGCCTCTTGTAACACCACTGCTCCTAGATTAATGGAGATCCACTTCCGCTAAACCAGAAAACCAGGCTTAATTAATAAACCAGACCAAACCTCAGGTACATGTGGGTGACTACAGAACCACTCTTCGTATAGTAATTAGTCGCTAAAGTTGATAAGTCCGGGATGTTAAAAGATTATGACAAGTTAAATGATTATACAAATTCCAGTAATGGATTTTTCTGGGAAAATGTATGCCCGAATGAAAAAAATAAATTGCAGATAATGTGGGTTGTACCCTATATACTGCAGGTGTTGGAGTTTTTGTAACTTGGCCCTCCATGAGTGACTGGGCCATAATGAAAATAAGATCTTCATGATCTGTATTATGCTACCCCTGTCACCGTTTCTCTAGATTACCGTCCCGCCTGTTTGTTTTGTTCTTTTTTGTTTCTGTTTACTCTTATTTTTTAACTATTTTGGATAACATCATGTATTAGGTTTTTAACATTTACTTTTGAACATTTGTATTTTTTTGTTAGTGGCGAACACATACATACATACATACATACATACATACATATATATATATACATACATACTGGTTTTTAATAAGAAGCGTTTTACGACCAGTGGATTTCTACTTTGTATTCTCGAGTCCCTCTCATCCTCAAATTTCCTAACTCTTTATTTNTTCATGATCTGTATTATGCTACCCCTGTCATCCGTTTCTCTAGATTACCGTCCCGCCTGTTTGTTTTGTTCTTTTTTGTTTCTGTTTACTCTTATTTTTTAACTATTTTGGATAACATCATGTATTAGGTTTTTAACATTTACTTTTGAACATTTGTATTTTTTTGTTAGTGGCGAACACATACATACATACATACATACATACATACATATATATATATACATACATACTGGTTTTTAATAAGAAGCGTTTTACGACCAGTGGATTTCTACTTTGTATTCTCGAGTCCCTCTCATCCTCAAATTTCCTAACTCTTTATTTCCATAGAACAGAAAAATACTAAATGCGTTGGAATGACTAAAGCGGCTGAAGAATTCCTTCTTATCTTTCATTTTGCAACGTCGCACCTTCCCTATTTCCAAGAGCTGGTAGATGTTACAGCTCTTACCACGACGTTCAATCAATCTTGTTTGGACGATAAGTATAAGATGCTTCTTTAAGTGCCTAATCTATACTATTAGCATAGTATCTCCTTTCTCAGCGTAGCCATCTAAACAGCTCTATCTTTTTTTATACTATTAAGACATTAAGTGTAATAACATTTTGTAATTCAACCATTACAAATTGTGAATTCCAGGTGTTATCCCAATGGAGCTGAAATATAAACAAATTAGCTTTCAGGATATAAGTAAGCATAGGATAAACTTCTACTCTATTTAACAACTGATCTTGATGAATGCTGAAATACAGAGCATTGAGTACTAAAATCGTTGATGCGGAAATTTGGCCACTCGAAAGAAAGTGCATTACACAAACTCGACCCTTAAAAGTAGTGAATTCTAGGTGTGCTCTCAAGTGAGCCGAATGTGTCCTGCTAAACAAGAGCAGAGTTCTTTAATTGGTTATTGGAAGTACAGTAATAGTCCCAATTACACCAACAGAACTACTACAGCTATTAGTGTTTTGTGTATTAGTTTTTTGAGGAATTTGGGAACTGAAAAAAACGCACAGCTCTTCTTGGGGAATTAAAGATAGAAATATAAATGAAACCAAATTGGCTTTCAGGATCTAAAGTAAGAATAGCACAGCAACCTATTTGTTATTAATAATGGACAGTGTAGGGAAATACAAAGCGATGAGTTCTAAAGTCGTAGATGCAGAAATTTGGGCACAAAAGGAGAGAGCATTGGAAGAAATTTACCTTTTTCGCTAATAACGTTGGTCTTTTCTTTCTCTACCTTTATTCTATTTTCTTCCGGACATAATCACCTCCTGGAGATATTATTGCTGCACAGAGCGACGACTTAAACACCCAAGAATGTCTCATCTGTATTTGTGAAAAAACACTATGGGAAACGAGTTCTCTCCACTTACAATAAAGCTAACTTACCGTTTCCTCGACGGATCTGTCTTCTTAAGAAAGGTCGTTAGAATATCTATCTCCTGTCTGAGTATCTGAAACATTGATAGAGACCAATGTTAAGGTGACATGCACACAAAATATGTGTTAAAAATGCTAAGGTTGAAAAATTTCACATAAACTTTATATCTGTTTATCAAAATGACATGGAGTAACTAGTAGGTTGACAAATTTTGCTGTGTAAACCCTTCGCATTAAGGACCACTTTTTTATTAGTGAACGAAGAAAAAAATAGAAAATACACCCTCAAATTACCACATATATTGTCATGCTTTTGTCTTGTAATAATTAGTAGGGCAAAATAAATGACCAAAGAAAGCCTATCGGCAAGTTCCTGTCATTAAACGTAGATGATACCCTTCATTTCTCTTACACTTAGCGTCAATGAGTTGCCATTGATATCAGTTATAAAGTGCTCGTCCGTATTTGCACCATGTACGTAATTTTGAACAATGAACGTAATTTTGACTATCTACGAAGACAAACGTGCATATCGCAGCCAAACTCATACTAATCATACTACAATCAAAGCATCTGCCGAGGACCATATTTCGTTAAAAAACATGGGTCATCAGTCATTGGTGCCCAAGTTACAAAACAAACAACCGAATCGCGGCTTGGTGTTAAAAAGGATAAAAAATAGACGAAACACGACAATCGTGATGGGTTATTATTATTATTATTATTATTATGATGATGATGATTCACACAGCATGGGTGTTAACTTACGGAATTGTCATCCTCAGCATCAGGTCCGTTTCATTGGACTTGAGACCCTGAAGGTATTTTAGATACTGAGAACCTTTCGAAAAATGTGTGCAGTTCCCAAAAAATGTGTGCAAGTACCAATATCATGCTCTGTGTTTAGTTGCTCCAGAAATTCTTTCAATCTGGGTGGAATACTTCCCAGAGCTCCAATTATGATTGGAATGACAGTTGCTTTAACATTCCACATGCGTTGGATTTCAATTTTCAGACAAGAGTAGCTTAGGATCTTTTTGCATTCTTTTTGCATCACCCTGTGGTCACCTGGACAACCAACATCAATAATTAGACATTCCCAGGGTATCTTTCAAGAAGACCTTGATGTCTGGTTTATTATGTTCAAGTCGAATGTTGGTCTGCATTTTAAAATCCCACAAAATCTTCAACTTATCAGCCTCAATGACTGCTTCAGGTACATGGTTATACCATTGATCTGCCACCTGGGTTCCATACTTCCGACAAAGGTTCCAGTGAAGGTTCAAGCACACTTTGTCATGTCGCCTTTTGTACTCACATTGAGCAAGCGGTGTGCACTCACTGACAATGTGCATGCTTCCCTCTCGGTGTTGGGCACACACTCGGCATAAGTTACTCTTGACAATCCTATAGCATTACTTTTTCACAGAGTTTGTGGCCAATGCCTGTTATTGCGCAGCAATCAACAAGCTTTCTGTTTCTCTTTTGAACTTGCCTTGTCACAACCATTATTATTATTATTATTATTATTATTATGATGATGATGATAATAATTCCAGAATTTGTTTACCGTTTTCAAGGAGGACAAGCAGTAAAGTTGAAGACTATCACAACTCCCTCGCATATTATAAGATACTCATCAGCAATGAAAAATGGACAGGGGAAGATGTTCGGTTTTTTGACACTTAATGCAACCTTTTAGCTACCCCCAAAATATGCAGCAAGTCTGTTATTTGGGCAGGGTAGGTAATAAGACCATAAAATATCACCTATGACCGCGATGGTATGAATTACACTGAAGAAAAAGTAAGATAAAATCGGTCCAAAAGACCGCGTTCGTTAAAATTTCATGCCACAAAAAAGTATTTTAACACAAGTATTTTAGCGACAGTGGTCAAAAGAAAGCCGATGGTATAGCTCCTACTTATTTCTTCACTACGACCATACAACTTCAGCTCAAGGCCATGATTGATAATTACTGTTTACAGCCAATAAATAATTTTGCATGTGCGTAGCATTTCACTACAACGATACAACTTCGTGGGAGGTTGTTTGAAAAAAAAGGAAAGTTGATAAACATTCAAACATATAATTGCTAAAACTGTCATAAAGACCCTTTTTAGTAATGAGTATAAAAGTCATTTTTACGACCGAGAGCAGCAAATCGTCAAAAAGGCCGCTAAAAACCAAAACAGAGAATATTTTTTTAATTTCAATGGGAAAGGAATGACTAGGTGATAAATGCATCTGCAACGTAAACAAGAGTTCCGGGTTCAATTTCCTGTGTGGAGAAAATTTTAAATCTTTTCAAAAACACCACTTCTTGGAGTCAGGTAGGGATCCGTCGAAGATATTTCCTAATGTCCCAATACAGTGAAGTATGTTGCAA
Source organism: Morbakka virulenta (assembly GCA_003991215.1). NCBI lineage: Eukaryota > Metazoa > Cnidaria > Cubozoa > Carybdeida > Carukiidae > Morbakka > Morbakka virulenta. The sequence continues at coordinate 4,560,072 of RDPX01000004.1, forward strand.
CGGGTCCGTCCGAATCCAAAAATGGAGGAAAAATTAATTTACGACAAAAAATTGTTTATTGCAATAAAAATCGAAATTGAAAATGTGCAACTACAGATCTCTCTGATTGCCCTTAAAAACTTTTTCAACCTTATACTAATGGAATTGCAAAAGGTTTTGAACGAAATGGATATTTCCCAATGATGATGATGATCATTATTATTACTATTAATATTGGTCACATTTGTGTCAGGCTGTTCTTATTGTCGTCATTTGATTACCGGGCGGGTCATAACAAATGAACGTGGGCTGACAGATTTGTTTCACATTTCCAATACTTGCCGTAAAATTATCGTAGTTCCCAACAGGCAGTCTTTTGCTTAATGCGAATTTAATACTCGATCTCAAGTTTTTCAAGTCATTTTTCAAATCCCTTGCCCGCGCTCCCGAGGGCCCCTATCACAACAGGCACGATCTCCACTTTCTTCAGTTTCCACAATCTTCTGATCCCTCTTTTCAAATCCTGGTACTTTTCCACATATTCTGCCCATTTCCATATTTTCACCTATTTCTTCAATCACATTGTCACATTGGACAATGTAGTTCCACAACAGCTTCACATCATCATTCTCCGCCACTCCCTCAGGCATGTGTTCGTACCACTTTTCGTTATGCACCAACCCATTTCTCTTATAGATACCCCAATGCTTTTTTTCGCAACATTGTCATGGCGCTTTTTGTACCCCTCGCTTCCAATTCCAAATGCAGAACACCGCCCATTTTTCCTAACGGCCTTCCCTCGATCAGACATGACACGTTGTTTAGTTCGTTGAACATTCCCCGCTCATTCCATTCTCTAAACATTCGTTGGCGGTATACCCTAATAAAAAGGCTTATTCTGAAAAAACACTTTATTACCACCGTGTTGATCTGCTTACTCCACTTCATCTCGCTTGATGACCACCGGGTTTTCATTGCTGTGCCGAGAAACACCTGCAGGGCGTGGGACCTGCACCTGGGGTTCCAGTCCCAATCACGCCGTTATTCTCAAAACGCTGATTCGCCATTTCATTTTGCCCATTAAATATGGTATGCCCCGTCGGACGTCACCCCAATATTTTCAAGAACACGAGTAATGCCCAGGCGGACAGACTAAGCTCTGCCGCACATCAATCCGGTATTTCAAGGTCTCGACGTAGCCTAATTATTATTATAATTATTATTATTATTATTATTATTATTATTATTATTATTATTATTATTATTATTATTATTAGTAGTAGTAGTAGTAGTAGTAGTAGTAGTAGTAGTAGTAGTAGTATCATCTCATTTTTACAATGTGTGTCTTGCTGTTGTTATCACCGCATTTTTATGCTGATAGGCGAATCATAACAAATGGTCATGGGCTAACAGCATTTCCTTTTTTCCCTCAAAACTCAAGTACTTTCCGCAAAATTCTCGCAGTTCCTAATAACGCAGTCTTTTGAAGCACTCCCAAGTTACAACAAATCTCAAGCTTTCCAACCAACTTCTCAAATCCTTTTGTTACACATCCCAGAGCTCCTACCACAATCGGTACTACTTCTACTTTCTTCAATTTCCAGTCTTTTTATCTCTCTTTTCAGATCTTGATACTTTTCTACCTTCTCCATTTCTTTCTCCTCAACATTCACATCCATCGGGACTGCTATGTCAATGATAATTGTATTTTATTCCTTCTTGTATACTAAGATTAAATCTGGTTTCCTTGCCTTGATCACATTATCACATTGGATATTTAAATCCCATAGCAACTTCACATCATCATTCCCACAACTTCTTTCTGGGCATGTTCGTACCATTTTTCACTGCATTCCAACCCTTTTTTCTGGCATATATCTCAATGAATCTTTCTCGCTACATTATCATGACGCCTCTTGTATTTCTTGTGAGTTAACGTCTCACAAACACTGATAATGTGTTGCACATTTTCACCTTTCTGGCCACACAATCGACATAGCGGGCTTTCAGCCGCTTTGTCAATGTGATAATTCACATAATTCGTTCTGATCGATTGCTCTTGTGCGGCACATATCAAGGCTTCTGTCCCAACCTTGAAGTCACATTTTGACAACCATTGCCGCGTTTTTTCTTTGTCTACTGTAGATCTCTGGTAAATTGTCCGTGCATTCTCTTTTCAATCCACCTTTGTGTCGCTTCTTGTTCGTTTCTTCCCTTAAGATCTTGATATTCCTCCAGTACACTTGCATCCAATTTTTCAAAATTTGCTACGCCCTTCGGAAGTCTTTCCTCGGAATTAGAGACATAAACTTTCAAACTATTCACTTCTTCTTTTACACATTGCTCTACACTTATTAGGCCCCTTCCACCCTCTTTTCCTTTCACATACAACCTATCAACATCACTCTTTAGGTGAAAAGCTCCAATCATTGTCATTATTTCCCTTATCTTCCTGTCCAAATCTTTAAGTTCGTTTTCTTTCCATTGAATGACACCCGCTCCATACCGGAATATAGCTACTGCCGATGTGTTTACCACAGGTATTCTATTTTTCCCATTTAATTTTGATCTAAGTACTAGCTTTAACCTTCTTTTGTATTCCTTTTCAATTGTCTCTTTTATTTCAGTTATTATTATTATTATACAGTTTTCTTTGGATTTGCTAATTAAAATCAAGCACCGAGTCGCTACCAGCGACCTTGGGTGATTGAAGTTTGAGGTAATACATTTCAACAAAAATATCTACATTGAACAAAAGGCAATTGACAAACAGTATATGAGACAGTTACAAATTATACAAACCCTAAGACTAACAATAACAAAACAAATGTATATAAAAGTTTGGACTATATAAAAACGTTTTATTTTACATTCATTGGAATATTACGAACATCAAGGAGACGAGAATATAGATGGAATATTACTAACAGTAAGAGGACAGAATTACAATTTTACATATGACATAAAACGACTAAAGTG
>RDPX01000004.1:4574114-4607550 GCA_003991215.1 Morbakka virulenta
TGAATTTAGTGCTAATATATGTGTAAACAATAAGGTTGTCAATGCTGTAGTTTTTGTTTTCAACGGGAAAGGTAATAATCTAATGTCATCTGGTACGTCTAAAGAATTGCAATTATTACAATTTAATTCCGTGATTTCTGAGAGAAATTTAGAAGCAGAAGTTAAGTCCAAGTACCCAGAGTGCTTTAAAGGGGTGGGTAAGGTTACTCTCAACTTCCTAATTGTAGGGGGGGGTCGAATTATTAGGGGGGGTAGACACTTTATTTAAAATTCATTGTTTGGGGGGTCATAATAGTTTGGGTGGGTGGAGGCACACAAGATTTTTCATAAATTGGGGGGGTCGCTAATAAACGGGGGGTGAGGGGTGGTTAAAAATTTTCACTCTTTGAAATATTAAGTAATTAGATCCTTTTCTAGTGTAAAACGTCGAAAAATGCTAATAACATTTAAACAATTCGTATTTTATTGAAGATTTAACGGAAGAAGCAATGTAACAATGTAATGTCCTCTCGAATAACTTTCGAATTTTTGACGTCAGAATTCGAATGTTGTTTGAATTTGAAAGATGTAAACCGACTTCTTTTATTTTAGACATAGAAATAAATAAATAGTACATAAGATGGAATACCAAAAGAAAAAACGAAAGTTCACCCTGGACGAACAAAAGAAAATTGGTGAACAGCTGAAAGCAAAGAAAACGAAGTATGAAGCCGATAAAAAAGATCCAAAGATTAATAAGGCAGTTTGGAATGCGAAAAAGAGGAAATGGGTTCATCCATTCACACAGACAGGTTATATCCAACCGTTTGTTCGCGAATACTTTTCTGATATGAAAACTGAGAACTGTAGTTCGAAAGAATTTCAGTCTGCCACAAAATTCGTTAGTCGATGCTTAGAAAAATTTGAAAAAGGAGAATACGACATTGAAGGGAATGACAGTAAGAAAAAATATCGATTAATGGGTGCTGGCCCACCAAGAAGAGCTGTAGAAGTACGGATCGCTTTATTTGATTACTTTATTGACGTTAGGTCTACCCTCAAAGCACGTTTCCCAAAGTTTATGTTAATTTCCAAAGCTAAGGAATTGTATGACACCTATTGTGAATTGAAGGAAACGGCTGGAGAGAAAGCAGAGGAGCTGAAATTCACTGACAAGTGGGTAGCTGGATGGTGTAAAGAATATGGAATCTCGTTGAAGCATCCGAACAAACGCTTTTCTATACCTCAGGATGTTCGAAAGGACAGAATTATTCAATTTTTAAAAAATGTTTGGCGCACTCGGTATTGGTGGCTAGCCAAATACAAAGTCGAACCACCAATCTTATCAGCTGATCAGATGCCACTCCACAGAAACGAGTCAACAACGCAGAAAACGTTAAATTTTCGTGGAAGCAACCAAACCTGCTTTGTTAAGGAAAATCACAATCTATCACGTGAACGTTGTACAGTTATGACCATTGTATCAAGTAAGAAAGAATTTAAACCCCCACCATTGGAATTTGTTTTCAAAGGCAAGGGACAACGAGTGAAGCTAAACCCACCAGATAAAGTAAAGTTCCAGTGGGCAGATAAAGGGTCTTACCGCATTAAACATATGTTAGAGTTTATCGATAGACTTCCAACCATAGCTACTGCATTCTATCCAGAAAGGCGTGTTGTTTTTACGCTTGATGACTATTCCGCGCACCTTCCACCAGAGATTGAAGCTGCTTTGTTCAAAAAAGGTTATTTTCTGATCCGCATAGGTGGTGGAGTAACAGGAGACGTTCAGGTGAACGATACCACCTATCATAAGCCAAGTAAGGCAGTATACCGCAGAAAAGAAATGGAGCTCATGCTAGAACAGCTTCGAAAAAATCCTGGTAAAATTCCTCAACCATCACGAAATGAAATTATGGATATGTTTAACCACGCATGGCAAGAAGAGTATGCTCGCATTGACAATGTTGAGGCGTACAAGAAAAATATGATCACTATAGCCCTTGACGGATCAGAGGATCATTTAGCCAGTGAGAATCTAATGAGGCTGGTAGGTAAAGAAATGTTAGCCTTCAGAGAAGAGCTACTGAAATCAGAACCAGTAGCTTCGTTAAAAGATCTGAAGAAACAAATAACTCCGCCGGAAGGCGTTCGCAGAAGCACAAAGTCAAGCAAACCTGATGAGCCTCTCCCAGATGAAGGTTACGAGCTATTTGATGGAGATGGAGAGGACTTAGACCCAGAGGCTGATGATACAATGGAGCCGACAGAAGTTCAAGAAAATCCCACTAATCCTTCTTCACCTCAGCTTGGAGATGTTTCAAACGTGCCTGATCATCCAGACGTTAAATTAGTAAGAGAAATAATGGAGAAAGTTAATGATGTTAGAGGAAGGTGCACCAAAGCTCTGTTACCGTGCTTAATCCAAATAGACGGTAAATTAAGAAATGAAGAAAGACGCTTACGTAAGGAAGCGAGAAAAACAGATGGTATATTGATAGGAGCACTTACCGCAACCAATGACATCAGACAGGCGGAAGCTGAAAGGGAGGAAGCAAATAATGCATCGAACGAGAATGAAGAGACAAACATGATTGACGATGATAATGCATTTGAAAATGAAAAAGATGAAGCGAATGATGTAGTATCACACGATAATGAAGACTCCATCAATGATGATAACAATGCATTTGACATTTTTTTCTGATGTATTTATTGTGACTGTTAGATTATACTTAGCTATATTTTACTCACGTTTGTTGATATTTTGTTTGAAGTTAAATCATTACATTTACATTACATTTTTACATTAAGTACTTATACTTTCTAATTTTGATATTTCTTTTCCAAATACCATATGAATAGTTTCGGGTCCATTATTGAGGGCTTACATCCACTTGTCAGGGGGGGGGTAGTAATAATTAGGGGGGTAGTGCTTTAAGTAAATTTCTTTAGTTTGGGGGGGTCGTAATAAATTGAAATTGGGGTGATTTTTTTTCAAAAACGGAGTTTACCCCCCCCTACAATTAGGAAGTTGAGAGTAATCACTGTGCAAAATAACGTGCCATCGCGTTACCTTGCATGACTGGATCCGACTCAATAACCAAACTAAGATTACTCATATCTGCTGCCTTCTTCAGAATCGATGTATCAAGCTAAAATAAAAAAGAACAAACAATTAAAAGATCTTCACTTAAGGTCCCATTAATATCATTTGAAAAGCTACGCAGTAACAATCATTGGTCCATACAACTCACATCCTACTTTGACAAAGATTTATTCATTAAAATAGATTTTTGATTGACCGTTTAACCACCAAACCATCACGCCTCAACTTACATTTTTTTATAAGTTATTTTCCGCCATTTCCTACTCATTTAATACCAATTCGTCACACAATCCACTCATTTTTCACCTAAAACCTACCACTATCTTACCAACACCGGGTTCCCCCAACACAGGTCGCTAACATAGACGAAGTGTCTTGCTCGTCTCTGGAGTTTTAGGATAGGCTGCAATCCGTGGTGTTTTGGTGGAAATGTCTTTTACGGAATTAGTTCTCCATTCATCCCCATTACTGACTACAATGTTCTTCGCTGCCTTTTAATGACTTCACATGAGAAATACGACCCAAAATGACGTTTTGGTGCTCAATCATAGATCATCATCGTTTATCGCTTAACTGAAGAAAAATTCAAATTCATTCAGTCGCACTAAAATTTTGTATCAGCGTACAAAGAGTAGTTGTATCTGACATGACAGATACTTGACAGCATGCACAGTCCTGTGGCTTTCAGATGGTTTATAGCTATTCCTATTGTGGAAATACATACCCAAATTACAATAAAGGTTTCTGCTTTCAAAAGCACTTACATGGAGTCGTCTTTTGATTCACCGTTTGGAGAAATTATTTTCTAGAGGCCAAGCAAGAAGGACTCATCACCTTCCTTGTTGCGTCCTGTCATTTGGCTGTAAAGACGCGTAACGACTTACTTGAAAAATATTTTTTATGCCACGCTTAAAAGGCGGAATATCCGTGAGAAAAGAACAATTTTAATGACGCAATTATCACTAGAGTATTTCAACGTTTTTCACATGAAAGAAAAGGTATTTTTCAGAAAACACTAATACAAGCATTACGCTTTTAAAAAATCGAAACTGTGGGGTTGAAACAAGGTCTCTTTAACCGAACGATATTTCACTACAGTTTCTTGTACGGTTCTTGTATTTTCAGGCAACGAAAATGTAGCCTTAATGCATATTTACTACCCTATTCACTAATGATAAAGTACATCTGGAAGCAAAGTTTTACTCCCCGCCCAGCTTCATTAAAGGCAAAACATTTAAAAGGACCATCAAGCAGTTTCCACCATCGCAAACAAATGGGAGTTTAAAAAACCAAACTAGAACTTTTAAGAGAAAAACCCGCTTTTGGGCCTACATTGAAAATCTGCTAAAATATACCGTACATGACACATAACATTGGATAATTATGGTCATTCAAACCTGTTTTGCGTGCTTTTTGCTTCTGTATGACGTGCCCATAGTTTCATTTCTGTATGACTGATTAAGAGACTGCTACAAAAAATACAAGTTTAAAAGTTTAAATCAAATAACATAAAGTTTCCTTTGGTATATAATCTAAAGATACATCTTACTATTCTACTATAAAAACAATATTTCTATTTAATACATACACTTTGAAACACATCATTTTTTATGTTGTAGTGAAAAAAATTCTGCCTTTTTTTAAAACCTTTGTCTTCCCCTTAATCTTTTTCCTTCTACACGGCCAGCGAGCACAACCTCTCCAAGCCTCTCCTTTCCCATCACATGTCCTGTAAACCGAATCCACCTGTTCACGATCGTCTGTAATAAACATCAATTGGTCCCTGCCTTACGCAGAACGTCCGCATTGGTTATTCTGTCGGTCCATGATACCCTCATCATTCTATTAAGAAACCACATTTCTGCTCCTCTAATCCTGTCTTCAAGACTTTAAGTAATAGTCCAACTCTCGCAACTATATAGTAGAGTTGACCACACGTAGCATTTAAGTGGCCTAATTCTAGTTTCCATTGTCACACCACCTGGCCGTAGAACCTTCTCCAACTTTTTGAAGTTTGTTTTCGCAATGCCAATCCTTCTCTTTATTTCCACCTCTGATCTAGTGTGTGCTGAAACCAAACTAACCAAATAAATAAATTTTCAAATTAGATGCCCTTTAACTCCTTTTTTTCTCAAACTGGCTTCTTTTTTGAGGGTAAGGAAGGGGGGGGGGGCGATGCAATTTTTAACAAAAATGCTTTCGACATAAATAACTGTGACTTTACTGCAACATTTAAGTTCGCGAACCATTATTTTGAGAGGCATTTTTTAACATTTATTATGTCATAGGTGTAATAAATACTTACATTGCCACCATCATAGAATGAAGGTCCTACGAGAACAAGGAATATGCCAAAGGAATTAAATAAAATCTTATATATTCAAGAATTTCTATATTTCAAAAAACATTATACACAGATCTCTCTGGGTTTTTCCAGGAAATTTGTCTTGTCCTGAATCTGAAAGTGAGCTAGTTTAATTAAAATAAAAGAAAAAATAATTGGCAATTACATTATAAAGCTAAGCACGAAATTGAATGATGCCAATCTAGTGCGTGTAATTAATGCAAAAGTAATTTCAGTGGCAATGTACGTAATGAAAGTGTATAAGTTCAATAATGGAGTTGAAGGGACTAGATCAAATAACAAAAATAGAAATAAGTGCAAATCATTTATTGGGCAAGCACGCAAGTGGCGGAATATGGTACATGAAGAGAGATCACGGTGGGAGTGGGATAAAGTCCATGAGGGTATTTACCAAGAAACGAGGCTCAGAGTTGCTTCTTGCATTGCTTGATCAACAAATACCTGGATTAAAACTGCATGAAAGAGTGAAATGTTGAAGGAGGAGAATGCAATTGTGGCCGAAGCAACAAAGACAATGGAGGATATTGGAGGAAGAATCCATTTTCAAGAAGGCAGAATATCGATTGAAGGAAAAGTAATTCAAGGAAGATGGAAACCAGTTTGGCAGAAGTTGAAAAGCAAGATAAAGAAGGGTGTTAAGGCTAAAAGAAGCGACAGCTATGTACCAAAAAGAATATAGTGAAACAGTGGAACACTTAGTAGTTGGATGTCAGAAGCTGGAAAATTGTAAGTAATTATCCAGACACAGCATCAGAGCGTTGATGATTCTAGCGGTGGCATAGGCAATGAAATAAAACTTAATTGGCCAAGACATTATCGGTTATGAACAGTGATTGGACGGAGGAACTACTCTTGAAAATGACAGGGGAAAGCACGTGTGTGACTTGTGGGACTGAGTTCCACCTGCGCAAGATAACGTCCTCGCGAGGAGCGGGTTTTTTTCCTTGAAATGAAGAGCGAAAGATATTGATATACGATGTGGCGTGCCCGCAAAAACAGGCTATTGATGCGAAGAGAATGGCAAAAATTAACCAGATATTGTCAATAGGCGTTTGAAAAAGCGAGGAGCCTCTTGGTTACAATACCACTGTAATCCTTGAGATAATCGGTCCACTGGGAGACGGAATGACAGAGTTGCAGATTGTACTTAAAAGGGTGTTTGAAGATGATAAACTTATGATCACAATTGCAGGCGAAGTGAAACGGACGTCGTTAATGGACAGCGAAAACATTGTTTATAGGGGCATTTCTGGCCTTATACACAGCCAGGTAAACGACTAATTTAAATATTTTTGTGTTTTTTTTGTTAACTAGCAAAATTTGGTAGTTAAATTCTATTTGGCTAATTTTAAGTAATTAATTAGTCATTGAAAATAATAATAATAATAATAATAATAAATTTTATAATAAATACTACTAACAAACCAGAGTAGACTCGAAATTCCAGACAGCGAATGGCGGGAAATATTCAGCTCCTTGGCAGTAAGCTAAAACGCTATCTTTATGAAATAAAAATCAGAAGTAAATCATGCCGCCTCGTCCTTCGCGCGGGTCAACAAGGGGCGCGTCCTTCAGGGCTAGGTCAGCCTAAGGTCTAAAAGTCTTCTACAGAAGCTAACTCTTCCGCTAAAGAAGGCCAGCATGGTCACCAGGAGGGAGAAATCCCATCCCTGGACTGCTGGACCACCACCTAAGAACACTCGAAAGGAAAAAAGGGAAAAATGGACAAGGGAAGAGTACAAGGAAGTTATGTATTGTTTTTATTTTGCACTTGAAAATCCAGAGACAAATAACACTGAAGATTCTTTTATTCTCTGTGGTACGCGTAATAGTGATTGTGAAAAAATTGAAAATCTTAATGCTAATAAACTGGCAAAGGTCAGAAGGTATATTATGCGCGAAAAAAACCTGAGAGATGTTGAACTTTCTCAGATTAAATAAAAGGTTTTGAACGACGTTTGAATGAATGTTAAAAAGAACTTGAATATGATACGCATGACGATACAAAGAATACTGAAATCGATGTTGATGTAATTGACAGAGGTGTAGGTGAAGTTAAAGGTCAGAATGTTGGCGATAGAAATCAGGAGGTGGAAAATGTAAAGTTGCAGGAACCGAATGATGAAGGGTTACAGGAAGTAAATGCAGAAAAACTGGAACCAATGAGGAAGCAATGGAGGAATTTTCTATAGTACAGCACACTGATATTAACGACAGAGACCCACTTCTTAAGATTCGTCAATCTTTCGCATACAAACATACCTTCAAGGTAGGAGATATTGCACTACATCAAATCTATAACGAGGTTAGCCCAGATCTGACTGCGATAAACCAACTAATTTACGCAACGGTAAAGTACTTCAACAAAAATGTAGTGTTAAGACCAAAAGAAAACGAACTAAACGATAAGAAACTGAATAAGCCAAAGTGGCAGATGAAAATTGATAAGGAAATTAAGGAGTTCCGAAAAGAACTCTCTTTATTAGAAGAAATACAAAAGGATAAAGAATAAGGATATGGAAAGACCAAAAAAGTAACAAGGAAAAACAAAATTGAAAACAAAAACCATATTCCAGCCATTATGGAAGAGCTAAAACAAAACCTGCAACTTAAGGCCCAATGTTTATTCAGGTTCGTTAACTAAGTTCTATAGGCAAAACAAAATACTTAAAACTGATACCAAAAAGTTTTATCGTGAAATTAGTAAAGCTGAGATATGTGTGGATGAAATACCACTGAAAGAACAGGTTCCTAGTTTTTGGAATGACATCTGGGGAAATGAGAAAGAATTTAATGAAAATGCCGTATGGTTAGAACATCTACAAGATTCCACTAAAGACATTCCCGAACAACCATGGGAGAACTTGACTGTTGAAGAAATTGTAAAAGCTCTTAAGAAATCTGACACGTGGAAATCTTCAGGTAATGATAAAAACCCCAACTTTTGGCTCAGCACTCTCCATGCAGCTCACTCGAAACTAGCTCACAACTTTAACTGAATATTAATAGAACCACACTCAACACCTGAATGGTTCTGTCTCGGCACAATTTACCTGCTTGCTAAAAATAATGACACTGGTAACCCAAAGAACTCTTGACCCAAAATGTGCCTAACAACATCCTATAAACTGCTAACTTTTATTCTTGCCGAGAGAACTTACACTCGCATGGAGGACCATGATATCTTTCTCACTGAGCAAAAAGGTTGACTAAATGGCTCTTACGGCTGCTATTGGCTAAAGACCAGCTATTGGTCAATAAAATGATATTAGATTATATTAAATGATATTATATGGATGATTTGAAATTATATGCTCGAAGTGATGGTGAAGTGGAAGGGTTATTAAAACGGTTAAGGCTTTTAGTGATGACATCGGAATGGTATTTGGGCTGGATAAATGTGCTAAAGCAAGTTTTCCGAGGGGAAAATTAGTGAGTACACATAATGTTATTCAACGTCATGAACCAGAATCTTTCGTGGTTCAGGAGGCTAAATACTAAAATTTGAAAACAATTTACGTATAGTAAAATGCACCATCCTAAATTCGATGTAGAGCGTTTGTACGTAAGTAGCGAGAAAGGCGAAAGAGGTATGATACAATTAGAACTTTCCTATAACACCTCTACTATTGGTGTGTCACAATAGCTAGATAACGATTGAATGGATGTCACGATTGGTTAAGATACACGAAAATACTAAGAAATTACACTCTGTTGTCAAAGAAGTAAATAAGTTTTCACGTGAACTGCAAGTTGATCTAGACAGCGATAACACCTTATCACCAACGGCAACAGCATGAAAAACGAAGAAAAAAGCTAAACATTCTGGTATGAAGCAGATAAAAATCAATGGTGTCAGTAACCTCTCCACAGACAGTTTGCAGCTCGTTGAAAGAATGCTGATGTAGATAAAAAGATAACCCATCAGTGGTTACGTAGCTCCAGAATGAAAGGGGAGACAGAAGGTTTTATTCTGGCTGCCCAAGACCAAAGCCTCTTCACACGCAACCATCAGGCTAATGCTTTAGACAACGGAGCTGAATCGTCGGTTCTGCGAGTAAAAGGTCGAGACAACAGACCATCTTGTTTCCGGCTGCTCTGTCCTTACACCTAATGTGTACAAAAACCGGTATGATAGAGTTGGGCAGTACCTGCATTTGAAGCTATGCAAGTACTTTTCTGCAGAAACCAAGAGTAACTGGTACGAAGACCATCCAGAGCGAGTTAAAGAAGGGAAAGACTTCACAATTCTGTGGGATTTTTCTGTGCATACTGATCGACTAATGACGACCTGAGAGGCCTTCCTCCCTCCCTTGCTGGACGCTACACTTTCGTTTAAATAGGTCCCATTCAAGTCGTTGCCATCTTTAACCTTAATCTGTGTATTCACGGTGTGTTGGCGAACGCCGTGAAAGTGATCACGACAGTGGGTTTTGTTTGCCTTTCTTCATTGCAGTACAGAACCCAAAACCAACGTTACTGGCCCGCCCCCTGCTGTTCTGAAGGGATTGCTGATCGACGTTTTGACTCTTCTCTGCCAAATTTAAGATAATAATGTCATGTCTGCCTAACCTAGGGTATATTTTTGGAGGGATCGATTTCCTAGCTTGTTTGGTGCTGCCTCTCAGTGGAGCTCCCTGATCCTTTGACAGGTCTTGTTTTTAATCCTGCAGGGTGACTAGACACCCTCCTCATCTTTACCGGAGTGGGAAAGAGGAGCCAGTTCAGCTGCCGACCAGGAAACAGATAGCACTGTATTACAAGTTACTAGTAGCAGGTGGAACCTGACACCTTACCTATTTTAAGTAACAAACACAAAGCGAAAAAGACATCATTCTAGACAACCAAATTAACATAAAGTCTAGACAAGATTGTTTGTTACAACATAAATACAAAACCAATGAATCGCGGTTGTTAAAAATATAGGTCAATACGGTAGAAGTCCTAAACGTTTAAGTTTCACAATTTGGGTCAATTCCGTTACTGACTATGTTGCCTTGAAAACGGGCGAGTTTTCAAACCAACTACAGTGTAAACCGCTGCTTTCATAATCCATTTGTTCAAATTATTCCTTATTTCAAGTCATCATTAGGCCAAGGTTTTGTTATTTGCTGTGACCCCTTATCTGATAAGCCAAGAGATTTACATCCTGAGTTTGTAATTAGACATGGTTACTTTCTTTATTATTTTAGACTTAATGTTGGATTTAAGACAAACCTGGACCTTTATTTGCAAACCAAAGTCTGTTGAAAGTTAAACATAAAAACGGAGCTGGCTATTCTCCAAGAGTCCCAATGAGCAAAAAGTTGTGGTAACATAACAATGAAAAAGTGATTACTGATCAATCAAAGTGTTCAATCTCAAAAGATTTCAATGGCGTTGATTTCATATTGATTCAGTTTCAAGAAAAAGGGCCATTTATTCAATTTATCTAGTTACAATGGAGAGAGTGCCTATTTAAAAGAACAATTAGGGGTCATTTGTCCCATATAGACAGCATGTCTGGCACAAGAAAGAACACTGTATTTAGTTGAACACTTTTGTAGAAGAAACGGGTATGCCCTAATCCTACTTTCAATAACTTACAATAGAAGTAGAAGCGTTTCCTCTATTTTCCTCACATATTTTCCCGCTTTATTGTTCAAATAAAAATATTGTACGCGAGGAAACCAAATGTGGAATATTTGAGTATTTTCAAACTTAAAGAAAATGGCAAAGCCTGTTGTCAAATGGTCAGGCTTGAAACAGAAACGCACCAACCAGGGAATGAGGAGACTGTACCCTTTCTTTTATTCAGAATATTTTTCTAAATAAAACATGTCAACTGCGCCCTATTTACCTCTTTAATCTTTGAAGCTAATTTCCACTCGCCTCAACCCTCCCCACCTTTCAAGTACTCTAGCTAGTCTCTTCTTCAGGCCACTTGTTACTTATATATTTTTTGTACCAATCTCCCTCTTCCAACTCTTCCTCTGTGACTGAAACAGCCTAAAGAAGTTACATACAAGTTTGCTATTGCATAGGTTGTTGATTTTCCCACAAGACTTCCTGATTCACTAATTCAAACTCAGGAGAACCTTCTATTTTAGATCTGGACACGAAAGTTCAGTACCAGACTTTCGTTAGCTGTAATGGGAAGAAAGAAAACGGATACTTTGAAGGATTTTTGAAGTGGTTAACCTGTTAAATAGGTAAAAAAAAATAACAACAATAATAATAATGTCCTGGGTATTGACATTAAACTCCATCAAGTTGTGGTGTTTCGAGTTTCGAGGTGGGCTAACGAGGTTACGTTTTGCCACAACTACCCTCAGGTCACCCTTGAGCTAGGTGCAGTACTTCTTAGCCTTCCCAGAGACCATGAAGTACCGGGTTGATATCCGGCAGTGGTAAGACTGTCTCATGGCTAGAAAAGGGTCTCAAGCCTTGGTTGGCAGTCCTCCTAGTGATGGTGTAACGCGAAAAATACAAAGAAAAGGAAACCTCATGCAAACCACTCCTTTTTTCTGATGAATCAAAATACAAATACAATAACGGACCAGGCAAGACCTGAACTGCCCAAGGGAAGTGTGAAAGTGTCCGAGCTTCACGGTTTAGAAGTCACAGGAAACACTTCTACTACTGGGATAGTTAAGGTTCCAACAAAGAATAATAAGAACAGAGGAAGAACTAACTGCAAGAAGAAACTGAATAAAATAGTAATGAAATACTACTTAAAAAGGCGTCCTTAAAAACGGGGTAACCTTGAGAGAATGCCAAATGATCCGGAAGGAATTGGGAACACTTGAACTGAGTGAGGAAAACCTTGTAGGGCAGGCCCATGTCATCAAGACAAATGGACGAATTTTTGAGTTAGAAATGCAAAACCTGAATAGAGAGGTTGCGTAGAAAAAGGTTGTCAGAAAAATACAGATAATGATCTTAAATTTGGTGAAATTGAAAACAGCAGCGCAGAATGATGAGAGGTACAACAATAACAACGGTGAACTAATGGACACAATAGCAAACTTTTCTAAATATATCAACTGGAACTTTCAGGGAGCAAGTTAATAAAATGTCAACTGGGAAGTAGTCACCAGAGTCAGCTGGTGTCCAAGGATACTAGATTAAGAAGATAAGAGCTCTTCACTCTTTTCTTGCAGCTTTGTTCAATGATTGCTTCACATCAGGTTATGTACCAGAGCGGTTAACTAAGGGAACGGCAGTCATGATAATTAATTAATGATAAAAACATGGGAAATGAAATAACCAACTATAGGCCCATAATCTTCTGCCTTTCATTATTCTGGATGGCATTTACTGGTATTTTATCCAAAGAGATTTATGATCATCTCGAATTGAATGGCCTCCTTCCCGTTGACCAAATTGGATGTTATAAGGAAAGCCATGGAACTAAGGATCAAATATTGATGGACAAGATGATAATTAGGAACTGTATACGAAGACACACTGGTCTATCCATGTGATGGATCGACTACAAAAAAGCCTTTGATATGGTGCCATACTCGTGGATATTGAAGTGTCTTGAGATCTCTAAAGTGGCTGATAACATAAAAACTTTACTTTAAAATAGCATGAAGAACTGGAGGACTGGTTTGACATAGAGCGGAGTATCACTAGGGGAAGTAAAAGTAAAGCGAGGAACTTTCCATGGAGACAGTTTATCACCACTCTTCGTTGTAATTAATTGATCCTAATGCCTTTTGTTTTACATAAAGTAAAAGTCGGCTATGAACTGTGCAAGTGTGAGTTACTGGTAAATCATCACTTTTCATGGATGATTTAAAACCCTTTGGAAAAAATGAAAAAGAGTTAGACGTGCTAGTTAATGCAGTTCGTGTATTTAGCAATGACATCTACATAGAATTTCACATTAGTAAATGTGGTGTCCTAGTGATTAAAAGAGGGAAACCATTTAAGAGTCAAGACATACCGATTCCGGTCAA
This sequence comes from Morbakka virulenta, assembly GCA_003991215.1. Taxonomy (NCBI): domain Eukaryota; kingdom Metazoa; phylum Cnidaria; class Cubozoa; order Carybdeida; family Carukiidae; genus Morbakka; species Morbakka virulenta. Next base: position 4,587,514 of record RDPX01000004.1, read on the forward strand.
GATTAGAATACAGACTGACACTGTGGGCGGGTCCAAATACCTGGGAATATTAGAGACTGACAACATTACGGATAAACAGAAGAAGGAGAACTTGAAAGCTGAATATGTAAGGATACTTAGAAACATACTGAAGTCTCAAATGGACAGTAAAAATGTTGTAAGTGCTATTAACTTCCGGGCTTCGTTTCTCATCAGGTATAGTGCAGGGATAATTAAGTGGAATCTACCTGAACTGAAAGTGATTGAAAGGAAAACATGAAAATGTTTTACTATCTATAGCATGTTCCACAGAAGAGGTGATGTAGACAGACTCTATATTAATAGATCTTAAGGTGGTAGAGACATGGTTAGTGTTGAGGACGGTGTCCTTAATAAACACGGGTGTTTACAGAAGAATGTCTCGGAAAGCGAAAAACCTATGCTGAAATCTTTAATGAAGGAGGAAGTAATCGATCACGGTATACCAAAAAGTGAAATTAGGCAACTGCGAAAAGACAACTTGAACAGTAAAGAACTTCATAGTGTTTTTCTCAAGAACATCCGGTTTAGAGACAAACAGTCATGGAACTGGTTAACGCATCGCGACCTGAAGAAATCAACTGAGGGAATGATGACTGCCTCAGAGCAGGCTTGGAGAACCAAATCGATTCAGTTTCATACTGACAAAAGGGAAACCTGTTCTTTTTGTAGACTTTGTGGGGAACGTGAGGAAATTGCCGCGCAAATAGTGTCAGAATGTTCACAAGTGGTGCAGAAGCAATACAATGAATGGAGGCATGATGTTGTCGCAAGTTACACACTGAGAACTATGCAAACGAAATCATTTGACCAACCGTAAAAAGTGGAATGAGGATAGCCCAGAACGAGTGAGAGAGAGAGAGAGAGAGAGAGAGAGAGAGAGAGAGAGAGAGAGAGAGAGTGAAGAGACTTTGGGTTTTCGAAAAAAAACCTAATAAATAACTGAAACATAATATGCCGGTCATTCTAATTTTAAACAAACAAACAAGACCAGTGTGGAGAAGTCTGGGCACTTCCTTTGCCGTAAAAGTAAAAAAGAGTTTCTTTCTTTTGATACAAACGCAAATAACCTTACCTCCTTCCAACAGTGAACTCTCCATATAGCTTTCATCTTTCTTTGTTAGCAAGTGTGACGAGCCAGGTTCTTTAAAAATACTGGTATTGCCTGAAAAAAAGGATGTCTCTTGTTCCTCAAGAATCCTTAACGCTAAAAAAAGGCTAAGGGCTGTAACCATTTCCATGCTGGAAAAATACACAAGAATAAATTATACCAAGCAATTTTTTCTAAATATGAAGGGCCTGATAACATCCTTTACAATAGCATAACTAGTTACCGACCTGGTTGTCTTTCTCTCCATCTATAAAGCTATCTTTCTATCATTTTATGCACAAACCTAATATTACGTCTGCGCTATGTATGTGCAGATGGTTGACTGGATGTACGTATGTATATATTTACGTACGTTATTTCGATGGTTGTTACAAGTCTGCTAATGGGGTTATGCTCTTACATGCTCTTGATGGCATGAGTCTATAGAAACCTCCCACAATCAAAGCCCTGCTCCCAGTTTTCTAGTGTTGCATAGATATATTGACACTGTGCCCGGCAAAAATGCTACAGTATGACTGACGGGAAGGACGGACAAAGGCACTTCGAGTAAAAGGGACTCGAGAGCTTGAATAACCAATTTAACTAGGAGATCCAAAATTTCCACTGCATATGAACATATTTATTGATGGGAAAGGCTTCAGAAATTAATTTCGAGGAGAATTCTAGGTTGAGGATGCCCTTTAGCCTTGGTGATAGCAACGCATCTGGGAGGTCAAAATTCTTATACAAAACCCTTAGTCAAAATGGCTACCAGTCACCTTGCTTTGTCTTGTCACTGGGCGGTGGTGACGTTTGCAGACGTCNGCCCTTTATAACCCGGTACTTCACTTCGAGTAAAAGGGATTCGAGAGCTTGAATAACCAATTTAACTAGGAGATCCAAAATTTCCACTGCATATGAACATATTTATTGGTGGGAAAGGCTTCAGAAATTAATTTCGAGGAGAATTCTAGGTTGAGGATGCCCTTTAGCCTTGGTGATAGCAACGCATCTGGGAGGTCAAAATTCTTATACAAAACCCTTAGTCAAAATGGCTACCAGTCACCTTGCTTTGTCTTGTCACTGGGCGGTGGTGACGTTTGCAGACGTCATCACTTGGCGGTGCACAGTCAGAAATCCCCATGTCGGGGAGGGGGAAGGCCTTCATTGTCAGATCACTGCTTCTTTTATATTTGACAGAAACCAACTTCATTGGATGGTCTTGCGACTGAGCACCCCGTACAGGGAAAGCACTTTTCGTTTAAATCTTTGGGAGAGTACTAAAAAAGTGTGCCAAAAATTGCCTCTCAATAAAACAGATTACATTTCTGCGGCTAACGGTGATTTACTGCAGAGTTACAGAGATTGGAGATAGATATTGTAACTATGGCAGAGACTCCCATTTGAGGGGAAAACCAAATGATCGAAATTGCACAATCTTGCTGTTTGAGGAAACAAAAGGGGAACGAAGAGACAGTGATTTTCAATTTGGTCGTCCATGACTGACGATATGAAGTGCCTTAAAAGTATTATTCGTCGCTTAATGAATTTATGCATTTTACTTCCTCCTTTAATTAAACTCTCCGTTTCTGTATTTCGTCTAATTCTAAAGCTTATTCTTCTATAAATTTTAAACCCCGTTTGGAAAAAGAATTCCAAAACTAGAGTGCGATTGGCCACTACAGTATTGCTAAAATTAATTATAATAATCGGAAGCTATTGGCGCTTTGTTAGGAATTCGCTATTTCCAACACCTTTTATCACCAAAAACTGAAGTACAAGATTAAATGGACCCACCCTCGTTCTATCCATCTTTCCAACATTGACTAAATTATCACTCCAAAACGCAATCTTCGTGATACATTCAGTGTGTGCATCACGCAAAGTGTCGGAAAAAAAACTGCATGGCTAAAATGAAGGCACCTAAACACATTGACAAGCGATAGTTACCAAATGGAGGAAACCTTAACTAAGAGGCTTAAGAATCTGGTGTTTGACGGCAATAGGAAAAAAAATTTAAACATCAGGTTTATTCTGTGGGCTATCTGTCTTATAGTAAAAAGTTCTCGGTCTTCGAGAAAAGTGCAACTATGACTGGTTTTAAAGGAACAACCTGTTATTAAACAAAACTACTCTCTGTGACGTGCTACTGTCCCAGGATAATTCAAATACGTCCGCCCTAATTAAAAGGTACATTGAGTTGCAAGCCGAGTTTCAGCAAGAACCAATAAGAATGGAGAATGAATGATGATTAGAAATTAGTTAATTGATCCAATAAGTCTACATGGGTATGCGGGCCAATTTGAGCCTCAGGGTATGGACAACCCTGCCCTGCAGAGTCCCCGGGTCGCCCTTTGGCAAGGCGAACTACCCGGATAGCCACCTCTGTCTGGGTAACGGAGCTTTCCTCCAATCGGCCGGTCATGCCTGAGTGGGGGGCGTAGGAGCTTTCTTGACAAGGTCACCGGCCACTGATGGCCACTCACTGCCTAGTGAGTTGGTGGGGCACTACCAAAGGCTAAGGGAGTAAACCCTGACAGACAATCCCCATCCATGGGTTAAACTCACTGCCTTGTGAGCAGGTCATTAGACCAAAGGCTAGGCCCACTGCTTATAACTGGTGGTTGGTGTACGAAAAGGCATCCTACCGGAAAAACATATGCCGAAACCAAAAGCGAATGAGTCAAAATCAAAACAAAACCATACCGGATCGGTCGGGGCCCGGGATAACAACGACCGCCAGTACTGTGGGTCACCAGCGTGGTACTGGAAACTTTGCTACTGGTGGAAACAGATGCGCGAGAAGAAGAAGAGGAGGAGGAAGAGTAAGGAAGAAGCAAGCTAGGAGGAGAGAACAGATAGAGGAAGTGAGCATTAGAGTAGGCACCGTTAATCTCGGCAGCATGACAGGAAAATCAAGAGAAGTAGTGGACCTCATGCAAAGAAGAAACATCAACGTTTTGTGTGTCCAGGAGACCAAATGGAAAGGGGCAAAAGCCAGAGAAATAGGTGACGGGTACAAGCTGTATTACTACGGCACAGTCAACAAGAGAAATGGGGTTGGCATCATCCTCGAACGAAGCCTAGTTGGAAGCGTGGTCGAAGTAAAGCGAGTTAGTGACAGAATCATATGGATGAGACTGGACGTAAGAGGATTGCAGGTTATCATTATCAGTGCATATGGACCACAAGTAGGGTGTGATGAAGCTGAGAAAGAGGACTTCTGGAGCGACCTAGATTCCACCATGACGAGAGTATCGAGAACGGAACGGGTGTTTATCGGCGCAGACCTGAATGGACATGTTGGCAAAGGCAACGCTGGAGATGAATATGTAATGGGCAGGTATGGATGGGGAACAAGGAATGAAGGAGGTGAAAGAGTAGTTGAGTTTGCAACAAGCTGTGAGATGGCTATTACCAACACCTACTTCACGAAGACAAATAAGCAAAGAATCACCTATCACAGCGGAAACTACAAGACTCAGATCGACCATGTCCTCTGCAGGAGGCAACACCTAAAGGAAGTTATAGACTGCAAAGCAGTAGCAGGGGAGTCTGCTGCAAGTCAGCATCGACCAGTTGTCTGTAGGGTAAAATTCAGTGTGAAAGCAAAGAGAGCAAAGAACACGGAACCAAAGATCAGATGGTGGAAGTTGAAAGAGCAAGAGTGTAGGCATAGTTTTGTCTCGGAAGTGAAAAAGGAACTTGGTGAGGTGTTCCTGGTTGACTGGAATATTACGTCTGGGTCCATCAAGTCGATTGCCAAGGTGGTACTTGGAGAAACCTCGGGTAGGGGAAAACCAAACAAAGATACTTGGTGGTGGAATGACGAAGTACAGGAATGTCTTCGGAAGAAGAAAGAGGCATACAAGAAATGGAGTAAATCTCAAACTGATGAAAGCAAAGAGGAGTACCATAATGCCAGTAAAGAAGCGAAGAGGAGTGTGGCGAAAGCCAAGTCTGAAGCTTTTGAAGAAATTTACAACAACCTCGAGACTACTGAAGGACAGAAAAGTGTCTATCGCATGGCAAAACAGTTCGATCGAGCTTCCAAGGATGTTCAGCACGTGAAAATGATAAAGGACGCAGAGGGCCATGTTCTGAATTCAGAAGAAGACATTCTATAGAGATGGAAGGAGTTTTACGAGAAGCTAATGAACGAAGAAAACCCAAGAATAAGGAGGGATGAAGTAGAAGAGATACGTGAAGGACTTGTGGAGCAGATCAGCGAGGAAGAGGTGAAGACAGCTCTAAGTCGAATGAAGAATGGAAAATCAGTCGGCCCGGATGGTATCCCAACAGAGGTGCGGAAATGCTAAGGAAGTAGTGCCCTAGTGTTCTTGACGTCATTGTTCAACGACATCTTGGCAACCGAGCACATACCTGAAGACTGGCGGAAGAGCACCCTTATACCCATCTTTAAGAACAAGGGAGATGTACAAAGCTGTTCCAACTACAGGGGCATCAAACTCATGAGTCACTCAATGAAGCTATGGGAGAGAGTGATCGATAGCAGGATCAGGAGGGAAGCAGAGATCAGTGAGGAACAGTTCGGCTTCATGCCGAAAGGGAGTACGACTGATGCCATCTTCGCTTTGCGTTTGATGGCAGAAAAACATCGGGAAGGGCAGGAAGAGCTCCATTGTGTGTTCATTGACCTAGAAAAGGCATATGATCGGGTACCGCGAAAGGAAGTATGGTACACGTTGAGAAAAAGAGGCGTCACAGTAAAGTATGTGAAGTGTGTACAAGACATGTACAGTAGATGTGAGACGGTGGTGAAGTGCGCGGCTGGATAGAGTGAACCATTCAAAGTGGAGGTTGGGTTACATCAAGGTTCAGCTTTGAGCCCTCTCTTGTTCGCAGTGGTCATGGACGTGCTCACCGATCCCATCAGGAGGCCAAGCCCTGGCAACATGATGTTTGCAGATGACGTAGTACTGATCAACGGAGAGAAGGCAGAAGCTGAAGAAGAACTGGAAAATTGGAGGGGAGCCTTGGAGAAAAGAGGGATGAAGGTCAGCCGGTCAAAAACAGAGTACATGTGTATCAACAAAGATGAGAACCTACCACCGATCTCGATCACCGGTGAGGAGGTCCCGGAAGTGACGGAATTCAGGTACCTGGGGTCAACTATACAATATGACGGAGGCAGTGACAAAGAGGTGAAGAAAAGAATCCAAGCTGGATGGGGCAGTTGTCAAAAGACAACGGCGGTTATGTGCAACAAAAGAGTGCCAGAGAAAGTGAAGGGCAAGCTCTACAAGACAATAATAAGACCGGCAATGATGTACGCATGAAAACTGTTCCTTTGACGGCAGGACTCGAGAAACGAATGAACGTAGCAGAAATGAGAATGCTTCGATGGGCTCTGGGTGTTACTCGAAGAGACAAGTTGCACAGTGAGATAGTGAGAAACAGGCTGGATGTTGGAGAACTCTCTCAGAAGGTAAGGGAGTCCAGGTTGAGATGGTTCGGGCCCGTGGAGAGGAGAGAAGAGTGCTGAGGATGGATATACCAGGAAGGAAAAGAAGAGGGCGACCAAAGTAAAGATGGATGGATAACATCAAAGCTGATATGATGGAGAAGGGGCTAAGACGCGAGGACGCCCAAGATCGTGCCATATGGAGGACGAAAATTCGCTGTTGCGACCCCTGAATCAGGGAGCAGCCGAAAGAAAAAGAAGAAGATCCAATAAGTCTACAACGAAAAGGAAATAAAAATTTTGTTAAGGCCTTCTGCGGCGCCAGCCTTTAGTACTTTTGCCTCCACTTTGGCTCCTTTGATGAAAAAAGAAGACTTTCTCATTAAGGGACCAGTAAAAATAATGAAAAAAACCCAGAAACATTCAACAAATGTATTTTACCAACCATCAGCAGTTGATGTAATACAAAATCTCCATTGGCGTGATAAAAATATCAGAATAGAGCAGTTGCCGTGTATCGAGTTAGTAAAATTGGCGATCAAGCAGACCATCAGTAAAAAAGGGCAGGGCCTTTCTAGCCTTTCTATTGAACTGCCGAAATCTGGAAGATAAAATATAACTCAAGCAATACTTGGTGTTATTACTAATAGTTGGATAGGTAGTCCTATTCCACTCGATGGGATTGCTGAAATTATTATTTAAGGGAAAATAACGAAAGAATCTTTGTGATAATTACCACTATATCACTTTAATGGAAACTGTTGGAAAAGTTCTAGCCAGACTCCAACTAAAAAGATTGATGGTGGCCACCAGCCCTTCAGTCATTTCCGAATCAAAAAGTCGATTTGGGTCTTGTACAGAGACAGTAGGTATGGTCTCTGCTGCTAGAGAAATTCGTCAGAAGTGCAACGAACAATAAACATACCTGTACCATGCACTTGTATTTGATCAAAGCTAACAACATAGTCAACCGGTATGCCATCTGGACAATACGTCGTAAGTTAGTGTCCAGCAATATTCATTAATAAGCTTGAACAGTTGCATGGGGTATGAAGGCTTGAGTAACATATAATGGGCATTTATTCGACGTGATATCAGTTAACAGTAGTATGAATCGAGGTAACTGCCCCAATACTCTTTTCGACATTCGTTGCCATTCTGCTAATGCTTTGCAAAGTTGAAATAAAGGCGATCTTTTAAGATACAGGTCTACGGGTACAATTTTTAATTTACAAAGGTTAAGCACCAAGACAAAAGTATTCGATATGCTTGTTTGAGAACTGCTTTATGCTGAAGGTGCTGTTTTTGTGGCATATACTGAAGCTGACATACAATGCAGCATGGATCACTTTGCAGATTCCTGTATTGTCTTTGGCCTCAAAATAGGCCTATCGGAAACTAAAGTCATGCTTACACCAAGGCCTGGTGAGCCATGCATGGTAAACGACATCCAAGCTGCATGTTGTTGATACGTTTGTTTACCTTGGTAGTACCTTGTCGGGGTAAGAAAGTCTGGATCCTGAAATATATCGACGTGTCAAGAGAGCATAAGTACCCTTTGGAGTAATGAAAATAAAGTTGTCGCTGAAGATGACATAACCAAGAAAACCAAGGATGGCGTATGCAGCACCAATGTCCTAAATACACTGTTACATGTACCAGAAACCTGGGGTGTGCAATGGAAGCATTTTAAGCTGTTTGCTGATTTTAATAAGTGTTTGGGATGTAAACTAAACACCAGATAAGAATGCAAAATACTGGGCACAGATGTTCATGTAAGGGTATTAACATAAGAGTATTTGTTATGCAAGTTCCAGTGCTTTGGGTAGGTCAAGTTGTCAGCATCAGTAATTGCGTAACCTAAAACATCCTGGTTTTAGGGGTGCTGCAAAAGGAAAAACGCCCTCAACACATACCGAACAAATGATATATGGACTGAACGAAAGACCATCTTGCCAATTTCAAAATCGAAGTTAATGACTGGGAGGGTTTAGCTGTAAACAGAAGGGAATGGAGACACTGTAAACGAAACTTGTGCAGGTATTGAAGAAAGGGGTCAATCGCAAGCAAACGTGAGACGCGAGCTTGGTAAGGGCTGTGTTGACAAATCTTGGGGGGTAAGACACAGACTTGGATTTGTAAAACATGCAGGCAAGTCTTTTTTTTCGCCAAAAGGTGGTTGCGTCAAACACTTTAAGTCGAAAGAAAGTCAGATTGCTGCCAATATTCTTCCTCCAAAACGGAGGAAACAATACATGTGGCATGTAATAAAATGTGTAAGTCCCTGGTCTTAAAATACAAGTGATAACCATGCCCATCAACTCAACTATATCAATTCTGTGGCCTATTATCCGCCACATAGGCTTAAAAGTCTGAAAGTCTGCTAAAGAACTAAAGGACCGTCGATGTCAAGGGCAACGAGAGAATATACGAAAACAGTAACAATCATCTAAAAAGTTGTAGTAATAATCATGTATCTGTCTTTACCTGAGCCGATCTGTCCATCAAATTTAAAAGCTGCATCGTCAATAAATAAATAAATTGTATATATATAAATTTATCTTTGTTTGATATTAAGCTTTGTTGGTATATTGAAAACATAGGTTCTCGTAGGGTAAAGAGTACTCTTATTAAACACAACCAAAACTGTGAAAAAATTAAAAGAAGATTGTTATGGTAAATTAGCCTTTGATATTCCTTTAAAATGTATTAACAAAGAGGAAGTTTTTGCAGAATTTGAGATTTAATATGCTAAAATTCTAAAGCACGTACCAAAATCGGAAAAAGAATAAAAGCTCTCAAGGCAAGACTCGCTGACTTTGCATACTCATTTTGTGGTACCCCCGTGGATTCAAAAGGTTTTCGTATGGCCAGGGAACATTTAAAAGCGATGCAAAATCTACGACGTAATCCAGAAATTACAATTAGGAGAGCTGATAAAGGAAATGGTGTAATCATCTGAAACAAAACCGACTATGTAACCAAAATGAACCACATCATCAAGTATGAAACCAAAGTGTCTTGGCCCAGTAGTGAGAAGTGACCACAGTGCCCAAAATGAACGCAAAATTCAAAACTATTTTTCAAAACCGAAAAAAAAAGACAAATTCCCGCCAGACTTTTATGAAAAATTAGACCATTTGGGTCCCGGTGCCCTTGAATGTACGGCCTACCCCAAATTCACAAGGAGGGTGTTTCGTCAAGCCTATTTTATCAATGATTTGCTCTTCCCTACACCAGCTGGCAAAATGGCTTTCACTTATCCTTCAACAATTGCCAGATATATATATTCTACTTTCTCTGTAAAGAACACATTTTCTAGTAAAATTAAACAATGCTCTGTAGATCCAGCAAACTCTGTGGCAAGTGAAAAGATTCTTTCTATAACGAAGGTGCTGGTTATAACCAACAATCCATTATGTCATGAAATAAATTGTTACTTCTTTAAATATATCATGTCGTTGACAATTATTCCTTTGCCATGGCAAAACATAAATACTCAAGAGTAACCGCATCATACGACATAATCCAAGAGCCAGGATTATTTCATGACATACACTTGCCAAAAAACTCTTTGAATATATATGTAATATAATGTATACATAATATAAAAAATATAATGTATATGATACATAACATTTAACAAATAATGTATCACATATATAATAAACAATATAATGTATACAATAAACTCCTTCCAATACGTAATGGCATAACTAATGAGCTATGATTTTTATGACAGGCATAACTCAAAAAAACCCTATTAATTCAAGATTTTAATTAGTATTAGCTATTAGTCATTAGCATTTAGCTATGTTAGCAATGAAGTTATCAGTCAGATAATAACGAAAAAGATCTTCATGGCGCATGTCATTAATCTAATAAAAAATGAAACAATGGCAACCAAACAACCACAATTAAGACATCCTACCGTAATACTGATTCCTTCAAAATGAAATAAGGGGTCAGAGAGCGATGTATATTATTTTGCGTCTTTTCAACATATCTGTGGAGCATATTATGAGATGTGGACCTCATGACTTCAAAGGTACAATCAAAATAGAAAGCAGATTCATTGCAGATTTAGGGTGAGCTGATAATTAAATTCTTGTCACTGGATCAACGGTTGAATTAACAAACTTGACAAAAAAAGCAAAAGTGGCCCGTGAATTAGTGACCTTTCTTTTTCTCCTTTCTCCTCCTTTTTCGTCATTTGCAGTGGCCCTAACATCATAGGTCTGCAGCATGGATCTTTCTTCTCAATGTTGTACCCTGCTCGTCGCTTGCTCCTTTCCTTTCTTTATTTCTTCTAACTACATCCAACCACCTAAGCCTCTGTCTTCCTCTTCAATTTTCCCCTCTCACTGGTTAGGTCCATGCCCTGTGCATCCAAATTTCTTTTCTCTTCTCCACACATGCCCGTACTACCTTGAAGTGGTATTTCTGTGATAGAAACAACCATGGCACTTGCCCTATTTCATCATTTCTACAGTGTTCCAAAATTAGATATCTATGATTCACTTTAACATCCTCATTTTAGTGTGTACAAGGACATCTTACTTAAACAAAAGCAAGCAATCTTTAAAAGGATACATTTGTCATAGTTTATTTTTTTCCTTGCTTCTTTATCCAGTGGTGCCTTCCAAAAGAAGGAATACAATGCTATTTAAAGTCAAATGAATATTAACAACGGAGTGTAGACCTTAATATTAAAACTATTATAGCACCTTTGAACCTGAAAGTAAAGGGTCAGGATTGCTATTAAATACTTTGACACTGACAGCTACACCACATGTAGTCAACATCCAATCTATATAAGGTAAGAAAAAGGTAACATTTTCACAAGGAAGGACCTTTATTCATATTTTCTCATGCTATCAACAATCCATTGCATACATTCTTGAAGAAGGTTATTGAATTAATGGTATACCATTGTATATATAGTTCTATGAAAGACAGTTAACAAGTTCATTATATATATATATATTAGCTCAGAATAAACTATTAGGAGTTACTACAAATATGAAAAAAGTTGCAACCATTCAATATTACACAGTGGCCAAGTCTCATCCTCTGCAGTGCATATATAGTGTCATATACATGTGGTTATGCATTGCAATTCTGATCATAAATGATATAATGTCTGTTACATAATTGAGCATAACAGTCCAAAAAATAAAAAAAAAATAATAAAAAATAAAAAATAAAGGAAATAATGTCATGTCTCTTTAACCACTTCTCAACTAGTTTTGTTTGCCCTTCACTTAAAATCTTATGATATTGAAATCATTTTAGAAAAAAGAATCAAGCATAAAGTAATTTTTAAAAATTACCTCAGCTTCAGAATACCCACTGAAACTTGCACTTCCTACTCCACTCATTCTATGAGAAAAGAAACAAATCTATTTATGAAAAATCACTTGTTCATTCCTATCATAGCTTAATTAACAAAATCTATCACAAAATTTATCACAAAATTTATCACAAACTTTATCACAAAATTTATTAAATGCCAATTTTGTTTTTAAAAAAATTACAGTGTAAAAATTGAAATTACACTTCTAATATAATTCAATTTTCATTTTTCACCCACTGCTTTGTAAATGCTTCTAGTTTTAAAACATGCAATCCTAGCTAGTGACAGTATTGTCATCACACACTATACAATGTTTCTGAATGAATGTAAGAGCTTACATTTTGCCTGCTTATAATAGTACCTTGGGAATGTAAGTGATTCAAATGGAATACATATAACAAGGCATTGAAGATTCTGATTTAAAGTTAAATAGTGATAAAATCTGGAACTTGACAATTTCTTTGAGATTAACCAAAATCATAAAAATACACAGGGAAAAATAACATCAAGAGACTACCCAAAGTGAAAACTCAAAATGTTTGAAAACATTTTCTTTTTAAAGAGCTGAAAATTGTAATAATTTACCAATAAATTATTTTTGGAAATAAAAATGAAAAAGTTGAAACATATATCTTAATATTAAAAAAATGTAATTTTACATAAAGTAGTCCACTCCACAACAAAAGTGATTTTGGTCTCTTTTTTTAGCTTATGTCTTCTCAGATCCCATTTTTGCAAATATGTGAACTCTAAGGCTATTTGAAACTTTTATCCTTTTAAAACAAAATGTTTCTCTTACTGCTTTATTTTAGGGTTTACAGTATTCAACTGATACCTGCTGTTTAGAACATTAACACCAAATATTCTTAATAATGATAAAAAAGGATAAACATAATTTTTTACTTTACTTTAATTAATTTTTTACAAATTTACCAATAAATTTGTGCAATAAACTGATCTTGCTGAAAAGACTGCAGTATTTAGTCCATCACATGATCCTAAGTTGTTGCAAAGTCCTCTCATAGTCTTAGTTACAATTTCAGGGGTAATTATCAACTACCAAACAGTCTGTAATGGTTTGGTGGGTATCAGACGAAATGTTGAAGATCAGTTTTATCTGCATTTCCTATGTGTATCTCATAAAAAATTAAAGGTTTAAGAGCTTGATTTTTTGTCAAGACCTATGCTCTGGTCTCAAATAATAACTTATTCCCCTATAATTATAGGGGTATAAGTTAAAAGAATTATAATTCTTTCTGGTCCTCCACTTATTACATTTTGCTAATCCTTTTCAAAAACATATAATTTTAAGTGATAGCATTCCTACAGCAGTTCATTTCTTTATTGTCCTGGGTATTGACATTAAACTGCATCCGGTTGTGGAGTTTCGACGTGGGAGAATGAGATTACCCTTTGCCACAACTACCTCCAGGTCACCCTTGGGCAAGGTGTAGCACCTGTTAGCCTACCCCGAGACCATTGAAGCTCCGGATTGGCGTCCGGCAGGGTTAAGTCTGTCTCATGGGTAAGGAAAGGCTCTTTAGCTTTGGTCTGCAACCTCCCTAGTGATGGTGTCACGAAAAAATACTGGTATTTGTTGCACTTATGGAAGCATCTTCAGCTGCTATAATCTGGAGTTGATGTCAGGAAGGGCATCCGATCGTAAAAACCATGCTTCAAAACTTAATGTCATGTTGAAATGCCGATTCATAATATTCAAGTTAAGAGAGGGCCACCTCTGGACTCTCGACAAGCGATCAGGAGGGCGCAATGGGAGCCTTGGACTGTTGTGACAGATGTGAACAGAGGTCCACCCCTGCAGCCTCGGACAAGGGTGGAAAATGCGATCAGAGGAAAAACGAAAAATTTAGAAAAAATTAATTTGAAAGGCTGTAGCCTGAATGTTGGAACTATGTGAAAAAGGGCAAATGAAGTGGCTGAGACCTCAAAATGTCGTAATATTGACAGTTGCTGCTTGCAAGAAACTCGTTAGCATGGTGGAGGAGCCCGTTTTATAGCTGGTAAGCAAGAGAGATACAAATTTTTCTGGTCAGGTGACAAAAGTGGTCTTGGAGGTGTGGGCTTCCTTCTTAAAGAAAGTCTTGTAAAACAAGTAATATCTGTAACAAGAACCAACAGCAGAATAATAACACTGCGTATCTTGTTTGGGAAAGTCATCTTGAACATAAAATCTGTTTATGCTCCACAAACTGGCCTCTCAAATGATGAAAAGGATTTGTTTTATATGAGATTATCAAATTTGATTGTTGCTGTTCCTGATGATGAAATACTGCTTGTGGGTGGTGATCTAAATGGACATGTTGGGAGAACCTGTGACGGTTTTGAAGGGGTTCATGGAGGTAGAGGATACGGATTTCGTAACAATGATGGAATAAGACTACTTGATCTCTGCGTAGCAAATGCACTTGCAATAGTGAACACATACTTTGAAAAGACAGACAATCGGCTTATAACCTATTGCTCCGGGAATCAGAAAAGCCAGATCGACTACCTTCTTGTGAGAAGAGCTGATTTAAAACTAGTAAAAGATAGTACCGTAATTAATTCGGAAGAGTGTGCCTTACAGCATAAACTTCTTGTTAGCTCATTGAACATCAAAACAAAGTTCAAAAGAGCTCGTAGGACAACTGTACGTCGCAAAACCTGGAAACTGAAAGACAAAGCGGTACAAGCTGACTTTAGAAAGGCGATAGAAGAGACAACCCCTGCAAGCAACACTCCTGACCATAACCAAGATGTAGACACTTCGTGGAAAGACATAAAGTCATTGTTGCTGAATGCTTCAGATAAGGTAGTCGGGAAGACAAAAGGTGGATTTGAAAGACAGAGAGTGACATGGTGGTGGACCGACGATATTTCTAATGTTATTAAAGAAAAACGCAAGCTGTGGAAACAGTGGAAAAACGGAGGAAGTAAAGAAAATTATTTGAATGCAAAGAGATTAGCCAAGAGAGCTGTTTATCTAGCTAAAAAAGAAGCAGAGAAAAACAAAATCGAGGGGTTAGAAAGAAAGGAGGGAAAAAATTTCATTTTTAAGTTAGCAAAACATCTCAAGCATGAAAACCAGGATGTGATAAACGAAAATTGCATTCGAAATGATGATGGAGGCCTAGCCTTTTCAGACAATGATAGATTAATAGCTTGGAGGCAGCATCATGAAGGTTTACTTAACGAGGAGTTTCCTTGGAACCCAGACGCTCTGAGTATCCATGAACCAGTTGAAGGACCACCTATACTCATCACAGAAGAGATGACAACAAAGGCTGTAAATGCCATGAAGAAAGGGAAAGCACCAGGCCCAACTGAGATCACCATTGAAATGATCAATGCAGCTGGTCCAAGAGTAATCACGTTGTTGACAACACTTGTTAATAAAATAATCTATGAGAAAGAAATACCAGACGACTGGAACCTGTCGTACATAATCAACTGCTACAAAGGTAAAGGTGACTCACTAGATCGTGGAAACTATCGCGGCCTAAAAATGCTCGACCAAGTTCTAAAACTTCTTGAGAGGATACTGGAGCCTATCATAAGATCACAAATTGATGTTGACTCAATGCAATTTGGCTTTATGCCTGGAAAAGGAACGACAGATGCCATTTTCATCCTTAGACAACTTCATGAGAAACACATCAGTATGAAAAAGAACCTTTACTTTGCCTTCATTGACCTAGAGAAAGCTTTTGATCGCATCCCACGAAAAGTTCTGTGGTGGTCCATGCGCAAACTTGGAATCGAGGAGTGGCTAATTCAAGTTGTAAAATCAATGTACAAAAATGCCAAATCTAAGGTAAATCTTGGCTCTTGTCGCAGTGATGAATTCACCGTTAAAGTCGGTGTACATCAGGGTTCTGTCCTTAGTCCTCTTTTGTTTGCTATCGTGATGGAGGCACTCTCGGGAGAGTTTCGCATAGGCTGCCCATGGGAACTTCTATACGCGGATGATCTAGTGATTGCAGCCAACTCAATTGTCCGTCTTATTGAAAGGTTTAAAATCTGGAAAGAAAACTTGGCCTCAAAAGGGCTTAGAGTTAATATGAAGAAAACGAAAGTGATGTTCAGCAAGCATAATGCTCCTCGTCAGAAAGACAAATCAAAGTACCCATGTGGGGTTTGTGGTTTTGGCGTTGGTAGTAATTCGATCTTCTGCTCGGGCTGCCAGCATTGGACCCATCACAAATGCACTAATATTAAGGTTCTTAGACTTGATCCAAACTTTCGATGTAGAAAATGCAGAGGTGAAATAACAGAGGTAAATGATAATGATCCTGAAATCATCAATATTGAAGACGAATCACTTGAAGTCGTCAAATCGTTTTGTTATCTTGGCGATACCATCAACCAGTCAGGCACATGTTTTGATGCAACTACGGATCGAGTTTGTAAAGCTTGGCGAAGTTTTAGACAGCTTCTAACGATCTTAACAAACAAATCGATTTCGCTGAGGCAGCGAGGTTATGTCTACCGGACCTGCGTTAGAAGCAATCTTCTATATGCGTCTGAGACCTGGGCTTTGAAAGTCGATGACCAATATCGCTTAGAAAGGAATGAAAACTCTATGATCCGCTGGATGTCTTCTGTAAAGTTAAGCGATCGCAAATCAACTGCCAGTTTGAGAGAGATGCTCGGCATCTGTGATATCACTAGTCAACTGAGATACAATCGCTTAAGATGGTTTGGGCATCTTGAGAGAATGGGTGACAAATGGCCCAATACGATTCGACCTTTCGAAGTTGATGGAAATGTTGCTGCAGGTGGACAAAAGAAAAAGTGGATTTACTGCGTGAAAAAAGATCTTCCAACCCCCAAACAGAGGGAACCACGGACGTTAAACCGAAGAGTAGAGTACAGTAGTATGAACTCCTGATTTACTTACAATTTTGATTGGGGTGTGTTTAGCTAGCATGACATAAGGCAAATGAATGGATAGAGGTATTCAACCTGATAACAGATTATTATTGTTAGAAACAGTTAGAAGTCCTTAATCATGGAATGAAATGCAGTTTTTTGTAAATCATGGCTTAATTGAGAATGAATAACAATTATAATTGCATTTTCTTTCTTTTCTTTCTAACATTTGTTGCTTAGACCAATATCCAATGAATATTCCATTTTCAGTGAAGTAAATTTTAAACCCCATCAGTAATTCAAATGCCCCTGTCATAATTTAAGGCTGACAGTGATCCATTGTTTTTAAAATTCTAGAGCTGGGTTCTACACAAAAACATCCTGGCTACAAAAACATGAATATTTGTCAAACTGGAAATATGTTGAAGCACTACATGTTACTGGGTCATTTATTTAATAGCTATTATAAATATATGTTTTCCTGGTCAGGGGTCTGGTGTAATCTTATTTGAAAGTCTGATTCCAGGTTTTCTGTCGCTGACCAGGTTTCCTTCACCATTCAAACTCAATATTTCTGCATTTTTCAGTCCAAGTGTCACTTCTCTTAACATGGCTGACCATTGTACCGGGTAGGCCCTAAAGAGTTCTTCAAGCTTTGGAAGTTACAGTTTTTTCATTGATATATCTGACCTGATATGTTGCATCTGGTCTGGTTTGACATTACAAATCGATAGAATCAACCAAATACTAAATGTTAATATAAGACTTTTAAAATTGAAATTGTACAACAATTTTTAAACAAATTTTCAAAATAATTGCATTTATAATGGTACATAGAACAAAGTCATGTTACAAGGCATGTTAAGAAGTCATGTAATGAATACCTTAACTGTCCTGAAATTGTTGGCCTGTCTTCATCATACTAAAAAAAATAAAAGAAATTCACTGCCTAAACATTGTATGTTACCATGATATTAGCCAAATAAAAATAGAAATTACCAAAGTACCTAGGCATTACAAAATTTAAACTCCTTCTACTTCTTCTTTTCCTTCCTACTGCTCCCATTTCAGGGGTTCCCACAACAAATATTTCTCTTGCACAAGGCTTGATCCATTGTGTCAGCTCTCTGTGCCCTCATCACTGACATATCTTCCTTCAAACAATCATTTCACCTCCTCTTTAGCCTCCCTGTTTGTCATGTCTTCAGATGATACTCCCATCTCCATCACTCTCCTTCTAATATTCTTTTCTTTCCTCCTTTCCATATCCCTGAACCACCTCAGCCCAGTCTCAGGCAACTTCCTTCCAATCTCTCCAACTCTAACACTTTCTCTAACCATATAGTTCCTAATCATGGCACATCCATTTTCTTTTCCAAGCTGTAAGGCACTGGCACTGTTTTCATCCCACACATTGAGGCAGACCTGACCACAGATTTGGACACCTTTTCCTTGACCTTCACAGGCATTCTTTTGTTACATAGCACTCCAGTCACCAGAATTAAACTCCAATTTGTAAACAAAATATAGTCAAAGAGTGGCAGATAATTTCTGTTAGAGGCATATCTTAGTGATAATGACACATCTCATGTAGCTTTGATTTTCTTAATGCCCACTGTTTCAGGCCTTCAATAAATATAACTGGAAAATAAAGAAAGGAATGGCATAACAGAGACTCCTTGCCAGGGATAGAAAAAGAAAATATATAAAGAATATATTCCATAAAGTCCAAACAAATAGTTCAGCAAGCAAGTATATAATAACTTCAAAAAGTAAATTCTGTTATCATTTTGAAGCATATGAAACAATGACTGGCTACAAAAGGCATTGCCCAACGTGCTAACTAGTTTTTAAAACTAATATTCCAGCCCTACTCGCACCCATGTATCTTGTTTCTCTTTAGATATGTGCTATATACAGGTGCATCTGCTTAAAGCATATTTTTGGTTGGTCATACATTCTAATTAAGAAGCTGTAGCAGTCAATATACACTGCCTCCAAGCACTTGGTTATAGCAGTGCTTTTCACAAAATATCTATTTTTTTGGGTAGCCATAGGAATATAGAAAAATGTCAATATGGTAAGTAATTCAGTCATTCCTTACTCAATTAATCAATTGTTCAACCTCAATTTGAATTTCAGGATCATCATCACTACTGTCAGATCCCATTAATAATAAGAGCATCAGTATACCAATCAAATGTAAGATGAACTCTTGTTTTGTGTGAAAATCTGGCCATTGGTGTCACATCAAATTAATATGCTTACTCTTGAAGTTTATAATATGCCATCATGGATTTTGATTGGTTTTGTTGTGGACTGTTGCTAGTAGTTGTTGTTAGTGAAAACTGAATACTTATCAGTTTTTCGTATGTTTGGACATAGCATTTGGACTTCATGAGGGCACACTCTTGAAGGTGTAACTGGATATGATTTGGACTAAAGTACTGTGGCACTCCTAAGAGCTTTGGTCTTACATGGTATCCGGGTATTCTGTTGTTGCTTTAGTTGGGCACTCATAAATACAATATGAATCTTACCTTTATGGTGAAAGTACAATGATGACCTTGATCATCAGGCTTGAGCATTGTGAACTATTTGTAGGTAGTGGTAAAGTTGTAGCACTTGAATGAAAGTATCATTAATTTCTTTGCACCACTGGGTGTTCTTGAGATGGTTTACCCTCAAGCCATGAAAGAAAGAGTCAATACTTAGTGATGACCCTGCCATTATTATTATTATTATTTAAGAAATTTATACAGGATAACCAATTCAAAAATTTTAGAAATACATACATATTTACAAAAACTTCTGTTGTCAAATGGGTCCTGTTTTAAGCTTAAAAGGAAAACAACAAAAGTATTTTTAAAATCTGATTTACTCACAGATTCGAAATCTGAAAAAATTTAAAACCTTGATCGATCCACTGAAGTTTAACTTGGAATATTGTATGTGATATGCTGAACCTGCCTGAGAGTTTGGACTGTTGTCAGTTTAATTTGTATCTAGAAGCTAAAATTAGATATATACAATAATATAAAATCATTCTTTACTTAGATAGAAGCTTTAAAAACTTTGTCCAATAAAACTATAAATTATTTTGTCGAGATCACACTTCAAACTTCAATAGGCAGTTCATTATATATGAAAATTGTAGGTTCCAAGAAATGATTATACAGCTCTTTAGGAGGCTGTTCAAGTGCATGTTAATAGTATTGTGATTTGAAGAGAAAAAGTGGAGGGTTTGCCTTTTGACCACATCCACCTAGAGACAGT
>RDPX01000004.1:4620987-4700539 GCA_003991215.1 Morbakka virulenta
AACATACATGCGATGGAAGAATCACTACCTCATGATGTAAAAATGAGTATTGTGTATATTAGTGGATATGTTTCTCGAAATATTGAAATGCCATCAGATAGATACAGTTATTATGATAAATATGGTAATTTTACAAATTCAATTAATCGTGGTGGTCTCAAAATACCCCCAGATAATTAGAGTCAGTTATGTTTATTTGGGTATGTTGTCTTTCATGAAGTTCAAAACAAAACTTCTAGAAAATCATTTACGAACATTTTAATGTCATTGTCTGATATGTATGGACTAAATGTGAAAAGAAAGCATGGTAACACTTTCTCAAACATACTTTTTAACAACACTAGTAGACTTTTTACACCAAGATCATCAGTAGAACCAAAACAGAAATTGATAAAGTTGGCATTGGAGTAAACCACAACAAAATAATTTATTTATTATTGATCTGTGTTGGGTCTTTTTTATGTAAATACTGTTATATATTACCATGTTTTTATTTTTCAGAAAGAGGCTGATATTGAAATAAATGTATGATTTTGTGTCCCAAAACCTTACTATGATCTTTACATTGATTAACTTCTTAGAGATTTGACCTAATTTTGATGAAAGAGTAGAATTTAAGCCTTTTTTCTCTCAAAATCCGTTAATATCCATTTAAATTTACCCGCCTCCAGCTCACGCCTTCAGTCGCATGTTTGCTAGGCCTGTTAGTTAGAGATCGCCATGGGTCATCCAAATAAGGTACATTTAAGCCGTTACTTATGTCATCAAGTATATTTTACATGACTTGTTGCAAAACAGCTGGTGCTTTCATGAACACCACTTATTTAATCTCTATTATATAATAACTTCAGTCAATTTTCGGCTCGCTGGAAGAAGAAAAGCTTTAAGGTAGACTCTCTGTTTCACCCTTTGTTACATGCGCCTTATCGTGGAGGAGTGGCCTAAAGGCATGCCAGCAGGAATCTTACTCCTGTTAGGTTTAAACATGCTAAACATACCGTGGGAGAGAAACCAGACTAAGCATATTACCTTGGCCCTCCAAGTCTGGAGTTAAGCTCTGGCTAGCTACTTCAAAACGGAAAAAACAAACCAGTTACTATAGCAGCACCGAAGACAATTTTCAAATTTTGGGTGCGAGGGAGACATAAAAGTCCTTGGTGACTAGTATGAATGCCAGGAGTGAAAGTCAAATGCAAGCTTCCGGTAGGAATTTGTAGATCCTAAATACAACAAAAAAACCCCACAAAAGTTGTCTTCTGAAATGTAGGGACAATATACAAGACTGGTAAAGTATGACACGTAACAGCAGAAATGAGAAGATATGTTCTTCGTATCCTCAGTGTGAGTGAATGTAGACGGACAGTCTTTGGGCGACAGATATTTATTACTGGGGAGAGGATCTGAGGCACCAAATTATTCTTTGAAGCAGGGTTGTGCGATGTCCTACCTGTTTTGTAACTTGACCATCAACGGGACAATGAGATAGACGATAAGACAAAAAAACGAAGTTAGGTGGACTTTATTTAATGGCTTAGAGGAATTGGATTTCCCTATTGACTTGGCCCTACTAGCATATACCCATAGCCAGATGTAAAACAATTTGACAAGTATTGGAAGCAACTTGGCTTCGAGATCAACTACAATAAAACAGCAGTCAATGGCTCTTAATGTAACCAATCCAATACTTATTATAATTAGCAACCATGAAAATAACTACACACATTCCTTTACCCATCTTGACAGTATAATTAAAAGCAATTGTGGAGCCGACAATGACTTTTAAAATCGTCTGAACAAGACAAGGGAAACCGCATACGTATGCAAGATCTGTATAGATCGGCATAGTACAGCGCAGAAACACAAAATCGCAATAATATAAGAGTTGTGAGCTATCAACCTTACTGTATGGGTAGGAGTACTTGTGAATGAGAGAGGGTAACATGGCAAGGCAGTTAGTATTTCCACACAACATGTTTTAGAAATATTTTCACCAAAAAGTATTTCCAACAAGGAGCTTTTTGAAGTACAAATACGCCAGGTTGCCTATATGGAGACAATTACAAAAAGTCAAAGATGGAGATGAATCGGAAATGCGCTTAGGCAAAAGAACCAGGCAGCATTGGTTAGAGTAGTTATCCATTGAACTCTAAAGGTAAAAGAAAAAGAGGTCAACCTAAAACAAATTGGCGGCCTAAAGTTGAGATGAAGACCCTATTTAGATATATTGGTCCATTCAAGGAGATACAGGACAGAGAAAGGCAGAGAGGCTTTGTTGCTGCCCAGTGCCTCAAGAGGCGTGATGGGAGTACTTTACTATGTAACTATGCTCGTTTTTGGTCCAGGATAGAATACCATTCATTGAAACCCAAATTTTCTAAAGTGGTTTGGATTCTGGAGAATAGGTGCCGATCAGGAGTAGTCTTATTGTTTAACTGTCGGATATCACAGCATGACCACAATTTTTCATCTTTTTTCCTAACTTGCACAACTGGAGAAGAAAGTTGGATGTGGAGTTTTGCATGCATCTTCTGATAAGGAGGTCTTTAATGTATGCCTTTAGTTCTGTGTACAATGATCAAGAGACTAAGTTATATTTTTGTTGAATGTGTGTTTATCATGCAGGCTGATCTCCATTTGCATATCCTTCATATCATCTTCTTCATCACCCTTGCTGCTTGAACCACACTCCTCAATCGGAATACTTTCGGTAAGTGTTTGCTGGTCAGTAGTCAAATGCTGGAGATGTTGTTCTGAAAAGCCCTGTTTGTCTCTCAGCGTCCATCCAATCATTGATAGCAATTCCTCCAATTGAGGATGATTTCGTTTTCTCCAGTAGTTTTGGGTATTCTGAGAAGTCTACTTCCAAAGGCGTCACTAAGGACACGACTTGTAAATGACCCAACTCTTGTATGCGGATACAGAATTTTGTTTGACACTGGAATATCAATGCGACTCGAGGCGCAACATTCTACAGTAAGTAATATCTGTGGCACATTAAGTCCTCCTGTGTTAGTAGTGAGGACAAGATGGTTTAAAGAATAATACTAGGCAGCTTGCAGCAACAGAACCAACATTCACAAGGAAGGGCACAGTAAAGTTTCTATTTTGCGGGATGATTACTGTCTTTTTAATTGACTTGATGTTTCACAGCTCCAGAATTCCTGACGTCTGCAGTTCTCGACATTTTCTGTTTCACAGCTTAAAAATGACCCTTGAAAACTGGTAGAAATGTTTGTACTGTCTCTGTAGGATGATGACTTTATTACGTATGTTTCTCTTTTGTCATTTAGATTTTTTACATTCTTTAACTAATACGAACATTGGAATTGTGAAAGAAGGACATAATGGTTATGTGAAACATCTTTATCATGCCGGCTATTGGATCCCCTTATTCTGATTGTACATTCGTCACAGACGATGTTGATGCTGTGGTTGCTGCTGTTCTTCTGACGATACACAACAATACTCATCCTAATGCCAGTTGCTTTGCAGGCGCTGTCCCAGGGCATGGAAGGCAGAAGGCTCCGAAAATTGATCACCCTTCTGTTACATGGCTAAAGAAGATAATAATAAATTCAAGGTCAATTTCCCACAGGTGGTCCCAACATCCAAAACAGTTGTAACCAACACAGGCGCACAATCATGTCTTTAAAGCCAGCAAGAATTCTAAAAATACGGATTCAAAGACCATGACCTGTTACCAGTAAGAAGAACCCTATCTGGAGCCAACAAGAAAAAGAACAAAATTAGTGGCGCCATTTGCATCCATCTGACAGGAAAGGACAACAGGGGTAACACGTGTACAGCCCCTGTCATGACTTACATAATGTTTGTCGCAAAGAGTTCCTTCATGTCACGCCACGCTTGCGTTCAGCTTGGTGTTATACTAAAGGACTTTCCAAAAGTTCGGTCAGCTGACGTTTTCACAACTGAACACCAAAAAGATCCCTGTGGCTGTCCAAAACGCACACTGCTACCAAATCGACCTAAGGAACTCCCATTTGATGCGACACCAGAAAACAATCCTCAGATGAGTGAACGGTTTGTTCAACGTTACGCTGCATCAACATTCAACAAATGCCCACATCAGCAACTTCCTGACATGTCCGGCCTAGAAATTCGTTTACACGCCGATCCTACTGCTACCCCCATTGCTGTTCATAGTCCCACCCCAGTACCGTTGCACTGGCAGGAAGAAGTGGAGCAGCAAGTCAAACATGATGTTTCCCTGGGAGTGTTAGAGGAGGTGCCGATTGGTGAACCATCCCTTTGATGTCATCATATGGTTCTTGCCAGGAAAACGGATGGTAATCCAAGACGAATGGTGGATCTATCCTCGTTAAACAAGCACTGCCGGGGTGAAATGACATGGAAATCCGTCAAAGATGCATCGAATAGGTACAATTATGTGCCTATCCATCCTGATGATCGTCACGTCACCACCTTTCTGACACCTTATGGTCAATACAGATATAAAACTGCACCCCAGGGATTCTTGGCAGGCGGAGACAGGTACACGAGACATTTCGACGAGATCATCAGAGAAGTATCACACAAAACCAAATGTATGGATGGCACAGCCATGTGCGACGAGAATTTGGAAGACCACTGACGGAGGGTCATTGACTTCCTCGAGCTCCTGGAGAAAAGCGGCATCGTCCTCAATGAAGCAAAATTTCAATTTGCACAACGACAAGTTCAATTTGCTTGTATTGAAGTAACAGAAAAGAAGATCCGACCATTAGAAATATTCATCTTAGCCATCCGAAATTTTTTGACCCCCTACAACTTAAGCGACCTAAGGTCTTGGTTTGGGCTGGTCAATCAAGTGTCTCACTATGGAAAGCTAACAGATGTTATGGCACCATTCAAGATGGTCCTGAGCCCAAAATCAAAATTTGAATGGTCTGACAAATTAGATGCAGCGTTCCAATTGTCAAAAGACGGCATCATTGAAGCGATCAAAAATGGTGTGGAGATATTCGACATGAAGAAGCAGACTTGGATCAGGCCGGACTGGTGGAAGACAGGGATTGGAATTTTCTTGTCTCAGAAGTATTGTTTCTGCTCTTCTATCACCCACAATTGCCAAAGTTTATGTTTTTATATTTCTAAATTTTCTTTAATATTTGGTTTTCAACAATTTTTGGTGGCTGTGAAGCTGTTTTCTTTTCTACATTTGATGGTGACTTTTGTCCGGGCGATTAGTTTTCTTATTCTATCAATGTTATTTGTCAAGTTCAAAATCCATTTCGGTTTGTTCGGGTTCAGTTTTCGGTTCCCGGTTTCATTTATGTCATTGTTTATCTCCTTACAATACCATTCCGGGGCCATCCATTTATTACGTTCGCACTGAGGGGGTATCCTAAAAGGGGAACAAAAGCAAAGAGGGGGAGTGGGGTTTACAAGATGAAAGCATTCACATTAAAGAAATTTTTGCTTACATTTTTCACAATGTAATGGCAGCGAAAAACAGGTGTGCAGATGTAATTCTTTTTATCTGTTTTTACACATTTATTGTTTGTTTATATGGAATTACTTTAGTTTTTATTCGGCTTGTATCTAATTATAATTGCATTCATTTCTCACAACAATGACCTGGGGTCAATTTTTTACTTTTCGAATTTAAGGACTTGAGTTTCTATAAAAGAAGGATCAATGACATAATNAAACCCACAATATAAAGCCACCCTACAAGCAAGCTAAGTTGATCCCACGAATGATATGGAAATCCGTCAAAGACGCATCGAATAGGTACAATTATGTGCCTATCCATCCTGATGATCGTCACGTCACCACCTTCCTGACACCTTACGGTCAATACAGATATAAAACTGCACCCCAGGGATTCTTGGCAGGCGAAGACAGCTACACGAGACATTTCGACGAGATCATCAGAGAAGTATCACACAAAACCAAATGTATGGATGGCACAGCCATGTGCGACGAGAATTTGGAAGACCACTGACGGAGGGTCATTGACTTCCTCGAGCTCCTGGAGAAAAGCGGCATCGTCCTCAATGAAGCAAAATTTCAATTTGCACAACGACAAGTTCAATTTGCTTGTTTTGAAGTAACAGAAAAGAAGATCCGACCATTAGAAATATTCATCTCAGCCATCCGAAATTTTCTGACCCCCTACAACTTAAGCGACCTAAAATCTTGGTTTGGGCTGGTCAATCAAGTGTCTCACTATGGAAAGCTAACAGATGTTATGGCATCATTCAAGATGGTCCTGAGCCCAAAATCAAAATTTTAATGGTCTGACAAATTAGATGCAGCATTCCAATTGTCAAAAGACGGCATCATTGAAGCGATCAAAAATGGTGTGGAGATATTTGACATGAAGAAGCAGACTTGCCTCAGGCCGGACTGGTCAAAGACAGGGATTGTATTTTTTTTGTCCCAAACGCATTGTCTCTGCTCTTTTATCACCCCGGATTGCTGTGAAGGAGGGTGGAAGATTAAAATGGCTGGATCAAGATTCCTGAAGCCCGTAGAAACTCCATACCCCCCGGTGGATGGTGAGGTTTTAGCAATCGCATGGTCACTGTAGCAGACACGATTTTTCACTCAGGGATGTGACAGTCTCATGATCGTGACAAAGTACAAACCCTTGGTCAAATTATTTGGCGATCGCACGCTTGACGAAATTAGCAAGGCACGTCTCTTCAGACTGAAGCAACGTACGTTACCATGGAGATTCACCATCAAGCACCTCTCTCGAAGCAGCAATCACTGCTCGGACGTAACCTCACAAAATCCAGTCAGCAATCTAGACGAGCCAGACGAAGACATCAATTCAAAGTTGTCTACCATCTTCATCTCAGAAATCAATAACATCCTTGCAACCACATGGAATATTGTCAAGAAAAAAACCGCAACCAACCAAACAATGTAAGACCTTCGCAACATCATTGAATATGGATTTCCGTTCAAGAAATCAGACCTGACTACCAATCTGCAATCCTTTTGGGATCATCGTACCAGTCTATGGACCCTGGATGAAGTCGTTCTAATGAATAATAGAGTTGTCATCCCACTCAAGCTTCATAAAGAGGTCTCAGAAACTCTCCATGCATCTCACCAAGGTTCAACTAGTATGAAGTTGAGAGCGAGGTCTTTTTTTTTCTGGCCGGGGATCATAAATGAGATCAGCAAGATAGGGACAAAGTTTTGCTCTTGCAATAGGATTGCTCCCTGCCAGCCTCGTACTCCTCCTGTCAAACCTCTGATCCCGACCACCCCATTTAAAGCCATTTTGTGCGATTATTTTTTGTTTCATGGCTGGTACTACTTCGTGGCAAGTGCCCACCTGTCTTCTTGGACAGAGCAAATTTGAATAAAAGCTACCGATGGTAACTCTGACCCTGCAGGACTCTGGAGGGCTCTTTGATTACTCTTTGCTGCCTTTGGAGTACCAACTGAAATGGCTAGCGATGGGAAACCCAAGTTTGTTGCAAAACCGGCTGACGATTTCCTTCAACGCTGGGGCGTCCACCACCGATTATCATCAGCCTACTTCCCATCCTCCAGTGGAAGAGCTGAACTTGTCGTTAAATCAACAAAACGACTGCTCATGGAAAATGTCGGACCAGATGGCAACCTGAACACCTATAAAGTTTTTAGAGCCCTGCTTACACAGAGCAACACGCCGGATTCTGTCAGCAAGCTTTCTCCTTCCCAAGTACTCTTTGGTCGACCCCTCCGAGACACCATGCCATGCATCAACAAAGATATCAACAGCTTCATCAGCCCACAAATCAACAGTCAATGGCGGGTTTATGTGGAATCAAGGAGGAAACGATGAGACAAAAGTATGACAGATCCCTCGCATACCTTGCTGAACAATCGCGTTCTCTACCACCTCTGCAACGCGGTGACCGCGTCTCGTTACAGAATCAGACAGGAGCATCACCACAAAAGAGAGACCGAACCAGAATGATGGTGAAAGTGAAACCGAATGACCAATACCTGATCAAAGTATTTAAAACTGGACCTGTGACGTCGAGGAACAGGCGATTCCTTCGCAAGAGACGAGAGTCCTCCCTGCCATCTGATGATTTCAAACCGAAGCGGCAAAGCTTGTTCAACCTATCTGAGAAAAACCAGGTCTCAGTTCCAGCTCAACGTATCCTCCTGAAGAATCCACCACCCACTGAGGTAACGAACAGCGCCCCAGACATGTCACTGCAAGAGGAGGAAGGCATAAGTTTGGAGAAAGATGATCCAGATGCGTCAAACAAAAGCGAACTGACGTGCAACCCAAAGAGTCGAACTACGAAAGCTAATGAAGAATTTTCAAAAACCGTATTGAGCGACCATCAGACACAGTATGCTGTACCAAGGGCTCCACCACTTCGTCGGTCACTACGAGCTCGAAAGCCACGCTTATTTTACGATCCCCTGACCCGGGCAATGACTGAACAAAACCAGTGAACATTTGACCAAGAC
This sequence comes from Morbakka virulenta, assembly GCA_003991215.1. Lineage (NCBI taxonomy): Eukaryota > Metazoa > Cnidaria > Cubozoa > Carybdeida > Carukiidae > Morbakka > Morbakka virulenta. The sequence continues at coordinate 4,629,442 of RDPX01000004.1, forward strand.
TTATTCCATTAAAATTATTTTTATCCCGGAAGTCGTAAGAGATATGCTGTTCTGAACATTCTGAACTCTAACGAAGGACACACATGTCTCTATAATGATATTAAATCTTGATGTTTGTTGCTTTTTAGATCGGCAGTTTACCTCCGTTCACTGTGCGATCTGGGGGGAGATGTTGGATTATAACTTTATTACTTACGTTTATATTTTGCCATTTAGATATTTCACATTCTTGAATTAATAAAAACATTGGAATAGTAAAAGAAGGGCATAATTGTTTAGTTTCCATAGATACTGGAAGACCTTTCAAGTTTCCTAAAATGTTTGTGCTATCAAATGATTCCCAAGTAAATAAAAAAGAACTTTTAAGCTATTTTTCTAGAAACACTTTGATAAAAGTAGGGTAAGTTCAACCCAACCATCAAATGGTATATATGCATTCGTTGCACTTAGTAGAAGTAAATCAGTTGTGTCAAGCAATTCCCTTATGTAAATAGTGACCATTCTTTTAGCCATTTGCTACAAGCACACCTGAGCTCCTGAATCGTTTTATGCTTTAAGATCTGGCTCACTTAGCTCACATATCACATATTTACTTAAAATCAGCTTCACCACAAATGCTTCCTGTTTCAGTGAAAAATATGTTTGGTAGGCTTTTACTCTTTCTTTTTGCTTGGAGAACTGACAGGTCGACTTGTTAATTTCTACACGTAACTTTTTATGCCTTTTCCAGGACTTTCATTTGCAAGCAAAACTACAGTAGTAACTTGCACTGTTTACAATGCTTAAATGATCAAGAAAAATCTGTAGGCCATGACCAGGTTCCCAGTTATCGCTTGTCCCCTCATTGTAACAGTTTTCCAATAGCTTTCGATCTACACATCTTTGAGCTAAATGTCCTTCTTGACCATCTGGAAGACAGCGTAAACAACAGCCTTTTGCTTTTACATTTACATTTCTTATACCTTTTAATGCGTCGTGGAAGATTAGGCCCTTTCACGCTTAACCTTCCTTACCTCAACTTATAGTGATCCTAACTGACCTTTCATTTTGAAAACAGTAGCAAGCCTTTTCTTTATCTCTAGACGTTTTCTAAAGATTTCAGATGTACTATCTCCATGAGGTGCTGCACGGACACCTGCTTTCTTATTATCCTCAGATGTCACATCTAACTTTTGCTTTCTTATCTTCACTGTGGTCTGAACCAGTTTCACCTGTTGAGAAATTTCCGTGTGTCTAATACCAGATTTTGACAGGATATGGCAAATTATGTTGACGATATGCTCATCCATTCTCGTTAGTAAGGTGGCCAAAAACAAGACGTTTGTTTGTTTCTCATCCTATTTTACTGCTTTTCCTTATTGGTCGTTAAGAGAACCTTTTCTCTCAGCTCCAAGGGTTTCAATAGAAAGCTTGCAGTAGCTCACATTTTTCTGCCTTAAATTGATCAATTTTTGGTGAGAGAAAAGTACGGTCTTTCTCTTGAAAATGTAGCCGTACCTCTTGGCGTAGTTTCAATTCTTTCAAAAGTCCGTGGTAGTTTCTTAAACTTTTAGGTCCAATTGCATTTAGTACGCCACCGATAATTTCGTACTCCCTGTGCTCCCCTTGTTTGGCGTCATCAAGTCTTCTTCGTCGACTCTCGTGGTTATCATCATCTCAGATCTCTTTACTCCAGAAAGTGGCACAGGCCAACTGCTGCGTCGCTGGGATTGGCAAGGACGTAGGCGGTGTACTTTGGAGCGAGGCTACAGGACATGAGGTGTGCCATGGTTTGCTCACTGTTGCAGTCACAGGTACTGGTGGGGCTCATGTTACACACTTTTATAGAGGACCTTGCATCGGCCTTGCTCAACTCGAAGTCTGTTGAGGGTCTTCCATATTGGCCACGGTAGCTCACTTCCGCTGGCGGGTTGTTGAGTTGGCATTATGTCTCTGCTTCTCCATGAGTCTGCCATGCTGTGTCCCTTCCAGCTGGTCAAGCATTTCTCCTCAATGGCTTGGTCAGTGGAGGTGGTGAGGGGCGTGGTGGAGTCCATGAAACTGCTCCGGGAGGACAGTCTCTTCCGGGTGGTGGAATGCTGATGAAATGGATGTATATTGTCATCTTTCTGCTTCCGGCGCTGATCGAGACTGTGAACCTCTCGTCGGATTCTAGGAGGGGCAAGACCAGCCAGGGCATAGACACAGGCTACAGGTGTTGGCTTTAGACACCCCGTTACAATACGGCAGGTGTCATTTAGAATCGGGTCGATTTTATGGGCGTGGCTAGATCTGCACCACATTGAGCTGGCATATTCAGCGGCTGAGAAGCATAGACTAAGGGCAGTCGTGCGCAGTGTTGCGGGAGCTGCGCCCCACTTGCTATTTACAAGTTTTCGAAGGATGTTATTCCTTGTTGACACTTTGCCTCGGAGCTTGGTGATGTGCTCCTCGTATGATAGGGTGCGGTCAAGAGTAACGCCCAGATACACTGGGTTGGGATTATTTTGGAGTCATTGGCCTTCCTATGTCACATCTAGTTGTCGACGTGCTTCTCTGTTTTTCAGGTGGAAACTACAGAGTTGGGTTTTGGTGGGGTTGGCTTTTAGGTGATTTTCATTGTAGTATATGAACATCCCTGCCATTGCATCTTCTATGGTTCGCTCCACATCAGAGAAGTTACTTATCTGTGTGATAATGCACAGATCATCTACGTAGATGAACCTGTTGCAGGCCTCAAAGATTGGTTGGTCATTTGTATATATATTGAACAGAGTTGGTGTTAGCACCCTTCTCTGAGGAAGTCCATTTCTCTGATTAAACCATCGGCTGCGCTTGTAATTCAGTACGACATAGAACCTACGGTTGGACAGCAAAGAGCGGATCACGTTGCAGAATTTTGTGTCGTGAGTGAAATGTTACAGCTTGTTAATCATAAGCCGGTGTTGAACAGTGTCGTAGGCGGCACTCAGATCGACAAAAGCTGCTCCAGTTATGAGCTTCTTTTGGAAGCCGTCTTCGATTTGTTGGGTGAACTTCAACAACTGACTTTCGCAGGACTTCCCTTGCCTGAAGCCAGCTTGATCGGGGGTTAGTTGGAGCTCTACTATTGGGCAGACTCGGGTGAGTAGTAGTCTCTCAAAGAGCTTGTAGCTGATGCATAGCAGTGAAATGGGTCGGTAGCTCTTCGGTTCATCAGGGTTTTTGCCAGGTTTCAGTATGGCAACTACTTTTGCCTTTCTNTGTTCTCAATCATGTTTTGCCAGGCCGTCCTGCGCTCCATTCCAGCCATATCAAGAAGTTGCTCCCCAATCTGAAGAGTTTGATCATTGAACGGGTCAGAACTAAACATTACCTCATAGTCTCGGAGCAGACGTTTTGAGTCGCTGGTAAGACCAGGAAGGTACTTTGTGCGGCACCCCCGGGGGATGTGGAGGCATGCGGATTTGTGCATTCGTTGTTTGAAAGCTGAGTAGTTCTGTGGAATTGGACGCAGGTCGGTTAGCATGAAGTCAAGAGTTTGTCTAAAGCCTTCCCAGTCAGCTTTGCGTAGATTAAATCTACGGTTGAACGGGATGTCTAATATACTTAGAGCTGCGCATAACCTGATGGAGATTGGTCGGTGTTGGGATTTGGGAATAGGGGATAAGACCCCCTTCTGAGCGGTAGGGGATAGTTGGTTGGCCACAAAGCAGAGATCGGGATTGTAGCCCCGCTTCCACCTGGCACTGAGGAAGGACTTTGGGATCTTTGAGTCATGAATTAGTGTTAGGTCAAGTGATTGTGCCCAAGATTCAACGAGGTCCCCGTCTCTGTCATTTTCGGCATCTTGTGCTATGGGCGTTGAAATCACCAATGATAATTCTGTGTTTTCTCAGACTGCTTGACGGTGGTTCAGTCCAGACAAATCTACACCCAGGAGGTTTATAGATAGAGGAAATCTGTATGTTGGGAAGGGACACCGTGATCAGTTCGATGTTGTGTTGGTTTGTGGTGTAGACTGCATCAACACTGAGGTTATCTCTAGTGAAAACGGCAGATCCATACTTTTCAGGTCGTATCTCAGCAATCAGCTTCATTCCGGGTAGGTTCGGTCTTTTGCTGGAGGTCTTCAGGTGTGTCTTCTGGAGGCACACAATGTCATAATCTTGTGTTGTCTGGGATAGTAGTTTTGCCTTCACATCTGTGTATCCTTCAATGTTGAAGGAGGCAACAGCCAGAGCCGGTTCTGACAAGAACCCGAACCCGACTTTGGTGTGGAGGCATTTGGAGGTTGGAAGGTAGTATCACAGAGGAATAAGATCTGCAAAATGATGATATGTCGCGAGTGTTGCAGAAATTGGCCTACTGAGGTTGGTGACCTCAGCGTTTCCCAGGATGCGTCACGAGGAGACTTTCAGTATGCATCCTGTCATCAAGCTGTCGGTTGTGGCTAATGTAGGCCAAGCTGTTCTTTTCTTGAACATTGGGCTTTGATATTACCCCCCCAAAACGGAATTCTTGGTGTAGGATGCTCGTAGAAGGATTTGGAAAATCTGTCTGTGGACTGCTGGCAGGTGCCCATGATGTGATCGGATGGAAGGGTGACGGTTTATTTGACATCTTTGGTTTGATGTCAGTGGTCCTGTGTTTTTAATATTTACAGTCATGGCCTTCTCAGAGTATCGACTGAACGCGTAAATTTCATTGAGCCTGGAGATGTGACTATCGGTGTTACAGAATGTATGGCGAAGATAATTGTTCCAGCCGACCTCACGGTAGATAACTGTTGTTGACAATATGGCTACCCATAATGCCATCACTGGAGTGATCATGGCTTGTGTCGTCGTCAGCCCTGGTTTTGCAATCGTGTTTAGGATATCCAGCTCAGAAGTTTGTTTCCTTTTTAAGTTCTCCTTTATTAGTACAGTTATTGGTTTTATTGTCTGTTCTTACAGACGTCAGGCTTCACTAGGATTTGTATGCTGCTCATACGCCGGCAGAATGCATTAAGGCTGTTTTTTTCTTTCCACGCCATTCCTTTTCGAACAACCCATTACTGTTTAGATGGCTGAAATATCTGGAGTTACTGTAAGCATCACCTCCTCACATAGGAGTTCCAAGTATTCTAGGCAGTCTTTAGTTGGTTTTTCTTGCACGCCACCCCCTCTAAAGCATCAATTACAGCCGATACCTCGACTTCATCAGTACTTGATATCTTTGGCCCCCCAATATTTTTCTAACTTATGAGTTTTTAAAAATCGTAATGAATGTTTGAATCCAGTTTTTAAAAGGATAATTTACAAGCAAATATTTTCAATTTGATCTTCTATTGATTTCATTACCCTATTGATATTCTGTGAATATTATTTAATGAGTTCATTCCATTGAATTCATTTCATTTTGTATTTGCATAATAGTATGGCGTTCTAAATAGAACGTTCTAAACGGAACGTCATACATAATAGCTGTTGTTTCGGACAAATTTGTGTTTGCATTTCACTGTGTATTCGGAGTTAGATGTTGAAGCACGCAGAATGACAGAAAATATTAACAGTAACAGAAAATGAGTACAAAGCGAGTGACATTTTTTTAAACGAAGTAATAAAAGACAAAACGAAGAAAGTAATGTACGAGAACAAGACAAAGTTAATGTGGAAGGACAGACACTACCTATACACTTACACACACCAGCGGACATATGTACATACACTTCCGTATCTCAGTTATTAGTGACAAATGACCTCATTTTCTCACACTACTCTTTGAGACAAATCTATTCAATAAGTCATATTTCTTTGTTTGACAAAGCTTGGAAGGTATGGATGAAAATGTGGAAGATATATTTTTTGGGAGACAAACGAAATTGAAATTTAACCCGGAGGGGCTCTCTAGCAGATGCAAGGTAAATGGATGTGAATGAACCTCATTCAATCTCGTTCCAATGACCGTGACTGCAAAATGATACAGTCAGGACATTTGCGGACTGATAACCCTAGATTAGGTTTCTTTGCCAAGAAAATCGCCGGCCACACCATTGAAGGGTATTTACAATTTTTATTTTACGTTTAGAAAGATACTGCTTGTCACCATATTGCAGCTTCCTATCATTTAGTGATCCCAGAGTGCGAGGACATTGGTAAAATGATTGACAAAAATACCGTGCAGATCAAGAAAGTTAAACGCAAATATTTGTTGGATGTCATCAAGTGTTTGAAATACTTGTCACGTCTTGGAATTGCCTTTCAAGGCAATGGCGAAAATGATAATTTAACTCAATTGTTACGCCTACTTAGAACAAAAGATTAAAACATTATTAAGCACTTGGATGGTAGTGCCGGATATTAGTACACCCATCACAACGAAATCCTGCATATAATGGCATCTCATGTGTTGCGTCACAAAATAAAGGACATACGGGAATGACTATACTTTGCTTTGATTCTTGACGAATATACTGATGTTACAAATCTGAAGCAGCTGTCATTCAATGTAATAGCAGTTGACGGGAAGTTTACTGCCAACGAAGACTTTCTTCGATTTTACGAGATTGATGACATTCGAAGCTCTACAATAGTGAATGCTGTCAAAGATGTTTAGGTCAGATTTAATTTGCGTTTGTCGGATTGCTGCGGGCAAACTTATGATGGCGCCAGCAACATGCTGGGGAAATGTTCAGGGGTTGCAAGAAAACGGTAATGCGAACAACCAAAAGTGGTTGTAACGCATTGTCAAGGCTATTCATTGAGTCTCGTCGTAAAGTCTTTAACAAATGATTGTAGAATTCTCAGGGATACGATGAATACAATTGGAGAGATTTGCATTCTCGTCAAATATTCTCCAGAAAGGGAGAAACTATTGGGAAAGATAGTCAAGAACATAGAATGCGACTTGCCAGAAAATTATTTCGGTCCAGGAAAATTAAATAAATTGTCTTCTACTCGCTGGACAGTGCGTGTTACATGCTTTCAAATAGTAACTGACTATCAAGAAACATTTGCTGAAGTTATGGAGTGAATGCTTAACAGAGACACTAGACTTGGAGACACAATCACGTATTATCGGATACCAGAACCAGATGACATCATTCTCTTTTTTTTGGTCTACGTTTAAGCCAAAAATTGTATGGTATGACAAATGATTTATCTAAGACACTTCAAACGAAAAAAAATTTAGCACTTAGTGGAATCAATTTGTCCGAGCTAACCATCAAAATGATGCAGGGAATGAAGAACATAAAAGATTTCCTTTCTTTTTTCGAAGTTGTCAAAAACGTTGCGAGCAAGATGGATTCGCTTGAAGAGCCATTACTTCCAAGGAAAAGGAAACGGCTGGGTTATTCTATTTTAACCTTTTGTGGAAGGCTATAAAGGTGGTAAAGAAAGTTTCTATCTAGAAACACCTGCTGATTACTTTAAACAAATCTATTTCGAAGCTTTAGATGCCATTATCAACGTCATCAAAGATAGGTTCAATCAGTCAGGCTATCAAAATTTTTTTGGGTTTTAACGTCATTTTTACCTCAGTAATTGGGGCTCAGACGGTGCCCTTCACTGGGACTTGGATTTGTCAGTGAGGAATTTCTTGGCCGGATGCACTTCCTGACTCCAACCAATGGCTTTTTACTTTGTGAATTTCCAAAGTCGCCCGCTTGGGGAGTCGAACCTGGAATTCTTGGTTACAGTGAAGTTGCACTAACCGTTTAGCCAAGGATCCCGAGTCTCTGATAAATATACAAAGTTCATGTGATGGTAAATTAGAGTTCAATAACACTTTCAACTAATAATGCGATTATTAAATCAGTGACATAATGTGTACGACGTGCTGGAAACTGTTTTTAATTATGACATTTTTCAGACGGATTTCCACAAACTAAATGATGAAAATTGTTTTCGGTTACTGTTATGTTCCGTTAATCGATATTTGAGTCGGTTTTTGCTGCTGTTTTAAACTGTTCCAGTCAAGTTAATGTGTACTTTTTGTATTAACTCCACAAAAGTCTGACGCAGTTCAAACCAAATGTAAATCTCTCATCAAGGTGAATGTTCTAGGTCTGGCACCCTACTCGCAGCACTGAATTTCACAAAAATCTAGTCAGATTAACTACTAAATATATGTTTCAGCAGATTCTATTATTCTGGTTTTAAAACATGAGCTAATACTTCCCCTTGGAAATAACATAGTAAAAAAATTGTGTTCAATGTTAATCTATCATATCTGCAAATCATCGTCTTCATCCAAAAGCTGCTCCTAAAGGAACACTGATCGAATCTTTGTCCCTCATGCTCCATCAATGTGACATGTAGCAAAAGGTTTGAAATGGTAATGAATTGCATCTATAGCTAACATGTTCCAAATTTTTGATTTGGTCTCTATTCTGAAGTTCTGAAACTTCCTCCTGCTATCATTGGAAGGTAATTTTGAAGTTAAAGCGATTGTTGCTGAATGCAGTCTTAGGATAACCTCATTTATAGATACATCGACTGAATATACAAAGAAATGACTTGGCACTCAATAAAAATGACGGTTTCAAATAATGTCCTGGTCATGGAAGCAAAAATACGACCATATCGTTTTACTGATAAGAATAGTGCTTCATATGATGTGACCGGCGCACCTGGTAGGGGTAGCATTATCAGTTCTCCAAGTCAAAAATTCCTTTTTCAGGCACTCAACACAAAAGCCTAGAATTCTCCTGACATCTCCGTCTCTATTAAACACTCAATATTTCTGCCTAAGTGATGCTAAAACCTGGAAACCCCCTGCACAAACTTCATGCGAATGATAATGGCGGATTATGAGTGCAGTTTGTTTAAAAAAACAACAACAACAAAACTACACTTGATTTGAATACTCGTATTGCCCAAGCTTGGCGTGCAATTCACGCCCTTGAAAATATTTGAAAATCAAATGTGAAAAAGGATACCAAACTTAAAGTCTTCAAGGCGTCAGTAGAGACAATTCTCCTCTACGGTTCGGAGTCATGGGCATTAAACGTTGCTCTTGCCAAGAAACCTTATGGGTCCTACACGAAAATGCTCTGTGCCATTTTTATCGTATCATGGCAGGATTGCATCACAAACGAAGATTTATACGGTTCTCTTCCCCGCGTATCCTGTGTGGTTAGTCGCCGTCGATTGTTACTCGCTGGTCACACAGTTCGACATGATGATCCTGCAGGAAAGGTTCTACTCTGGTGTCCCGAAAAGAAGAAGCGTCGCGGCAGACCTCGTATAACAGTAAAAACACTTATAGAGAATGACACTGGTTTTAATGGTGCTGATCTTCTAGCTGCGATGAAAGATCGAGTTGTGTGGCAAACAAATTTTGTCAATGTTTCACCATGAATATGGATGACAGAAGAAGATGAGTGTAGTATTATAATGACCTTGTGGTATTCTGATCAGATGCTTTGCTTTTACTGATGGGGAAATTTTGTAAGCTCTCTATAACTCTCAGTACATTATTCTGAAAAATTGAACTCAGCTTACAAATTCTAATATATTTGTTAAAATCCAAATGCTGACGTTGAACCTTTGCCAACTTCTACTGGTGAGTTTCATTTTCCTGTCTTCCTGCAGTCTTGAGAATCCTAAATTCTTGCAGGAATCTTTTTTGCTGAATACACTACCATGTGTTAATGCCAGCCTGTTCTTGCTCTCTCACAGCTATATAATTCTTTATCTCTTTTCATCGGCTCTTTGCTTATGCAAAGCAATTTACTTCCATGTATGTAGCCAGTGGCCAGTAGAAGAACCATGCAAATGATCCTTTAAGCTTCTGCTAGGACGAAAAATAATGCAGAAGATGAGTCAGCTGGTGATATGACGCATTCCACTTAAAATTTATTCGCAACAACTGATTTTATTTACTCTATATTCTCTTCAGAGCCTTTGCCAATTATCTTTTGGGTTAGTGGCTCATTTCTCCATATTTTTTCATAAGAATTTGAGTTCGTTGAATCATCTGGCTAACTTGTCATTTTCGGAAGCAAAGAAATCTCTAGAAGTGAAGTCTTTTAGATTCCTTTCTGTATTAATGCTGCCCCACTAGTCATTGGTTGATTCATTGTGTATATTGGCAAACCTGTTGGCAACATTAGTCTGGAACTGCATTGCTTGGTTGCTGCCGGGGTAACTCGAGTTCACCTTATGTACACTTGTTGATCTTAACTACCAATGTGGCTGCTTCCACATNTGCTGCCCCACTAGTCATTGGTTGATTCATTGTGTATATTGGCAAACCTGTTGGCAACATTAGTCTGGAACTGCATTGCTTGGTTGCTGCCGGGGTAACTCGAGTTCACCTTATGTACACTTGTTGATCTTAACTACCAATGTGGCTGCTTCCACATTGGTACTTAAGATAGAATAATAATGGGTTAATTTGGTGAAACATTGGCTTCCATAAAATGGGTGCACAATCTATTTGATCAATTTCATCCCCCCCCCCAAGTCGAATACAGGAGGCTAAACTAAAACCCACTACTGAACCATCTGATGCTGAATATTTACTATGTTATTCATCTCCCTCTGGTTAATGTAATGAAGCTCTTTCTTGTTGGGGTACATTTAGATAACCTATATCTGCTCCCGGCCAGCAACCCCCCAACCGCTTAGCCCTTCAAACCGCCTGTTTCTTGCCCTCAACTTATTTGGAGGCTAGACATTTCTTAGTACCGTGTTGACTGTCTCAATATCAAAATCGGCGTGACTATCGATTGCAGCACGCCTCAAGAGGTAGCTAGCCACATCAGGTGATGATGTTGCGCCGAACAGATGAAGAACCATTTGATATTCGTCCGGCTATACATCCAAGACATTTTCTGACCAGAACAAAAATCACAAGTCATCTGTGTCTTGAGGTCTAACTTTAACGTGATGAAACATAGCTTCCATACCTAAAGACACTGACCCTTTCTGGAAGAAAGCGGATCAAAATATCAAGCAAAGTATTTGTTTGATCCGGCTCTTCCAGCTACTGCTTATTGACGAATGTACTTTTCTATGTTGATTCACAATTAAACACAACACTCTGATTTACGGCTTTGTGTGAATAAAACACTGAATGATGATGCAGATGCCAAACAGGTCCAGCTGATTTTTTTTTCATTTCATTCACTCTTTTACCGTTGCTCTTATTTGTTTCCTGATTTCCACTAATCGTTGATACCTTCATTGAAATCTTTCTTACATAATCTTTCTCCATGTATTCCGTAATGCTCTTTGTATATCTTTTGTGCGAATTATTATTTTTCTTTACACGAGAGTGTAGCAATTTAAGCTTTCTCTCTGCCGAAATCTTGTTGTTTGGAGGATATGGCTTATCATACTTACATGCCAAAGGAATTTGATATTGTTTGTCAACCTGACTGGCTGACATTTTCCATTATTGCTAGTGGTCTTCTGTTCTCTAAAGAAAGTGACTGTATTGTGTCTGTACAATATAGTCACCTGTATATAGTCACGTCAATGTAGCCACTGGGGTCGCCTGTTTCCTAGACAGAAACCAAAATAGTCTTACCAAACAGCATCCTAATAGCAAAGGGTTCACAAAACCCTTCTGTGCCCTGATCCAGTGGTCTGTGAAGCCTTGGATAATTATTCCCTATAAGAAACGTAACTTCTCTGATTTCTGTTATACACAATTCTACATCTCGCAAAGGAGTCCATTCTTGGATGGGCATATGACAAAGAATGTTTTTGGAAGTTGAAAAAACTCTCTTAAGCCCTTGTATTTCTGTATTTCTACTTTAAGCTTCCCATCGATAGGTTTCACGATGAGAGAGAGATCCCTTCTCCTCTCCTGTGCTCCTATGTTGTTGGGGGGTGCCAAATGGTTCTGAAAGACTAAGTAGCCTCTCATCGCACAATTTATTGTCTGAGCAGTCGTCATTTAGTCCAAATGTCAGCACCTCTTTCTCACCAGCTACAATTGAGGGATTTAGTAGTACTACTGGTAGCAGACATTTAGCTGCAGATGGCACTGGGGCCAATGAAACATCTGATCTGAACTTGCTTCCCCCCAAGGCTATTGAGTTAGAGATTAAAAACTCTATTTTTAAAAAAGATGTCTAAGTTATTGACTTAGGAAGGCAGAAGCCGGTTTCAAGAAAAAAAAGTTTTAGAAAGTACTGCTCTATCAGTCAAGTAGAATACAGTGGCTTCATTATTTCCTTCTTTTCTTATCATTATAACCCCGTCCAATATCTTTCTATTCCTTTGTATTTTTATCTCTTCCTGTTACTTCCTCTAACAAACAAAATCATAATAACACTTTCTTAGAATTTATCTAATTTCCTTTGATGTATGGACATGACTAGTCCTAATGTTCTAAATCTATAACCAGTTTGTTTAGAATATTAGGTGAATTAGTTTACAGTATACATTTACGAGAAACAAACGGGTTATATACTTGGTCTTGATCTTGAGATACTTATCATTAACATTTAATAATCCGGTGTGTTTTCTTCATCTGTATAATTCTAATGGTATAATCAAAATTGAAGAGTGAGTTTACTGAAATATTCTGCAAAATCGAGACTCAATCGAGAGAAACAAAACCTATCACCAACTTTCACTTTCACCTACCAAAAGGAAAAGGCGTATTGGTCGTGTAAGTAGCACCCATATAAATCTAAAATATCTTTTAAAGGATAAACCAAATCGCAAAATTCATAGTGAGTACCCGAAAAGTGCTTTTGAAAAAACAGAGCGCTCTTTCCGTTCTAATTGGCTGCAAAATAGAATGGCTCGAATATAGCAAAGAGAAGAATGCATGTCCGTGTTTCCCGTGCAGAGTCTTTGACAACAAGAAAGAGCCATTTTTCACTACTGATTTTCAAAATTGGAACTTCGCATAAGAAGCTAGCACAAAGCCTAAAAGGACTTGCACAAGATGTCTTCTCAAAATTTCATACTGATGCAATGAAAGCTTGGAAGGAAGACAAAAGAAGGGAGATCACTGTTTTATCTGTAAATATTTTGTTAATACCTGAATACCTGAACAAAGAATTAGGTTGGAATCAAATTATCACACTGCCCGATATCTTTTCCTTACTGGATTACCTTTTCGTGGAGAAAAAGAGATGATCCTGGTGGGGTGTGCTCTTACACTTTTAAGGAGCTAATTTTTCATATTCAAACAAAGCTGAATAAATGCGCCGAAAAACTTCCCCACCTATCCAAAACGTGATCATTGGAGTTTTGCAACAGATTTTAAATCAAAACTTAATAGATCTGTTAAAAAACCCGGAATATTTTACAGTTACAAGAGATTGAAGTAGTGAAAAGTCTCTAAGCAAAAGAGAAGGGATTTTTGGGTGTTAAATCAATCAAGATTGATATGATTACAACAAAAGAAGACAGATCTGCAAAAGGATTGCTTGACTTATTGGGCACATCTTTAAAAGATAATGACCTAGACTGAGGAAGCATTGCTTCCTAATGTTATGACGGAGCCAGTGTAGTGAGTGGAGAGAAATGTGGCTCGCAGAAACTCCTATCAGAAAAGGATGGTCATTCAATTTTATATATTCATTATAACTGTCAAAAACTTGCATCTTGTTCCTAATTGAATGATAGACAATGTATAGGAGAGTGGTGATCATTACTCATTTGTTAAAAGTTTGTGTGACTGCTTAAACTTAAAAGAGGCTAGAAAAAGGTAAGGTATACTTCAAATGAAGAGACTTTTAAATGTATAGATTGGGCTGATCACTTGGACTGTGTCAAGATAATTAACAATGAAGTAAAACAAATCATTAATTGCTTAAAGCAATGCAGTACAGCAAAATAGATGAAAAGTGAGCATAGAGTCATTTGCAAGGGATTGTAAGGTCAAGTTTGTAAAACAATTTTTATTATATTAAACAAGTTTTAAAGCAAACTTTTAGGAATAGTAAATATTACAAATCAAATGCTCCAGTCTTCCTCCAATAATATGCCAAATGGTTTGAGGGGAATATATGAATGTCGCATGAATGTTCCTGATATGCGTAATATATATTCTTTGCACGAGATTTCAGCGGATTTGCAAACTTTGGAAGGATTAGATAGCAAAGAGAGGAGGTCCCACTGAGACACAAGTGAACCATTTCGATTTAATGTTTTCATGGGAGATGCACCCATACCTGCTCCCAGCTCTGAAGATGATGGTGTGTGTACGTTAATGATTATTGTTCTTCATCTGACCACAAGAGAAAACGAGTGTTCGGTTTGCAGGAACAAACACTGAAATATGGTCAACGGTGAGTGTCTTATCGCCAGATTACCCAGAGGTTTGTGCAACAACAGCGTAAGGGGCATTGTTTGAATATATCCTCACGATTCCTCAGTTACAAGTTAACATCGTAAGTACGAATATCCACACAGTAAATTGGAAAAGTGAATGCAGAGTTTTTAAACATGAAATTCTTAATTAATTCCAAAAGCAAAGAAAGCAATTACGTTTGAGATATTTTCCAGTATTTGCTACAAAATTATGCTTTCACTGCTTTGTTATTGACAATGGTCTATGATGTTTCACTCGCAAGCCACTATGCATCAGCAAGAGTTTAATGCCTTTTTTCGTCTATGGCGTACTTTTATGCTGCAAGAAAACGAAGTAACGCTTCTTCCGTGAATATCCATTGACTCACCTTCTTTTTGAAAAGGACCTAGCTCGTGAAATATCTTTCGAGGAAATTTCAGGTGAGTGGCTACGATAGCCTCGTAGTTTATTTTTCTAATTTTTGTAGTTTGCTTGTTCTGTTCTATCTTGTTCTTAACTTGTTTTGTTGTAGTTGTTTTGTTATCATCTAAGGTAAAATAAATTTCCATGCTAAACTGATTGCAAAGAAAAACCTTAATTTTCCTTTAGGCACCAGTCTCCTTGTACAAAATTCTTGTCCCCCACCCACAAAGTAAAAAAAGACAGTTTTCTTCCCCAGATTAGCGTGTTCAGCTTTAACGTTGACTGGCAGTCAAATGTTTCCTGATCCAAGGTCTGAAACTCTACATCTACCAACTTTTCCGATTTCACTTGTGCTTTCTCTGGTATCGGTTTTATCTTCAGTTCTGTCTGCTGCATTTGTACCAGCCTCTCCACCCCTTCTATCGACACTGTTTACTGGCTCCAGTACTCAATGATGCNTTCCATGCTAAACTGATTGCAAATTATTTAAAAATTATATATTATATATATATAAATTATATTAATAAATTATAATTAATTTTCCTTTAGGCACCAGTCTCCTTGTACAAAATTCTTGTCCCCCACCCACAAAGTAAAAAAAGACAGTTTTCTTCCCCAGATTAGCGTGTTCAGCTTTAAAGTTGACTGGCAGTCAAATGTTTCTTGATCCAAGGCCTGAAACTCTACATCTACCAACTTTTCCGATTTCACTTGTGCTTTCTCTGGTATCGGTTTTATCTTCAGTTCTGTCTGCTGCATTTGTACCAGCCTCTCCACTCCTTATATCGCCACTGTTTACTGGCTACAGTACTGCATGATGCCTCCGCCCACAGTGACTGGGAATCCCTCAACTGCTAGACAAGCACTGCAATAATGTCCTTTTCTATCAAATAAGTCATACAATATTTTCCTTTTTATGAAGCTCTTTCTTTCTCCATGCCCTCTTTCTCTGGATTTTCCTGGTATATGGCTTGGATCTTGTTGTGTTATCCTAAATAGCCTGTGTTTATTATCACCATTATTATTATTATTATTATTATTATTAATATTTATACAGGATTACACATTTCAATGCTATTTGCATTGATATTAACATGTGTCCTGTTGAAAAAAGAAAAATATTTAAAATAACTACCAATAATAAAACCTATTTTATTTACAAATTAAAAAGTGTACTTATACTCTTCCAAAGTCTGACAAACTTTCAACTTTGCGGTATTCAATGGGAAGCTCGTTGAAATTTTTTGCACCCATTGAACGGAAGCCAGATTTTGCAAGTTGGTGCTTCATCTTTGGAATTTGCAATAAGTAACCATTATTCCTCGTATTAACTGTATGTTTTCTTAACGAGAAGTATACTTTAACATTTTAACCAACTTCACCGTTCAGACATTTTTTAACCAAGATGACAGCATGTTTTTTAAATTCGTTGTAAATAGGTGTTTGTTTTTCGCCAGTGACATCAACTATTCTTCTATCTAGAGATGAAAGTCTAGACAGATGCGTATTACTATGATTTAAGTTTGTCGTACAGCTGTATAATATAACAGGTAGGAGAATACCTTTGTAAACTTTCAGGAGCGCATGACTAGAAAAACAATATTTGAATGAGGTAAGCAATCGCAAGCTTCCTGATGTCTTCTTGTAGATCGAATGGAAGTTCGTTGTAAATGATACATTTTGGTCTAGTACTGTTCTCAGGTACTTTTACTCTTTTGTAGATGCAATTTTTGTAGATCTATAGCTTAGGTCAGTCGAGTCACAACATGCTGGTGATTCTTGATGTACTCCAAAGCCTCCTCCTTTGGATGTTAATCTTTGCCTTTTCAAGTTCATTCCTTACGGTAACAAGTTTTCCACAAAGGATCTTTGACTTCAAGGCTTTCTTCAAAATAAATTCCCTCAGCTGCTAAAAAATTAGTTTTTTGTTCCCTTCCATATAATTCATAAGGCCTTTCTACCCACACAGCTCTTAGCCGTACATGCAACCTTCTAAGACTTTTTTTCTAATGTGATACCGGAATCCGAATGACACTTTAATTGCAACACATTTACTGCAACACATAATTCCATCTCTTGTGATAGGCATAACAATTTGTCTTCTTCAACAGCCGTAATAATATGGCCATTAGTCAATTTTGTTATACGAGCACTGGCTATTACACAGCCCTTTCATTACAAAAATTATGCAAAAACTCCTTTTTTCCCTGTAGGCCTACATCTTACTCTTTCGGACTCGCCTTCACAGAATTGAATTAGGTAGGATAATTATACTCTATCGCTACTTTCAAGTTCTCCTAGTTTTGCTTTAAAGTTCACCAGGAAAGTGGGGTAGTTTATGAGGTCGTCACTAAACTTGAGGTACTCACGTTCTGGGATCTTAAATTCCTGGCATATAGCAAAATCTAATTTGT
The DNA here is from genome assembly GCA_003991215.1 of Morbakka virulenta. Taxonomy (NCBI): domain Eukaryota; kingdom Metazoa; phylum Cnidaria; class Cubozoa; order Carybdeida; family Carukiidae; genus Morbakka; species Morbakka virulenta. The sequence continues at coordinate 4,646,487 of RDPX01000004.1, forward strand.
TACCAGACAAGTTTAAAGTCTATATTTGGTTATTTAATCCATTGGTATGACCCTCGGTGGTCCCAAACTGGTCGTGTTTCTTTCTTCCCTGTCCCTTAACATCAGTATGATTGCTCTTTAAGTACCTCTTCACTTTTTCAAGAGTACTTTCCTCGTACTTGTCTTTCCAACGTTATAAATATCGCAATATTTTCTGCTGTTCCATCTCCAATTGTGCTTGTTCCCTTTCAAGTTTATAGCTTCCAAGTAAATGCTTTATAATTTAATTCTGGTATTATCAAAGACTTATTCTCAAAGAATATTTTAACTTAAACAAATCCACTATACTTCAGTCATTAGAAAAATTGTAAATTCAAAATACAAAAAAATGTAGTTCAGTATAAAATTGCATTTAATGATAAATTTTATTGAACTAAGCATATAAATATATATATTTATATATATGTATATGTTTATATATAAATAATATAGCAAATTAATTAATTCAGAAAACCATAACTTTGTTCCACAAAGACCTCTTGTTTTAATGAAAATTTATTTAAATTTACTTAAACATGTCAAAAAGATTTAAGTCCATTAGAGAACCAAAATTTTGTAATATATTTGTAACATAAAATAATATCAAAAACTAATTTTCTAAAAATTAAATATATATAATATAATGAAGTTTATAATGTAGCAAAGTATTATTTTTTAGCACACAGAAATGTAGTATAGAAAAAAATAATGTTTAACAAAAAATGAACTTAAACCTGCATGTTATAATTAAGAAATTACCCTAGAACCTACTTTTATGAGCCTAATGATCCAGACTTTACTGTGAGTGAAGCATTTAAAAAGTAGTTTTTCATTATTTTACATCTACCACGTTTTAGCAATTAGGTGCAGAGTTTTGCACACACTTTTCTTATCGCAAATAAAATAGGAACAAGGGTAGGAAATCCTTTTTTAAGTGGTCTGCAGCAAGTGTTAAGTTTTGCTGGAAGGTAATGGTGCAGCACCAACTCTAAAGGACGTGGAGGGCTCGTAGGTACTTGTAACCTACCCCAATAAGCGCGATTCACTGCAGGTGTACTATTAATCCCTAAAGTAAGCAAAATCTCTATCTACAAAAACTTTATATAAGGACTTAAATGCATAGCACTGAAACCAGCCCTTACAGAGAGGAAACTTCTTATGGGCGTACTCAGGCATTTAGTGCATAAACTAAGAAAACACGTCAATGTTTCCGACTTAAATCCAATTTAGAATTACCTACAGTTTTTGGAAGTTGAACATAGCTTGAAGTGTTACGTAAATGGCACTAACTACGAAATCAAGCACAATAATTCAAATGAGTTAAATCGATTAGTCCAATTGTAGTAAAATTTGCCCATTGTTGATCTAAAAATATATATAAAGGATTCCGCATGAATTTCCCTCAGTGATATTTCTGTCCTACTGTCTGACTGATAATAATAACTGCATTAACGCCATGGGAATTCACTGCTTTCTTTTAGTAGAAATTCCTACAGGTACAATCCAATGAGCTTGCACATTTCTGTTCTGTTAGTACATCTCATAGCAACGTAGAGAAAATGGTGCCATCCTTTTCAATACAACTGTCATGTCCTTTGAATAGTAAAGATTTACGAGTCTGTTTGCCTATACTAATGATTTAATATGATATTTGCTCTAAGGAGTTGGCATAAACAAATGCAGAATCTAACAAAAGTTCAGGAACAGAAGCGTAAAATTCATTGTGGAATTTAATAAAATCAGCATTACATTTTTTGTACAGAAGCTTAAACCAATTATTGACCTTCGCAGTGTTTATTGTATTTATCATGATCTAATTCGTAAATAGTTGTGCTTTTGTCTGCAGCCCAAGCACTGTTTTAAACGATTTAATCAGTTTCTTGAGGAAGCTGTTGATTTTGTTTCGAAATCCTATATTTTGTATCAGAAGGTAGTGTTGAGGTGGCTTTACGTTTGAAGCGTAATGTAGAATAGCGGTCATCGTTGTTGGAGTCGTTTAAGTGGCTGGGTTTGCCAAAAAATGAGCTTTCAATCAGAAACGTTTTACGAAGTCCTCTTTCTTTTCGATAAATTTCTTTACGTAATTGTACTTCAGGCTGATTGATGTGTTTTACAACGAGTATCCAAAAGCAATAGAATTCATTACTATTAAATAAGTTAAGTAGATTATGATGCAGAGTGCTCAATATATATGTATATATATATATATGTATATATATATACATATACTAATCAATCGTTTGGTCTTTTTGGTATACGGGACAGAGTATCAAATTCTGGCACTAGAATGAACACACTAGATTTGACTGAGAGGTACAACTGTATGTATTGGAATCCAGGTAGGAGTAATCACACTAGGTTTTGAAACATTTATGCCAAGAATGCTGTGCAAGAAGCTAAGTTGATGGTGCGGATGATAATGCAACCCATACGTATTGGTTCTAATGCAATTCTGTTCAAGGATTACTTTCAACTTACATTTTCTTTGAAGTTCTGAATAATCTTTCTTGATATATTATTAATATGCTATAAATNTTGAGGAAGCTGTTGATTTTGTTTCGAAATCCTATATTTTGTATCAGAAGGTAGTGTTGAGGTGGCTTTACGTTTGAAGCGTAATGTAGAATAGCGGTCATCGTTGTTGGAGTCGTTTAAGTGGCTGGGTTTGCCAAAAAATGAGCTTTCAATCAGAAACGTTTTACGAAGTCCTCTTCCTTTTCGATAAATTTCTTTACGTAATTGTACTTCAGGCTGATTGATGTGTTTTACAACGAGTATCCAAAAGCAATAGAATTCATTACTATTAAATAAGTTAAGTAGATTATGATGCAGAGTGCTCAATATATATGTATATATATATATATGTATATATATATACATATACTAATCAATCGTTTGGTCTTTTTGGTATACGGGACAGAGTATCAAATTCTGGCACTAGAATGAACACACTAGATTTGACTGAGAGGTACAACTGTATGTATTGGAATCCAGGTAGGAGTAATCACACTAGGTTTTGAAACATTTATGCCAAGAATGCTGTGCAAGAAGCTAAGTTGATGGTGCGGATGATAATGCAACCCATACGTATTGGTTCTAATGCAATTCTGTTCAAGGATTACTTTCAACTTACATTTTCTTTGAAGTTCTGAATAATCTTTCTTGATATATTATTAATATGCTATAAATTATAGACAAATCTATTGGATAACAGTCCATCATTTTTATTTGGCCGACCAGAAATGTCGACCAAAAAAGCTGTCTCTGTACTTTTATATTACAGACTTTGGCCCTTGACTGTAGAACCCCTCAGGTATATCTCATTTGATCAAATCATGTACGTTTGCTTTTTGCTTTAAGTTCAAGAAACTTAATTTTTTTATCCAAAGATATTCTGATCCGCGATTATTTTTATCTTCTAGCGACATTTTAACAACGAAATGTTACTCCACTATGATACTCCTGAAGGTGAATGACTGCATCATAGGAACTGGCTCCTGTTTTCATTATCACTTCTACTTCGTCTCATATTAGTCTCGATCATCGTAAAATATTTTTTTCTACTTTCTGTTTACATGGGTTACATCGTAGAAAATTATTACGTAACTATATTATATTGTGCCAGCAACATGGCTCTCAGTGAACGTGTATGTATAGCATAGGACGACAAAGCAACCCTTGCCATCAAAAAGATTGAAAAATAACTGAAATATTCCTTTGGTATTTATGCAGACTTTGAGTACCTCTTTACTCCGAAACCGTCTTGCACTTCCAAGCCAAGAAGCTCCAGTACCATCTGCCTCCATCATGAAGAACAACATGGATGCTTTTTGTAGTTTATGTGAATAAAACTTGTGCTGAAGCTCCCGTTTTTATCTTATTGAGATCCAGCAAACAATCTCTTAAATGGTTTCATAGAAGAAAACGAAAGGTTAAGAAAATTGTTTAAAGAAGCAAACCCAGTGACAATGACGAAAAAAGATCAAGAATCTGAGCCCCAAGTTACAGGGGAAAAATTATATTAAAACAAAAAAAAGATATTTTACCTCAAATTCTATGTATAAACCATGTCACTGCAATGTACACAGAAGAAAGAAACAAATTCTTGTCGTTCTTGTAATTTAAACAGTCATGTCCTAATTCTTCAAATTTATTTCAAAGTTAATACAAATTTACAAATTCTTATACGGAAGAAATGTTAAATATAATACAGCCAGTACGGTAAAAGCGGTTTCAGGCGTTTCCATATACTTATTAAAAGATAAATTTACATTTTCAACTTAGGTTGCAAGAAAAATAACATAACTTGTCTTTTCTTCTAATTGTGTGAGCCTTGATCTTATTACCATCAGCTGTTTTCTTTTTAATTTATCTCCTTCATAATATTCAGCGGTTAAAAGATCTACGTGTTGTAGCATCCTGCCTAAATAGCTATAAACTTTAAGAAAGATTTATTCCACTAAAATTACACGTAATCGTGTATTTTATTTCCAAGCACTGGAACTTTATTTTAGCCTTAATGTTATTTATTACTTCCACTTTTTTCCCAATTGGACCAACCTTGGATTTACCTTGACATTTGCTTGAAGTAAAAATCCGATTTAATTGTTAAATAAATCATTTTTATCCACGCAAGCTGCACTGTTAGGAGGGGGTGGGGGTTGTGTGATATTTTTTGTAACTACTGCAAATGGAGTAATATGAGTAGCAGTAAAACATACCAGCGAGATAAAAAGTTTCCAAAGCAAGCTGAACTCACTTTTAATTGTTGTTGTAAATCAAACAAGAAATTACAACACTGATTTTGAACAATTTCAAATAATGAATCCTAAATCCTGATTCATAATTCGATTTATTGTTTTTCAATTTTGTTATTGTAGCTCCCAGTCATGCTAATTATATTCCCTTTAGATTTAGTGAATTCTATAGTAACGAGTAATAGTTCACTTTCTGTAGTAATCTATCGTTAAGGATCTAGGAATTTAATTCCTGACTTTTTTTTATTTATTAAATTTCAATTTTGTTTAAATCATCTCCTACCATACCACCCCTCTCTCCCTCATTCTTTGCTATTATTGCTGCAATTGGTAACAATTCACCCAGTTTATTGGAGTATTTCTGCTCAAATTGTTCCATGTTACCAAGACACTCTTGCTGGAATATATCTACTACCTTTTTCCACCTAGAAATCTTACTTTGTTGCTTGACTTTTTGCTGGGGTGTCCAATTAATCACAGGTGGGATATTATTTAGGCCATGTGACCAAATGTGGATAACATCTCTTGCTGATATCTTCCTGCCATTTATTTTTCTAGGCAGCATATGTAAAGGGGGATCTTCACTCTTCAAAAAATGAACACGACTGTTTTCCTGATATAAAAAAGGATTATAAGAACTTGAAGTTTCATCGTTGCCTCCTCCAACTGTACATACATCTACAAGAGGCTCAGAGTCTGAAATAAATAAGCAGTCTGGACTTTCAGCCTCTTTCTCACTACAGTGTTTTGCTATTATACTGGTTATGGGGAGTAATTCTCCTTTAGCGCTCGAGTATTTTTCTTGAAAGGTACGCAACTCTCCATTACACTCAAATCGAAATATATCAACAACTTTGTTCCATCTTGATATTTTACTTCGCTGATTTAGCTTTTGCGCTGGTGTCCAATGTTTAATGGCGGGAAAATTATCACTGCCATGTTGCCATAATCGTATGACATCCAACGCATCCACCTGTGTTGGTAGAATATACTCTTTATGATCTTCAGTGCTTTTGTTTAGCGGTGAATGATCTTCGTTTGGCGTAAGAGCAATGGCTTTGGATTCAGGTCTTGTTGTTAAGGACTCTTTCGAAATTTGAAGGTTGTTTGAGTGCAGATCAATATCATTAGCATTATCATGGATATCTTGTCTAATAGTTGATCCATTCTGTATACCACAGCTAGCACCTTTGAGCTCTGAAGCAAAAATACTTGAATCTGACGAATAGCAGTCACTAAAATTGCTTTTATCACGCGTCACAACGTATGTATTTTCTTCACAGAATCTTTTAGCTTGGGGCTCTTGATTATCTAAGTCACTCGAACTTGTATACCTTTCACTAGCTGTTTTGTCTGTTTGGGGTACAACAGAATATTCGTTTTTCTGTCGAGTCATTGTTGGCAAAGCAATACTATTGTTGTAGTTGTATATTGAAGGGGAATAAAAGTTATGCTTTTCAATTTGTTCGGCTTCGTATTTGGCAATGATTGCAGCAACAGGCATTAAAGATCCTGTAGAAGAAGCGAACTTAGTCTCAAATTTTGTTGTATCACCATTGCATTCGTTGTTAAGAATATCAATTATTTTTTTCCATCGTGAAATCTTTGACTGCTGTCTTAATTTTTGTGCGGGAGACCAATTTTTGATTGCGGGAATATCTGAAAAACCGTTTTCCCATATGTTTATTACATCTAAGGCCGATATTTTTTTGCCATTTATTTTTCGTGGTAAAATAAAGTACGAGGAGTTCAGAGAAGATGGAGTTCTTCCGTGTTCAATACTACTTAACGCCTTACGGTTTAGTTTCTCTTCTCTGTTTCCACAATGGAGCTCTCCAGGACTTCTGTTGCTCTCTTCGTCAGAGTCGCATGTTATTTCATATTTTGCAACTATTCTTGAAATGGGAAACTGTTCTCCACTTTTGTCAGAATTTTCAGCAACAAATCTTTTGACGTCAGAATCGAATTCATTTTTAAAAATGTGAACTAACTTCTGCCACAAAATGAGAGTATTTCGGCAACTTTCTGGTAAACTTGTATTCCAAAGTCTTATCGGAGGAACATCTTTTGTTCCATGTTCCCATAAAAAAATGGCGTCTAACGCACTCGTATCCTCAGTAATATAATTTAATGGATTTAAAGTTTTGTGTTCCTTTCTTGATTCCTTCTGGCTAATGTCGTTTTTCCAAAGGGAATCTGACAGATCTTTGGTAGAAAAACCATCCATGCTATGACGCATATCGTATACGGTATCCTGTTTAGACTCTCTTAGTTCACTACTTACGTTTTTTACCTGTGAACTCAGATCGAATGAATCAGGAACGTTTAGCGAATGTGGCATTATTAACGTTGTTTTCATTCTGCGTGGATGAAACGGTACTCCCGATGATACTTTAACAAGTACAGGGTGCTGAGAAATCGGAGATTTGTCTCTTGTGTCTGTTGAGTCAAACATCGGGCCTGACCTAGCTTTACATTGATCACTGTTAGAAATATAACTGTTTTGAATATGATCTTTCGCTGTTTCTAAATGGTTTAATGGTGCTATATTGGAATGTGTGCTGCTGTTGAACGGCTCATCCTCATAGTAACTGTACTTTGGAAACGAAGGCCCTTCTCTGTTGTTGTCTCCAGAAATAGATAAAATGCGAGTTAAACACTGCAAAAGGTCTCGCACTAAATTAAGTTCTCGATTAATGAATGTCAGTTTTTCCTCGACGCTATCAACTCTGGAACACAATGATGTTAAGCGGCTGAGAACTGAAGCGAACTGTGAACCGTAACCTAACAAAAAGAAATATTGAAATAAAGGATTTACTTTGATAAAAAGGCAACACCCAGTTTCTATGTAAAAACGGTTAAACACTGAAATATATATATATATATATATATTTCTTATAAATAAATATATATATAAATATATATATATAGATATGTGTGTGTGTGTTTATAAATAAACTAAAAATATCCTTGTCGAAAAGTTTTCAAAATCAGGGTCGTGGAACAGATCGGAGTTTTGGAACAGAAGTGAAAGTCGATACCCAACTTGTTGCTCTTAGTTTTACTCATAATTCTCCGAACAAAAGGTGCCATTGGACTCATTCAGCTCCTTGTAGTTTTAAAATTAGATAAATAAAAAGTTTGTTTCATTTTGCTACCGCTATTTAGCCTCCTGTTAATTTTTCAGGAGAAAAGGATAAAATCAAGTGAATTCTATTGAGTATTTATTACTCTAACAATACATTCTTTTCTTTCAATTAGTTAAAAACCATGCAACGCATAATGCCACTAAGTAAAAGAAACTGTAAAGAAATGACAGAAAAAGAAAAGAAATGAAGATGAGAAAAAGAAGGTTAAGCTAAGGGATATGAGGTAACCCTAGACTTTGAAATATTCATGTCATATCATGTAGCAAAACACTCAGAATTCAAGGAGCTCCACAATCTTGCAGTTCGAAGAGAAAATTACCCAGAGAAAGATTTCATAATCATCATCTTGCAGGCTCAGCCGAGATAGAATTAAGTACACCTTTCCAGTGTACCCTATCGGTTATAGCTGTTAGAAGGTCTTCCTTGGCGATGTCCCTGCATATGATGTCTGGAAAGGTGAGCTTCCGAGACCACTTGAGTGATAAAGGGTGCCTCCATAAGAGGAACGACGACACAATTTCATCTGAGGCCCGTACACAGCGTCGCCGAGATAGCTCAGTTGGGAGAGCGTCAGACTGAAGATCTGAAGGTCCCTGGTTCGATCCCGGGTCTCGGCATTGCAGTAGTATTGGAAAGATTTATTATTACAACGAAGAACAACAACTGCATAAAAATGAAGACGTTTGGAGGACCTTAAAAACCCTTGATTTTATGGACTCGGTGGAAGCCATTGATATACGATATCCATCATTGCATCCTGAGCCTTTTCTGAGCTACAGTTCGAGAGATATTTCTCCTATCGTCAAGCTGCTGAAGTAAGTAGGTATAACTATTTTATACTTGAATAGTGCGGAAGTTCTTGGTGACTGGGATGGAGTTGTTTTACGTGGTGGCGCCATACCTATCTTGTGTTTGTCTTATTTCTTTTTTGTAGTGTTGCAAACCATATGTCTGAAAAAGTGCAAGTTATGTTGTTGATGTGATTTCTGTGTTGCAAGCATAATAGAAACCATCCATTCCCTACAGCACAGGAATCAAATCAACAACATAACTTATACTTTTCAGAAATATGAAAAAAAGAAATAAGACAAACACAAGATACGTATGGCCCACTCCTCAAAACGACTTGATTCCTGTCACCAAGGACGTGCGCACTATCAAAGTAGAAGATAGCTATACCTAGCTGACGATGAAATAAGTATCTCTTGAAACGTAGCTCAGAGAAAGCTTAAAACTGACGACACCATGAATACCCTACATTAACGTTCTGAGAAATTAGACAATATTATTAGGTATCAATTAGCCAGTTTCTAAAATCCTCTTAAATTGGGTCCAACGAGTGTCATATTTTATTAAAACTACTCTGGCCAGGTCTAATTTTCACTAAATTTAAAAATCTTATTTTTTGGCAGTTTCCAAATGATATCGCGCTACCATGTCTAATGTAATTTTCAGTCACGAAAAATTTCTTTTTCTTTAAAAAATGTCTTGCCTGCCACGAATTTTAATGTAGCTGTTTATCAGTTAAGTACCAGTGTAATGTCAGGACCATAGGTCGTGCTTCCTCAAGATTGACTGAAACCAAAACGTACCCAGTATTTATAGAAAAAAGACAGGCGTTAATCTGGTTCAGATAAAACGATATTGCAAGGCTGTTCACTAAGTTGTTATTTAGGATTTGACCCTAACAGCATTTACTGCTAAACCACAATGGCTGGAAATCTTTGTGTCTTTGATCGAGCTGCTTATTTATCCTCTCCACAGCTTTCTCATTGATAAAATACCACTTGATGTCATTCCATTCTTGCGTCTTTTTTCTACCTTGGCCTGGGGAAAAGAATTCAACCGGGTCATGTCATAAGGATGCGTTATTAGTGACGCATGAATCCCCTAATGTTAATCACAGCATGTTAAGGAAGTCTTTACATGAGTATAATAGAAAAAATTTGCTGTTGATAGCAACTTAAATGGAAAATAGAGTTAATAGCATTTTTCTTATCATCATAAGAATATCATACGTTATATCTTCAATTTTCATTTTATCTTTTATGAGTGTTCACATCGGAATTTCAGCATTGCAGTTTTCTTGTATTCATTATTGATTTGAAACGGAAATAGGAGAAACTGAACAAAAGGTACTATCAAAAACATCGTTTTGCAAAGGGCAGTGAATCACAGGTGCATCATCCACAAAATGCTTTAGTAATGCAAAAAGGAAACCTTCAAAAATTGTTACAGAGTTCACGCGTTAAACTAAAGTATTTGGAGAAGTTCAAGAAAACTGTTTCTGAGAAAGGAAAGTGACAATACGTAAATCAAGGTAGAAATTAAATGCTTAGAAAGATTGACATGTAATTAATTGCTTTCTGAAAAAGTTTACTTTACATCTATACTTACAGAAATACCCGGCGTTGCTCTGGTAAAAAAGTCCATTTCAGTAGGCTAAAAAGGGCCTATCAAGATAACTGTAAGGTATTGCTCGATTATAAATGTGATGGTAGACCATTTCAGTTCAAAGAACTGCAACTACCTTGACACTTGGGGTGTGATATAGAAATAATAGGTAATTCAAACTTTGGTAATATCTCACGAAAGATAACGTTAGAGCATCAAATAAAAAATGCTATGGCAATACACTGGCAAAAAAAAGAAGACTGAAAAAACAAACAAAAGGAAAGTCCTCCTCGGAGGGGTATCGAACCCTGATCCCTCGCGTGACAGGAGGGGATACTCACCATTATACTACCAAGGATTTGTACGGTCAAGGAGATTACTTTATAGTAAATAGACTTTCTTAATTTCAAAAAAGGTTTTAACATTGTTGTATTTTTTGTTTTGGAATTTAGTTATTAAAAATAATCTTGAAAATTTTATACAGTACTCCCTCCCAATAGCGATCCCCCCAAATAGCGGTTCCCTCTCTATAACGAGCGATTTTCTATGCCCGCAACTTTTTCCATGAATAATTCATTAAAGCGTCCCTCCGAATAACGATCCCCCCGTAACCCGAACAACGAACACTAAATCGTGCCCCTAAGTGAAATTTCCCTCCAAATTACGGTAGCTGCCTCACTTGAATAATTGTAACTGCGTATTGTTCCTGTCAGTTGGCGTTGAAAAAGGTGTGAGACAACAAAAATGACAGGTACTTCTCCACAAATTTTATCATTGATTGATGACATTTGCTAATGATGCGTCCATTTATTCGCAAAGCTAACAATCGAAACCAAACATTTGTAGACTGAGTGGGTGGTTTTTACAGTGCACATATTGCATTAACGATGTCGCCACTCCGTTTTAGAAACACTGCTCGTTTCCTGTGATAATAAACTTTTATTTGGTGAATCGACTAATACGTTCAATTGCAGTGAAAATGTCGAAGCGCAAGTGTTTAACGTTAGAAGAAAAAGTGAAAGTTATCAGATTAAAGGAAGAAAGCCCAGAACTCACTCTGAAGGATTTATGTGTTAGATTCAAAGTAGGAAGGACACAAATTCAAGGTGTCTTGAGCAGCCGAGCTGATATTTTACGTTTATGGGAAACCGGAGAGGGAAGGGCAGNATAGGTAATTCAAACTTTGGTAATATCTCACGAAAGATAACGTTAGAGCATCAAATAAAAAATGCTATGGCAATACACTGGCAAAAAAAAGAAGACTGAAAAAACAAACAAAAGGAAAGTCCTCCTCGGAGGGGTATCGAACCCCGATCCCTCGCGTGACAGGAGGGGATACTCACCATTATACTACCGAGGATTTGTACGGTCAAGGAGATTACTTTATAGTAAATAGACTTTCTTAATTTCAAAAAAGGTTTTAACATTGTTGTATTTTTTGTTTTGGAATTTAGTTATTAAAAATAATCTTGAAAATTTTATATTTTTAATTTTATTCCAATTTTTGACTGGAGGCTTTCTTCACCTTGAAAATGGGGTTAGCCACCCCCTAACGCCCCAGAATATGACCTCCGAGGTCAGCTTTTTGTATCTCAGATCCGCCTCCGGATTAAGATAGACTTCTACCCGAAATGTCAACTTCGTAGGTTCAGTAGTTTTCTCATAAATGTACTTCAAACAAACAAACAAACAAACAAACAAACAAACAGAGATACTCACTTTTATATAGAGAGAGATTGAATAACAAATGACTCATAAGAAAACTCCGATCCACGACAACGCACCTTCTTTTTCCTTATGAAAAAAGATTTACTTTAAAAAAATCAATGTAATTTTTCACCTCATTTTTTCCTTTTACGCTAAGTAGGCTTGGAAACACATCAATAAAGAGGGTTACATTTTTACTTGACTTTTTTTAACCTTTTCTTTTGTTGTTTTTCCCCCCTCTCCCAATTCTATCTCCAGAAACATATTCAAACAAAATAGTATGTTACCTGTAACGGAGAAAAGAAGTTTGGAATCAGATAAGTGACATACATGATCGACGTAAGTTATCACAGCAAAATGCCTTTCATTTACATAAGAAATAATTAGTCGGTAATCAAACCTAGTGTTACTAGGGAATCCAATTTAGAGAAAGTCTCTCAGTTTCTTTGTTCTTTTTTCAAATTCATTTATCCATCTCCCTCACAAGAGTAATAAGACACCGTCAACATTGATTTCATGAAGCTTGAATTGGGTTGCTATGGATACCTACTTTTCTGCCCACATCTTTCCCTGTGCTAGATAAGACTCAAGGTTGTCAGGTCTACCTTATTTACATCCTTTGTTACCCTTCTTTCTGACTGGGTTGTGAATTCACGGGAGGTCTTTCTCTTTATTTTTTGTACACGTTTTTGTATTAAAAAAAAGAGATAAACGGAAGGCATAGGCCGTTTGCAAATTCTAAATAACGTACTTTGGTCCTTTTTGTCCAGCTTTTTTCTTCCCCAATACGAAATCTATAGCTATGAAACTATAGAATAATGAAAGGGTACATCTTTGACATACTGCAAATTTTGTGTCGTATATCTTTATTCACTTCATTCACCATTTTGGCATACAGCATATTGGCATCATTGTACATATCGTTGATAATTTTGAAGACTTTTAAAAGGTATCTCCTTGGATGCAGTTACATCTTCTAAATAAAGGCTGAGTTCTACTCAGGGAATCGTTTTGTGATGTTGTGTAGAATACATACATACATTCATACATACATATCTACAGATATATATATATATATATATATATATGTGTGTGTATATATATATATATATGTATATATATACATATGTGTGTGTGTGTTTATTTATGTGTGTATGTAATTCACACATGACCTTTCTTCAAAAAATACAACCTTGGAGTACAGACCCAGCTGATATCTCCTTATACTTCTTACAGTAGCTGATTTTTTTTCATTTTCGGAAAATTGATTAATACCACCCCTTTTTTCTTGCTAAATAATCTTTTTTTATCCTACCCTATACTGAACACCTTGATCAGCGCTTTTACATTTGAGATTATGTCTCCTTTCATTATACCTTATTTTTTTCTGCTGCCTTTTCAGCATTCATCTTCTTTTAAAACACCTTTTAATTGTTCTTTTATATTACCAATATTCATGCAAATACCTTTTTTGTATTCCTTTCGACTTTTGTTATTGTGAGAAGTTCCTGTTCAGTAATTCTTCTAAATGCCTTCTTCAGCACTCCTTCTTGTCTTTTTTCATAATGTATTTTACCCATAGGTTGCAGTATACATTATTTCTGCTTGAAGTAGCAAACAATGAAGTTATTACCGGACAAGTAAATTTGGATCTGGCCAGTTTTATCACGTTTACAGAAAAATGAATACATCGGTAAAATAGTCCAGTTTACTCTGTTTTCAGTATCGCATTTTTCTCCACCAAAATTTGGTGTTACGTGAAATATAATAGTAACTGGGTAATTCTGATGAAACTGGGGAACAAATGGATGGTGAGCACGGAGGAGGCAGAAGGACCAAATGTCTAGAAATAAAACCAATGCCAAGAAAGAGGTAATTTATGTATATAACCAGGAGCCAGATGAAAAACAAAAAGAATTGCATAAGCATGAAATAAAATTCAAAAAAGTGAAATCATAAAATTTTACCATTTCAGTAGCTTTTCACAAAAAATAAGTACATTAACATCCAAAAGGTTTGTCTTGTTTTTGAGTAAGTGTATGCCTCTGTTTTTTGGGGGGTTTTTTGAAAAAAAATAAAAAATGCCTCTGTTACACACAGAAATGTGCAATATTCCAGAATTTCAGAAATGATTAATGATCTGAATTTTCTTTGTGTATGCCTCTGCTGGATGCAGCAATTTACAAAATTTTAGAATTGCTGACGTGGCCCACTTTTTCCGTTGCAAAAATAGGCCTTAAAAGCAACTTTAAAAGGTTCTGGACCGAAAAGTGAACCTGGCTGCCTGGCAAAACAAAAAAAAAAAGAACAAGAAAAAAAAAACATAATGCAAAACAACAAAGAAGAAAAACATAAGAAAACAGAAGCAAAGTAAAAAGCTAAACAAGAACAAAAAGAAGAACAGGAAAAGGAATAGGGAGTGAAAAAGGAGGGAAAAAAGGAGACGAAACCAGGAATGACAACAGAATATCAAGCAAGAAATAGCCCAGCCAATAAAACCAAAAACGGCATAAAGTAGTAGCAGTAACAAAAAGTAAGAAAAAATCACAAATGAAAATGGAATAAAGAAACAAGAACAAGATAGGAACAAAAACTAGGGCTGCGGAAATAGCAAGCACAAGAGGAAGTACAACAGCAAGGACAAGAACACAACGAGCGACAAAGAGACAGAAAAGAACAGAAAACAAATATTAAAAGGTTAGACAGAATACAGAAGCAAAAAAAGAAACAAAAAGACAGGTAGAAGAAGAACACAAACAAAGACAAGAACGAGAGATAGATGAAGAATGGGATTGGGGCTGGAAGTGTAACAGGAAAAAAACCCAAAAACAGCAGTAGGAAAGGGAAAAGAAAAAAGAACACCATTTAGGAAAAAAATCAAAATAAGGAAAAAGACAAGAAAAAAGAACCTGTACAGAAACAAGAACAGGAATTAGGACCAAAAAAAATAAACGAGAATGATAAAGGAATTAGAAACAAGAACATAAATCAGAACAACGACAACAACAAAAAGACAGAAAGAACAGGAAGAACTAGAATTAGGACGGTTAAGGTAATTGAAAATAGTATACCAACAACGAAAAAAATAGAAGAAAGGCAAGAGCAGAAACAAGAATAAGAACAGCGGGGCTCTGAATGATGCGTTATGCAACATGGATAATACCGGTAAACAAAGAAAAAATTTTTTCTCTGGCATGGAATTTAAGAACAATTTTAGACGTATTTCAGGGTGCTGAATTCAAATCTAATCTTAGATTTCCTCCATCACATCAAGTCTATGAGCTGTACACATTTAAATTTTTTCATGAACTTTTAAGAAAATAATATCCTGTTAAACAGTGTGGCAAAAAAAAGGCCGGATAATATGGTTCATTTTGGTAAATTTACTATTCATTTAGTCTCCCAATAAACTGAAGAAAATTTTTGTTTTCTTAGAACATGCATAGCATAACCACTTTTTATGATACGAAAGTAAACAAACAGATTTCAACTTACACAACACTCCTTTGCAGATAGTGTTTTTTTATTGATTTTATCACTAAATTTGTTATTTAATGTTTTTGTTCTGCTGGGGTTTTGTTGTGAAACAGTGCCTAAGGCGTGGGTGTTGGGTAGAAATTCAAGGAACAACTCAGGTAGCTAACAAATTTTTTTCTTGTCTGCAAGATGTGTTACTGACCTAAGAATGGCCTCTACATCTCACAGGAGACAGTGCTCACGTGATCCAAATATATTTTGCTACATCTGTAGGAGCTTTACTTTGGAGAATTAGAGGCGCAGCATTACTGATTTTGTTAAGAGTGTGTATTTGGCTTACTTCAAAGTATCACTTGGAGACCAAGACAAGCATTGGTCTCCTCACAAAGTGTGCAAAACCTGTGTTGAGACCTTGAGATCATGGTCTCAAGGAAAGAATGCAAAACTCAAGTTTGGAGTGCCTGTGGTTCGAAGAGAACCAAGCAACCATTTAGATGACTGCTATCACTACCTTGTCAATGTAAAATGTTTCAATAAGAAAAACAAGCAATATTTGCAGTACCCAAGTATCCCTTCAGCTATTCGGCCAGTTGCTCATAGTGAAGAAATACCTGTACCAATATTTACTGAGCTTCCAAAAATTGATGACACAGATCTCGGCTCACCTTCTTCTAGTGATGAAGAAGACGCTACAGATATTTTTCAGCCCTGTGATGAAAATAGTGACAAACTAATTTTGTTTGCTCAGCAGGCTTTAAATGAGTTGGTTGGAGGTATTTATCTACTAAAAGAGCCTGCTGAACTGTTGGCTTCAAGACTGCAAGAGAATCGAATGTTGAAACCCGGCACAAGTGTCTCATTTTATCGCAACAGGGAAGCAGAACTGCGAAAGTACTTCCATTCAGATGGCCAGCTTGTCTATTGTACTGATGTAGAAGGGTTACGTCTCTTTATGGGACTTCCAGCTTATGATTCAAGGGATTGAAGGCTTTTTATTGACAGTTCCAAAAGAAGTTTAAAATGTGTTTTGTAACACAATGAAAGTAAGTATGGCTCGGTACCAATAGGCCATTCTGTAAAACTTAAGGACGAATATACCAACATCATGATTCTTCTAGAGAGGTTGCAATATCATGTTCATGGATGGATAATTTGTGTGGATTTGAAAATGGTTAACTTTTTAAGTCAGCAAAGAGGGTACACAAAATACCTCTGTAGGGCTACAGCAGAGCATTGGGTGAAGAATGAATGGCCTCAGCGATAGAGTCTGGCATCGTGGCGATAAGAATGTCATCAATGATCCTCTAGTGTATAGGAGGAACATTTTCTTTCCTCCCTTGCACATAAAACTTGGATTGATGAAACAGCTCGTCAAAGTTTTTGATCACAGTGGTGAATGTTTCAGCTATATATGTTATATATGTATCCTGGTCTTATCAAAGAGAAAAAAAAGGCTGGTATATTTCATGGACCCCAAATTGGAACACTTACGAGAGATCTAAACTTTATCACATCCATGAATGAGACAGAAAGAAGAGCTTGGAACGCATTTTGTAATGTGGTGCAGAATTTTCTAGGGAATAAGAAAGCAGACAACTATGAAGAGATTGTGGAAGAACTGCTATTGAGCCTGCGAGATCTTGGATGAAGAATGAGTATCAAGATTCACTATTTATACAGCCATTTGGACAATTTTCCGGAGGATGTTGGGATGTGAATGAAAAACAAGGGGAGCGTTTTCATCAGGACATTAAAACAATAGAAGAACAGTATCAAGGCTGTTGGGACTCACACATCATGGCGGGTTATTGCTCGAGCTTGATGAGAGACAACCCAGAAGCTATACATCAGAGATTAGCTAAGAAAAGAAAGTTCAGATAACTGCTATTTGATACTGATCTGTGTTCCATATATATATATAGATATATGTATTTTTATAGTTTCTATTTTTTTCTGTCATTCTATTTGGATTGCTGTACATCGACTTTGTAATATTTGCTATTCCTTGATTATTAATGTACAAAATGCAGTACAAAAAAATCACGTTTTTATTATAAAACCTTTGAAATAGCCATAGGTTGATGAGTAATTTTCATCAAAAATTGGAAAATTGCATAGCTCGAAATCCTGATGTGATAGACAAAAACTGAATTCATATTCGTAATCAGCGGTCCAAATTTAGTTAGAGTTCGTTTAAAAACCCTTTGCCAAAAAAATCGTGTTGACCAGTGTAATTATTTCACAAGGCATTCATTTGATAAAACTTTGGAGATTTAACAAATGCAAGAGCGTTGTTTTTGTAATCCTTATGGGGTGAATTGATCAAAGTAAAGTGGTAAACAAGCTGGATGAAAACCAAATATAAAAAACTATTTACTAGTTATTATGAATGTGAATAAACTTCCAACTGACCTTGAGAAAATGGGGACATGTCTCTGTCTGTCTCACTAGTATTAGTTTGAGTAGAAGTTGAGAAGCTTAGTCCATTTTCTACAGAGTGTAGCCTGCTATCTCCAGTTCCATTTAATACTCCTGATCCGCTATGAGGAAACAGTCGATCATCTTTCAAAGAAGATGCTCGAACCAATTTAGGCGGTTTGCTAATGTCAATATCATCACGTCTAAAAGGTAAAGAAATAACAAAGCAAGATATAGAATGTTACGGAAAAAAGTACTCAGAACATGACGAAAAGAAAGAATATTTTAAAAACTCAAATATACCCCCTTCAACTATCCAAGTCGTGAGTAACCTTATTCTTATTAATACGCTCAGTCCAATCAACAAAAAAATCTACCATTAAGAGATGTTTGGCACATTCTTGTACTTTACCTGTTGGATGATTGCAGACTTCAATTCAAATTCAAAGCTTTCTATCCAAGTTATAATTTATTTCAATGTTAATTATTTCAAGTTAATAACATTTTTATATTTGATCTTTTGTCAATGGTACCATTCTTTCAATTAATATTTTTTTTTGAGAATGCACCTTAGACGTTTGACGGACTCAAATCACAGGACCCTACAAAGAAAAAGTTTAGACATTGAAATATTTTCTCGAAAGAATGAGAGTCAAACTTATTTGGTCTTCCCATAAGACCTAAACATACCTTGGCCTTATCCAAGAGGCAGTCAGTTTTTGGATATTGTAAACGATTTGTAACTATCTGTGCAATATCTATAGTAAAGTTACATGTTTTGCTACCGTTTATTAAAATGTACCTTCGTGTTGTTGAAATTTACCATTTTGAAGCAGTTCTCAGGAACCTTTATCAAATGATCATTGACCTTTATTTAATTGGAAACCATGAAATATTACTCCAGACAAGCTACCAAATATCGAATACCAGGGAAACCTATAGACGTTTAAAAGTTGTGGAGCCACAATTGACGGCATGTGGACTAAACAGCATGAACCAACATGCTATATAGCTATTAGACTGAACTTGTTTATTTGCCCTGCTGGCAAGCGAAGCGAGTCACCTGGCCTAGCACGAGGCGCAGTTACACGTCAAAAATCTATGTTCTATTCTGTACCAGGTGTTGAGTGTTCATTCAGCGGCACTTTTGGGCTCACAGGCTGTTTTTTTCAAGCTACAACCATCAAAATTGGGAGGAATCAAGCTTGGAAAAAATACTAAAGGTTCTATTAATTATGTAATTATATTACCCGCAGTTAATGATTTATTAGGTAATTAGTGGATGCATAAATACTTTTCTCAAGCTATCGGCACAAAAATTGGCATAAAGATGTGTCTTGATAATAAACACAAATTCATTAAAAACATATATTCATAGTCATACATATTGGCTAATTATTGAGTAATTGGAATTGGTAATTACATGCTGGTCATGAAACAAAACTTTGTTATTTCTGTAATAATTTCCACATGTGAAGGTGTGTCAGGGTAGCCGAGCGGTCTAAGTCGCTGATCAACAGATGTATGGGCATAGCTTTCGAATCCCACTTAAAACAACTTGGTTTTTTTAATATATAGATAAAAAAGTATATTTTCTTGACCAAACTTTACATTTACAATCTACTGGACCTAATGTTTTGGCTACAAATCGCAATAAACGGAATTACAATTATTGGTTACAATTATTACCCTGCGCAACTCAGTGTTTTACTTGGAACTTCAATAAAGACAGCACAAGTACCACATTTCCAACATCAATTTGTTGAAGTTTGAAACAAATAGGCAGTGGAAAGGTGGGAGGAGGTCATGTTACCACCAGTTGTTGCTACTTCAGGCTCAAGGTCTGCTTGATCCATCTCATTTGGTGCAGGTGGATACAGACGGTTCAAGAGAGATATGGCAAGTGATGTGATTTTGGTCTTTTTGATTTTCACACCAAACTGATCTTGTCCTTGATCAGGGAAGCCTGATGAATTCAAATATTTCATAAGATGAACAAGGTCTGTATTCCTACGCTCTTTTATTGTGACCTCTCCAAAATTTCCTTTCCAATATCTGATGATTGTTCTTTTAGTTTCTTGATAGTGAAGGCAATCACTTTTTCAGTCAGTAAAATATCAGCATCTTCACGAAAAAGATATTCAACTGCAATTTTTAGAGGGACAAGTGAGTCACAAAGTCCATTGATCTGGACCAGATCTGTATTTGAAATGTCAAAGGTGCAGTCCAATTTTGACATGTCAAGCTTGATCTCCTTCCGGTTGTTATAGAATCGCTGGAGAATATTTAAAAGGCTATTCAAGAGAGTTTTATAGTTCAAGAAAACTGCCACTTCTTTGAAAATAGACTGCATTTTTCAGGCTACAAAGCTTTATCATTCCTTACTGGGGAACGGCGGAACAATTTGACCATTATGCAATTTTTTACAACAATTTTGTTCAAATCAAGAACCAAGGACCCTCGGTGATATCATTGTTATCATCTGAGTCTCCCCAAATCACTTTCATCATCTTCACCTTGATCATTCTCTTTGGTCTCGGGAACATTAGTGTATAGCATGGGCCTGACATGCAAAATGAATAGGCGCAGTCTCGCGACCAAAGTTCATCGTCAAGCTTGCTACGCTGCCACTGTGGCTACAATATCAGTGTTCAAGTCCAGTCCAAATAACGTGAGTCCATCCTGAACGAAATTGACTGCTTGGTCAGCGTTCTTTCCTCCTTTGACACAAACTATTCCTAAAGGTTGAAAGCTCTTTGGAAGGTGAAGGTTCAAGCTCATAAACCTCCTGTTTCTGTTTGACGTTGACTCATCAAAACTGATTGAAAATCGAACATCAGCCTCCTTGTTTTGCTTAATTTCATCACATACTTTGTTCTTCACAATGTCAAATTTTTTCATGTAGAGTGTGCGGAAATGCTTTCAACATTTCAGAATAGAATAGCCATTTGATTTGAATGCTCTTCTCATCGTATCATTGGAGTCAATTTGATTAAAAGTCAATCCATCCACATCCACAAGTTTTGTAATGAGTTTACTAAGGAAATATTTTTGTTTGTGCTTTCAGTTTTGGCAGGTTTTTTTCCCGTTCAGAGCTTTCTTCAACACAAGATTTACTTTCTATTTTTGTTTTAATTTCAGGAGTCTGACTATCCCTTTGGTACTCGAGCCACCAACTTTGATTTGCTTAAGACACTTTTTACACTGGGTTTTTTCTTGCTCTCGGTTGTAGAGAAAATAATTCCACACATCCTATTTCCTTTGGCCACTAATATTTTCAAAGTCTGTCTTTTAAAACTAAATGTTTACTGTTCAAACTCCTTGTTTTTGAATTAATTTCGCAATGTTATCGACGTGATTTGACAAGCTTATGTTTTGTTTATGATTTTCGTCATGCACAAACAACGCTTCCAGGTTATTTACCTTACAATTTATTCACTTTTTTAATACTAAATTTTCCGGGGAAATTTCAGAAAAATCTCTGGGAACGAGAAGCAGTTTTTTTGCTTCATTCTCCGGGGGACCTGGGACGGGGAAACCCAGGGATTGCACCCTAATACTGCCATACCAACTCAATTGAAAGTTGAGCTGTTCAATTGAAAGTTCAATTGAACTCAATTTTTGCAATCAATCTAGCTACACTCATACCTCAGCTGAAGGCCCACTTCATCATGTATAACTGTAAGTAATATATCAGTTCCAGTAGCAGGACCTGGACGCGAGCCAGCAGGACAACTACCCTCTTGCTAATACCTTATGAACACTAAGGGAAAAGTATCAGTAGGAGGGTTGTTTATTCCTGGTACTTGTTCAATGATTTGATGAAAATGTGTTATGTAAACAAATTCGTTCCATGATCCTTGGATCAAATCATAGAAAAAGGTAGGATTTGCCTTAACTTTATAAGACTAAACTTCAAAAAAGGTATCATTACAAGATTCTAATGAGACTAAGCAGACCACAGGTGTCTAATCTTTGTTATTAAAATGGGTTTTCCATAAATAAAAACATTTTCTGTCAATAAAGCTTTTGTAAACTATTATAATGAGGGGAACAACACCATTACAATGTAATTTTGAAATTACTTTTTAAAAGTGTTCTCCCAGAAAGGATCTGCATTATAGAAAGAAATAGAAAGGCATTATAAACTACATGTCTGTCATTTTGTGTCTAGCATGGTCTATAGTTCAAGGCGAACTAACGCTTTGTAATACTTTAAAAAAAACAGAAAATGTAATTGAAAAGGTATACAGCATACAGTACAATAGCACAAGCATGGGTTAACAGGGTTAGCAAGGAGAGAAGCTATTCTTGTTTTCATATAGTTTATCTAAGAAGCAAAAGGAAAACGTGTTATTTATTTTGTTTTCATTTGTCCTGATTGATTATTAAAAATTTGAAATTTAAGAGCCTTAGTATAAAAACTTTGCCTATATGGTTCAAAATCTGGGATTTTGTATGGTATGCCTAAACAGGTACACAAACAAAATTTTTCATTTCGATCAATTTTTCCTTCAATATGAACTTTCAATTACAATCTGGTTTCTTCCCTTGTAAATTTTTAAAAACTAATTAAAATAAAGAAAAACAAAAATAATTGATCTAACACTAAGTTTTAATAAGCATGGACT
The DNA here is from genome assembly GCA_003991215.1 of Morbakka virulenta. NCBI lineage: Eukaryota > Metazoa > Cnidaria > Cubozoa > Carybdeida > Carukiidae > Morbakka > Morbakka virulenta. Next base: position 4,669,038 of record RDPX01000004.1, read on the forward strand.
TTTCAAACGCATTCAAGTGCTTTCTGTACTAAACTCTTTCTCAAAATCCACAAAACATTTGAAAAACAGATAGGATTGAAATAAGTGAGGAGTAAGACAAGGACGTTTGTTATCAACAGATTTGTCCCTGTTGTATAGCCAAGTCATCACTGATAATAAAAGTGTTAGAAGGTATTCTATTTGGAGGAAAGAACGTGAATAACATCAAATATGCAGACCATGCAGTACTATAAGCAGATTAAGAGGAGAAGTTACAAGCATTAATGAGGAAACTGAAGGAAGAACGTGAAAGTAAAGGATTGAGATAAGACCAATACGACGGGATTAACAAAGAGTAAAGAGAAATTAAAAGTGAAAATAAAAATGGAAGATAAAGAAGTAAAGTTGAAAGTTTTGTAAATCAGTGAAGTACCATTCATAACGAAGGGAACAGTGTAAAAGAGAATGTAGAAATAATTGGTTGGCAAAGAAAACATTTGATTGTAAAGGAAAGATTATGAAAAAGTTGGTTATGTGTATGAAGGTTATGATAAGGATTGTGAAGTGTTTTGTATTGGATGTGAGACAAGATGAGTTTCATTGTTTGAAGACAGGCCATGTAGCAAAACCCCCTATGTATACGGCTAGTGCTCCCTTTGTAATGTGTATAAAAAGCTAGAACATTTTGCTAGATAACGGTTCTTTTAGGTTAAGAATCTAAAAGAACCGGTTACGGCAACTAAGGTAGTAGTATCTCCTACCTTAAGTACTAGACTAGTGTTTACCATATCGAGTTCAAGGCAAAGAGAGGCGATTTTCGTGCCATTTTGGTTAGCTGATACTCGGGATATTTATTCTTTGTCGGCAATAAGGTTGTATGTTTGCTATGTAGGAACGTGGTGAAAAACTAGGAATTGAGGTTATAGTAGGCAATGAGAGAGTCAGGCTAGTAATGCCCAAGACAGGTTCATGGAGCCAGTCACAGAAGGACATGCATTCAATTACAAACAAAAGCGAGCGCCATAGTTAGCAAGGCAATGAAGGATTTTTACACATGCATAGCGACGTTTTTTATGGTCTTGGTTGTATGAAAGGGTACAAACATGCCATTAGAGCAAAGGCTTGCACAAAGAGAAGTGGACAAGCAGAATCTTTAAGGTCTGACGTTTACGATGAGCAAGATACGACAGTTGAGATAGGTTTAGAAAGGGTCAGCTCCAGTGAATGGAGTTCCTCTAGAATGGTAGGTAGGAGAAGGAATAGAAAAAATCAACTTAGCTACTAATGCTAGGCAAGTAATCAGCCACTTGTTGTGTTTCTAGTACCCCTTGCATAGCCGATAAGAATTGCTGTCAAATGTTAGATAAGGGGATATCTTTAGTAGCTTGAATATTAATCAAACGTTTCACCAGGTACCATTGACGCTGGACAATTGCATGCATAGCACCATATCTACCCCTATTGGGCAATATTCTTCGAGGCAAATGGCCTATGGGTGTCTCCGTTCACTATAGAGTTTTCAAAATAAAGTGTTGGAAATTTTTATAATTTTATTTATATTTTGTGCTACTTGAAAGACCTCCTTGTGGTTTCGGAAAACATAATCCAACAGAAAATGCATTCAGAGGCTGTTCCACAAAGCTGTCGTTCACTAGGACTCACAATCAATACACAAAATAATTGTTTCTGTGTAGACCAAAAAAATTAGTTAGGGCCTAGGTTAACCAAAGGAAGGACATACCAAGAGGAGGGGCTAAAGGATGCTATCTTGAATATACCTTGCGCAAAGGATTCTACAGAAGTTAGATTTGTTTTAGTTAGCTTGTAGTATCATGTGAGTCATAAATCTAATTATTCAGTTACAGATGAGTTGGATAAAACATTTGTATAGGGACCGCAATCTTAAAATGCTTTCACTAACTTTAAGGCCGCCCTAAGAAATGCAAAACCAGTAAGCCTTTTAGACACTACTGAAGGCACGGGGAGCCCTTAGTTGCGACGTGAGCTTTAAAGGGCTGGGAGTTGTCCTGAAGCACAAACTCAGGGCGAGGAACGAGTGATCTGATGTGCCAGCAGGAGGAAAAGTCAGGTAGTGAGGCATCACAGCATGAAAGAATTGGAGACCCTAAAATTTGTTTTTGGCGTCTAGATTATTTAACTGTCAGGAAAGGGTTCAACTATGTGAATTCTAGACTTAGTCGTTGGTGTTTGAAACTAGTGCATTTCACTTTCAATGTTAAATATATATATGAAGTATGTTCAATGTACTTCATGAAGCGTTTTCCTACTTTTGTCCTGTTAGGGGGGAAGTTGAGCAAGAAAACAGAGAACTATCATGTCGGTGCTTTAAAATATGACTAATTTTTACTATGTTTAGCAAGACCTGATATGTAAAGGCAACTAAGGATGACTTAGTGCTAGTCCAAACCACCCAGTGGCTCAAAATTAATTTCCCAGAAAACCAAGTCAAGGTAAAGTGAAAGCGCATTGTGGGATTTAAGATGCGAGTTGGAAAAAGATAAAGAAGTTATCTCCCTTGGGCGATAGTCTCCAAGAGGCTTAAACATCGTACATGAAGGACACTCTGGAATATCGTTAAATAATAAATTAAACTTAGTAGTGGAGCATGAAGTGTGGATTGCAGGAAATGAAAATATTTGTTTGTAAATTTTGCTATCTGCCAAGAGGAAGACAAGATTAAGGTGTCCTTTAAGTCAGAACCTTACTCCAAAGAAGAAAGTTTTTAGAATACATTTGTAGAAAGAAACTTTTTAGAATATATTTGTAAAATTAATAGGCGGAATTTTGGAGCAGCTGCATAAAAAAATGTTGGTTTTGGTAGACAGTTTAACCAGGTTAGTCAAGGCATTGTCTTCTAAAGAGGTCATAACTACATTTGTTACTGATAGCTTGATGAAGACATTTCTCAGGTTGAGTTTGGCAAAGAAAATTAAACAGTAATGGGAGACATTTTATAGATTTACAGTTCAGAGACTTTTAAAATAAATTTTAATTAACTGCTGTGGAAGTAGTGTATATTTTTCTGAGGGAAACAGTTTAGTGAAAAGGGTTACAAAAGACTTATCTCCAGGCTATGGTTTTTGATCTCTGCGGTGTAGATCAGCAGGATGAATGAAAATCTCCAGCATTTTAGTTTCCTGCATAACAAACAGACCATAGCACATGGCAATTTAGATACACGTCAAGCAGAATGGGTATTTGGTAGGGGTGTAACAGGTATTGCAGTTCTCTGCAGGAAAGCAGTAACAGTCTTAAAAGAAGGCATCTGGGCCCGGGTTGGGCTCCAAAACAAAGGGTTTGGCAAGCTAGCATCCGACTACTCGTAACATATACAGACCAGAAAGAGGGTAGGTAAGTATATGTAAGATTTAATGGATAGGGGCAGGTGGAACTTAAAAAAACTGGTAGCTGTTCAAACTCCAAAGAATGGTAAAGACTTTCTTAAGGAACAGACTAGTGTAGAATCACAGAGCTCCACAGAAGCAGGTCAAAGTCGACAGGCTTTGAACAGAGCAATTAGGGAACGATAACCCAACTACAGGATTATCTTTTGGCCTAAGATTACGAGTATTGTATGAAATATGTAGTATGGAAGTAAAAGTTGTATAGATGTAAAAATTAAATTACTTTTATCATCAGTCTACCATGAATTGGAGCTTGGAAATGGGTATGCCCTTTATATCTAGGTATTTCTTTTGAGGAGGGGAGGTGTTGTATGTGTTTGCTAAGGAAACGGCTTATGCAAGACAGTAAACAGATGTCCACCTGACAATAATGATTGCATCAGTCAGTGTCCCATTGATTTGGTAATGAAGAATTCCTTCAGTTATTGGCCACAAATATTGCTGAGTGAGTGGGAATCAGATGATACGTTAAAAATGGTGGCAAAGAGGAAAGCAATTAAAGGAAAGTGGTTAGGGACAAATCAAGGTAAGAATATCAATAGCTCAATCGATTGATAAAGGAGAAAATGAGACAGGATAACAACTATCAACAAGCAATGTGATGACGTACAATGACGTGCTTAAAGCTCTAAATAGAATTACGAAGAATTGCGCTGCACGAGTTGATGCAGTAAAAGATAAAATCAAAGAAAGATAGGTAATGTATTGCTGCAACGTGTAAAAAGCAAGGAATAGCGTTCTTCAGGAAGAGGATAATAATTTTCAGCAAAAGGTGAATAGTCCACAAGAAGATCAACTAGATATAAATGGGAATTTCAAGATAAATGAAAGAGAACTGGAACCACTATTGAAAGAAGTGATACAGGCATTTAAAGAAACTCGGGATTGGAAATCGCTTCACATAGATGATATCCCGGTCGAACTGTGAGAGACAGAGGCAGTAAAGTATTGCATCAAATACATGTATCAATCTGTAAAAACAGAAAAGGGCAAAAATATTGGATAAGATTCCTATTTGTACCACTACCTACATATGATGACACGATGGAACATGATAACAATAGTACAATATCTCTTATTGCTCATGCTAGCAAGATCATACTCAAAATCATTTCGAATAGACTGAAACAAATTTGAACAGGAAGTATCAATCAGAAGCAGGGTTTCGTAAAAACTGAGGTACCTGAAATAAACTGTTCAATCTCAAGCAGACCATTGAAAAACAAAGGGAATTTAATCAGGGATTATATATTTGCTTAATTGTTATACAAAAGCATTTGATAATGTAAGATACAGGGATTTTTGGAGAATAATGACAAAGATGAGATTTACATATTTTATTGAGCTAATCCTTTCACTATATGAACAACAAGAAGCTGCAGTAAGGACCTCGGCTGGAATTATTGAATGGTTTGAAAGCAAACAGGGTGTGAGGCAAGGGAATATATTTTCACCCTATTTGATTAATGTTATTTTCTAGAATATTTACGAGAGAAGTACTGAATGGTTTTGAAAGGAGAATAAAAGGGTGACTGATTTGAGATACGCAGATAATACCTCACTCTCGGCTGGTAGCAGAGAGGAGCTGCAAACATTGCGAAACAAAGTAAATAGACCAGAAGCTTGCGTCGGCCTGAAAATTAACGTTATGAAAACCAATACGATGGGTATATCTAAGAAGGCACGGCTTTTATGGTTAATTGAAGTAAACAAAGAAAACTTTGACCATATTAGGCCTTTTCAATAAATAGGAAGTTTAATTAGTGCAGATAATGAGCAGAATCAGCAAATTAGTAGATCAGAAGCTGAGACCAAACTAACCAGGTTCCAGAGAAGGGAAATGTTGTGCAGATTTATTTTCATACTTCGTTAGGCCATCGGACAGAGTCATGAATGGAATGCCACAATATACTCAAACTTCATCGACTTTGCAAAAGCATTTAACAGTGTGCGTAGTCCAACCCTGTGGAAGATACTTTTGCACTGAGGGATCCCAAACAAAATTTGTTTCATCATCAAGATGCTACACTCAGACTTTTGTCTGAGTGTGAAATGGAACTCACAACCAGCGTTATAATAAAGAGCGGGGTCAAACAATGGTGTCTTTTGTCCCCTTTGCTTTTCTCGATTCGCATCGACTGGCTGGTGAAAGAAACCACTAAGAAAACAAATCGAGGACTACATTGGCTACCATTCTCCAAAACACTGGAGGATCTCACTTTTGCAGATGATATAGCACTTCTGGCACAAATTCATCAAGACATTCAAACAAAGTTCTCTGATCTTGCTTTCTAAGGAAAACAGATTGGAATAACTATTAATGCCAAGAAGACCAAGACAATGAAAGTAAAAGCAGGGACGGATCAATTAGTTACCATCAACAGTGGTGGAGTGAAGGAGGTAAATGACGTATGGTTTTTGATAGCAAGATACCAATTGATGAGGATTCAGGAAAGGTGATTAAGACCAGAATCTACAAGGCAAGAGAAACTTTTGTGGCATTCATTTCTGTATGGAACTCAGATAACCTTACCCCTTAAAAAACAAGCTCAAATCTACAAGTTTTTGAAGTCCTACTGTGCGACTCAGAATCCTGGAAGGTGATTCAGACCATCTTCAAGACATTAAATCTATTCCGGACTAGATTACGTCCAAGAATTCTCCGGATTTTTTTTTTTTGCTCAACACAGTTTCAAATCAGAAACTCTTACAAATAATCGACAAAAACCTTCTTTCAGTTGAAAACAGGCGCCAATGATGGCATTGATTAAGTCATGCTTTTCATGTGGAAGAAAGGGTAATCCCAGAGGGGGTCGTGCCTTGGTAACCTACAGGTAGGAGGGGAAGAGATCATATAAAGAAGACCTCAAGGAAATCGGTAGAGAAAGAAATGAAGAGAGAGGGATGGACTTGGGAGGAACGAAATGGCTTGCTAGAATGGAAAACATTTTTGAGAAATCTTCCAGCAATCTCAGCTTTCACGTTTTTTGGAAAAAATAGATGCACAAACTCATTTAGCATTGTAAAATTTAGCGTCAGAAATCACCTTTTAATAAGCATTGCCAGTCACTCTAAAAACCCCCGAGATTCATCAGCTCCATCATTTTGAAAGAGAACATAGATATGATTTTAATGAGCCATGGGAAAAAATCAATTAAAAGTAAACCATAAAAGAGAATGAGGTTTGACTTTGTAAATACAACTTAGTAGGAACTTTTAAATGCCATTTTGAACTCAGCCTGTTAATTCAGGGCTTTTTTTGCTGTTTATTTTTGGTTTTTTTTAGGTTTTAAGGTCATTTTTCCCAGCAATCGAGACCCAGACGGTGCCCTTCAGAGGGGCTTTGTTTTGGCAGTGAAAACTTTCTTGGCTGGATGCCCTTCCTGATGCCAACCAATGTTTTTTTCTTATGTAAAGTTCCAAATTCCTCTCGCCCGTTCGGGGAATCGAACCCGGAACCTCTTGGTTACTGTGCAACTGCACTAACCACTAAGCCACTGTTACACAGTCTGTTACTTCAGTTGCAGCTGCGTAAACTGATTAGCTAAAGACCGAATCCTATAGTAAACATTAATCACCAAGAAATAGAGAAAATCCGTCCCGGACAGGTTGGCCAAATATGTCTTTCCATAATTTGGCTTGTCAAGAAGATTTGAAACAGTTAATATAACCTCTACAGGGACACAAAAGTGATCGAGACATCCAAATGAAGGTAATGATGGAACTGTACAATGTTCAGGAAGAGAAGTAAAAAAGAGATATAATTATTGTTATTATTATTACATTAAGTTGATATCATAGCTTAACATATAGTGTTGCTGTCTGTTCACGCCAACTATCAAGCCACTGCCTGGAGCCTCAGGTATTTAACACATGTTGAAGAATTTTTGCCGTTTCCAGTAGGCTTGCTTTCTGTAGTTTTTCCAAAATAAAGTTGGGGACGGTGTTGTTGAGTCAACCCTCAAACCCCTTTAAATGGTGTCAAACGTTCCGATGATGATAGGAATGACATTAGTATTATTAAAATCCTTCTGTTTTGTTAATATGGTACTGAATGGACTTGGTTCTCAAAGTCTGCTTCTGGGCAGTCATATCATTCTCTCGGTTGCTTGCCTAAGGTTGCATTCGTTGACTAGTTCCATGATTGTTTGTTTCTAAAGTGGTTGCTCTTGAGAAAAACACTATGAAGTTATTTACTGTTCAAGTTGTCTTTTCCCAGTTGCCTAATTTCACTCTTTGGTTTACCCTAATCACCTACTTGCTCCTTCCTCACAGCTTTCAGCATAGGTTCTTCGCTTTCCCATACATACTTACACAAACAGTTCTTTTCTGTACGGACAAAGTCCTTAACGATAATCATGCCCCTACCACCTTCAGATCTATTTATGCAGACTCTGTATACATCTCGTCTTTTGTGAAACATGCTATTATAATCTGGGCCGATAGAATCTGTATGCCTTTACTCCTAAATGGTTTTTCTCTTTTAATCACTAGGACAACACATTTACTAACGTCAAATTCTATGTAGATGTCATTGCTAAATACATGAACTGTATAAACTAGCACGTCCAACTCTTTTTCATTTTTTTTTCAAAAAGTTTTAAATCATACACGAAAAGTAGATGATTTATCAATACCTCACCCTTGCACAATTCATAGCCAGCTTTGACGTTATGTAAAACAAAAGGCATTAGGATCAAACTAATTACAAGTAAGAGTGGTGATAAACTCTCTTTGGAAAATTCCTCACTTTAATTTCACTTCCGCTAGTGACACTGTGCCCTATGTCAAATCAGTCTTCCAGTATTTCATGTATTTTAAAGTAAAGTTTTGATATTATCAGCCACTTTAGAGATCTCAAGGCACTTCAATATCCACGAGTATGGCACCATATCAAAGGCCTTTTTGTAGTCGATCCATCACATGGATAGACCAGTGTGTCTTCGTATACAGTTTCTAATTATCATCCTATCTATCAATATTTGATCCTTAGTTCCATGGCTTTCCTTACGACATCCGTTTTGTTCAACAGAAAGCATGTCATTCAATTCGAGATGATCATAAATCTCTTCAGACAAAACACCAGTGAATAGCTTCAAGAGAAGGACAAGCAGGTAATGGGCCTATGGTTGGTTATTTCATTTCCCATGTTTTTATCATTAATTATCGTGACTGTTGTTCCCTTAGTTAATCGCTCTGGTAAATAACCTGATGTGAAGCAATCATTGAACAAAGCTGCAAGAAAAGAGTGAAGAGCTCTTATCTTCTTAATCTAGTATCCTTGGACACCAGCTGACTCTGGTGACTACTTCCCAGTTGACATTTTATTAACTTGCTCCCTGAAAGTTCCAGTTGATATATTTAGAAAAGCTTGCTATTGTGTCCATTAGTTCACCGTTGTTATTGTTGCACCTCTCATCATTCTGCGCTGCTGTTTTCAATTTCACCAAATTTAAGATGATTATCTGTATTTTTCTGACAACCTTTTTCTACCCAACCTCTCTATTCAGGTTTTGCATTTCTAACTCAAAAATTCGTCCATTTGTCTTGATGACACGGGCCTACCCTACAAGGTTTTGCTCACTCAGATCAAGTGTTCCCAATTCCTTCCGGATCATTAGGCATTCTCTCAAGGTTACCCCGTTTTTAAGGACGCCTTTTTAAGTAGTATTTCATTACTATTTTATTCAGTTTCTTCTTGCAGTTAGTTCTTCCTCTGTTCTTATTATTCTTTGTTGGCACCTTAAATATCCCAGTAGTAGAAGTGTTTCCTGTGACTTCTACACCGGGAAGCTCGGACACTTTCACACTTCCCTTGGGCAGTTCACGTCTTGCCTGGTCCGTTATTGTATTTGTATTTTGATTCATCAGAAAAAAGGAGTGGTTTGCATGAGGTTTCCTTTTCTTTGTATTTTTCGCGTTACACCATCACTAGGAGGACTGCCAACCAAGGCTTGAGACCCTTTTCTAGCCATGAGACAGTCTTACCACTGCCGGATGTCAACCCGGTGCTTCATGGTCTCTGGGAAGGCTAAGAGGTACTGCACCTAGCTCAAGGGTGACCTGAGGGTAGTTGTGGCAAAACGTAACCTCGTTAGCCCACGTCGAAACTCCACACCACAACTTGATGGAGTTTAATGTCAATACCCAGGACATTATTATTATTGGGTTTTTTTACCTATTTAACAGGTTAACCACTTCAAAAATCCTTCAAAGTATCCGTTTTGTCTCTTCCCATTACAGCTAACGAAAGTCTGGCACTGCACTTTGGTGCCCAGATCTGAAAGAAAAGGTTCTCTTGAGTTTGAATCAGTGCATCAGGACGTGTTGTGGGAAAATCAACAACCTATGCAATAGCAAACTTGTATGTAACTTCTTTAGGCTGTTTCAGTCACAGAGGAAGAGTTGGAAGAGGGAGATTGGTACAAAAAATATATAAGTAACAAGTGGCCTGAAGAAGAGACTAGCTAGAGTACTTGAAAGGTGGGGAGGGTTGAGGCGAGTGGAAATTAGCTTCAAAGATTAAAGAGGTAAATAGGGCGCAGTTGACATGTTTTATTTAGAAAAATATTCAGAATAAAAGAAGGGGTACAGTCTCCTTATTCCCTGGTTGGTGCATTTCTGTTTCAAGCCTGACCATTTGACAACAGGCTTTGCCATTTTCTTTAAGTTTGAATACTCCACGTTTGGTTTCCTCGCGTACAATATTTTCATTTAAACAATAAAGCGGGAAAATATGTGAGGAAAATAGAGGAAACGTTTCTGTTTTAAGTTATTGAAAGAAGAATTAGGGCACACCCATTTCTTCTACAAAAGTGTTCAACTAAATGCGGCGTTCTTTCTTGTGCCAGGCATGCTGTCTATATGGGACAAATAACCACTAATTGTTCTTTTAGATTGGCACTCTCTCCATCATAACTAGATAAATTGAATTAATGGCCTTTTTGCTTGAAACTGAATCAATATGAAATCAACGCCATTGAAGTCTTTTGAGATTGAACACTTATGCTAATCACGATCCGTAATCACCTTTTCATTGTGATGTTACCACAATTTTTTGCTCATTGGGACTCTTTGAGAATAGCCAGCTCCGTTTTTATGTTTAACATTCAACAAACTTTGGTTTGCAAATAAAGGTCCAGGTTTGTCTTAAATCCAACATTAAGTCTAAAATAATAAAGAAAGTAACCATGTCTAATTACAAACTCAGGATGTAAATCTCTTGGCTTATCAGATAAGGGGCCACAGCAAATAACAAAACCTTGGCCTCATGATGACTTGAAATAAGGAATAATTTGAACAAATGGATTATGAAAGCAGCGTTTACACTGTAGTTGGTGTGAAAACTCGCACGTTTTCAAGGCAACGTAGTCAGTAACGGAATTGACCCAAATTGTGGAACTTGAACGTTTGGGACTTGTACAGTATTGACCTATATTTATAACAATGCGATTTATTGGTTTTGTATTTATGTTGTAACAAACAATCTTGTCTAGAATTTATGTTAATTTGGTTGTCTAGAATGATGTCTTTTTCGCTTTGTGTTTGTTACTTAAAATAGGTAAGGTGTCAGGTTCCACCTGCTACTAGTAACTTGTAATACAGTGCTATCTGTTTCCTGATCGGCAGCTGAACTGGCTCCTGTTTTTAACTCCGATAAAGATGAGGAGGGTGTCTGGTCACCCTGCAGGATTAAAAACAGGACCTGTCAAAGGATCAAAGAGCTCCACTGATAGCCAGCACCAAACAAGCTAGGAAATTGAACCCTCCAAAAATAAACCCTAGGTTGAGCAAACATGACATTGGTATCTAAAGTTGGCAGAGAAGAGTCAAAGCGTCGATCAACAATTCCTTCAGAACAGCAGATGGGGGGCCAGTAACGTTGGTTTTGGGTTCTGTACTGCAATGAAGAAAGGCAAACAAAACCTACCGTCATGATCAGTTTCACGGCGTTCGCCAACACATCGTGAATACACAGACTAAAGTTAAAGATGAAAACGACTTGAATGGGACCTATTTAAACGAAAGTGTAGCATCCGGCAAGAGATTGAGGAAGGCCTCTCAGGTCGTCATTAGGTGAAATACTTTAGGTATATTGAAAATTGGCATATGAAATATGAGAAGATTAGCAAGATCAGGAAACTTGGAAAAGTTAATGATGGAAATGGAAAGATACAAGGCCAACATCTTGGGAATGACAGAGGCAAGATGGAAGGAGCAAGATGATATTAACGTTGATGAATTGGGGATCATTTATTCGAGAGGATAAGAGACACAACTTGGTATTCCGTTGCCACTTGACACAGAGATCAGTCAAGCCGTAGTGAGGGTTGATTGCTGCAGTGACAGGCTGATGGTGGTACGGTCGTGTAGGGTGCCTGTAGATCTAGTGGTGATAGTTCTTTACATACCACCCAGGGATTATCTAGAGGAAGAGAAGCTGTAAGAAAAAACTGAAGAACAATTAAGACCACGTAAACACAAAGATTACGTAGTGGTACTTGCAGGTATGAATGTAACTGCTAGAAAAGAAAAGATCTTGAACGTGGTTGGAAATAATGGGCTGGAGAAAAGAAACACAAGGGGCGAGATGCTAGTAGACTTTTGTGTGAGAAACAATCTGACATTAACAAACACTTAACTCAAGAACAACAGCAGAAGAAGGTAAACTTGGAAACCACCAGGAGATTTAAGAAGATTGCATTATGTTTACATCATGGTTAGGCAAAGGTATAAGATAAGAGTTATCCATGGGCAGATGTTAATTTTGACCACAATCTGGTGATGATGAAAGTCATTCTTAAGCTGAAGAAGGTAGTAAAAGCAAAATTAATGCTAAAATGGGACAGAGAAAAATTTGAGAAAAAACTGAAAAAGGAGAGGAGCACGTTAGTGCAATCAACGAAGAACTGGCACGAAACACCTGCACTGTAATCACTATATACAACAGATGGGGAAGATTAAGGAAGGAATGACTAAAGGAGAAGAAAACACCATTGATAAGATGAAAACAAAGAGAATAAAGTTTCCTTGTGGTAACTGAAGAAATGCTGGTTAAGATGAATTAGCACAGAAAGTGGAAAATGTCTGCATCGAAGAGGATAGGATAAAATACTGATGATGGAGCAACCAATCGAGAAGAGCAACAGACTTGGCAAGAGAACAGTGATAGGAGAGAGATATAGAGAAATACGAAGGCAGGATTATATGAGTAGATCATATAAAATATTCCAGAGAGTAAAGGAATTAACATTCAACAGGAGAAGTAGAAATATTTAAAGAGGAACAGAAAATAAAGATGGTGAATTACTAACAGACGAACGACATCAAAACAGTTGAAAAGAATACGTAGAAATGTTTCACAGCAAGGATGGAACACCAACAGACTTTTTTGTAAAAGGGGAATCAGAAGTTGATAAGAAGGAAATGGAACCAAAAATTATGAGAGTATATTATGAGAAATACCCTAAAGGGCACTGCATTAGCTGGGAGAGTGTTGCCTTGTCAGCAGCTATGTTTGAAAGGAAATTAATTTAATCGAAGGACTTTGTTAAAAGCGTAAAGGTACTGCTGGAGAAAAATCTAGCTGCTAATTAACGTGCAAATTTAGAGCAATTGGCTTAATATTGCATGTCTCAAAGTCAATGCTCAAGATACAGAAAAAAGGTCGTGGAACAAATAACAGATGAAATTGGGCAAGGTCAATCTGACTTTATAGAATTACATGAAACAAAACAAGTGATAGCAGTAATGAGGATTATGACAGAACAAAGCATTGAAGAAGATCAAGAGTTATAAGTGTCATTCGTGGACTTTGAGAAAGCTTTCGACCGAGTCAATTGGGGAAGGAGAGTCGCAACCAGAGGGGTGCATCAGGGTTGCCTGATGTCACCTTCTCTTTCCAATGTATTTACGTACGTAATGGTTAGAAAATCACTACAGTATTGTGGAGAAGGAGTAAACGTTGGTGGACAGCTGATAAAAGCAGTATGATTCGTGGATGACCAGGCTATTCATAGCAGATTTAAAGAAGGGATTAAAAGAAGTAATTGACCGTCTAAATTCAGTTCTTGAAGATTGTGGAATGAAAAGCAATGTAGCAAAAAGAAAGGTGATGAGCATCAACAAGAACGAGAATGGTGTCACCATAAAAACTGAACAAGAAGCATCTGGAACAATTTCAAAGCTTTAAATACCTAGGGAGCATTTTGACCAGCAACGGCCATTGCAATACAGTCATAAGATAAAGGATCATGCTAGCAAATGTTGCCTTTAGCTCAAGAGGGAACTGCTAACGAAGAAGTTCAATATACGGTTAAAGAAGTTGATGCTTAAGACCTTGTGTGGAGTGTTTTTTTGTATGGGTCAGATTTGTGACACTAAAAAGGAATAAATCAGAAAATTGGGAAGTGCAGAGAAGTGATTTTGGTGAATGATGAAGATAAGTTGGGGGGAAAGCGTGACAGATGAGGAATCATTGCGAAGGAGTAGTGAGAAAAAAACAATGATCTCGACCCTCTGTAGCCAGCCAAAGAAGTGGATCGGTCACGTCATGACACACCAAGGGCTACTAAGGGAAGATATCGAAGTGTGGCTAATCGGCAAAAGAGCCAGTGGAAGGAAGACAATGAAATTTTTCGATCACTGGCAAAAGGAAGAAATCGGCAGAACAGAAATATATGGAGAGATCAAGCGCAGGCCTGAAGATCGGGATGGATGGCGTGTGTGGTGTTGAACCTGCCACGCATCAGACAACCAAGAAAAAGTAAAAAAGGAATAGTGGCATGATTGTAAAGTGAATCATATTTTTGTCTGGTTTTCTTCAATTTTATTTTCTATTTTCATCAATTTTGTGGTAAATCAACTGAGCCAATTGGTAACCGGATTTAAGAATGCTCTGACTTTACACTGAATAAACATAAGAAGAGACAAGACAATTTAAGTGGTACCTTCAGCAGAAAATATGGAAACTAAAAATACTATAGCAAAGAAGGAACAAAAATTAGTTGGAAAACCTAAATTAATTAAAGAATAACATTCCGTGAGGTTTACCAAACAGAACCTTAAAAAGTAACGGACCAAAACCTCATCCTAAGATAGAAGGATAATGTATGTCTGTTGTTTGATGTGTGGGTGTCATCTGATTACAATTTTGTAGGGGGGGCCTAAAACGCCTGAAGTAACCCTCTCTTTTCACAAAATTTGAATTAGTTGAATGTAGCAGTTAAATGCAATCATTCCCTATGTAATGGGGCTCCAACTAATGAAAAAAAGGAGCAAAAGGACATTGAGAAAAAATATCTCAAAAGATGGGTTTAACCAATACAGCTTAAATATAAATATATATATATATATATATATATATATATATTCAATCATCATATATAGGGGTTGCAACATTATGTACACACATGTGACCAGCTGAATGGAGAACAAAAATCTAGAGATCGAATTGTTACTGACTAATTTGATGAAATTAAGACATTATAAAGCAAAAAAGTAGTTATTTTACATAGATACATTTTACTAATTTCTTTATGTATATTTCACAACTTGAAATCAACAATGGAAATGATATTCCACCCACTGTCATAATGCAAAAATCTAAAGAAAATATAATATAGCATAACCCCCCCACACACACACACATACACACATATATACACCCCCCTAAATTTTTGAAATCCGTGTACCAAGCAAATGAAGAGATCAACAGAACAATGATTTTAGTCATAACCCAAAGAATTATTTTAAGTAATGTTTGGTGTAACTAAAGACGGACTACCAAATGGGCACAGTGGACCATTTATTATATTTCAACAATAAGGAACCCCTTCTCAGAATCAACAAAACAACTTTATGAAGAGAAAAAGACTAAATGTACCGCAAAAGGAGCGGTAAACTATTGGAAGGTAAAGACAAGTATTCTGAAAACTAACAAAGAAGTACAGGACACGGTGAGTCAAAAAAAAACAAGCAAAGAGCCAAACCTAGAAATTACTAATCAAAAAATGGTAGAGATAAGGTACTACAAGAAAAATATCTAAAAAGTCTAACAAAACAAAGGTAGTCTAAAAAAATCCTGAAAAGGCCGAAAAGTAATTTATAGAGCGATAATAATTGTGCAAGATGTTGCAAATAGAATGCTTTCACAGCGTTGAATGTGTAACAAATTCGTAGACAGTAATGACCTTGCCATATCAGGCTGCTCAGAAATCTTAAATTTTGTGTATATTCACAGACATAACAATCCTGTTGCTTATGAAATTAAAAGATCTTAAAAAACACAACGTCAAAATATTTGACAAATCGTATCAGCGCAAACCAGAAACAGTTGGAAAAAATGAACAAGTTACTATAATCTGGGATATGCAAACTATTACAGTTAATATAATCGCTCTTAGCATACCAGGCACGGAAATAAAAAATAATAAAGAAAAAACATACATCATGATATATATATATATATATATATATATATATATTGTACAAGCCAAACAAACACTTCAAGTAGCAAAACAAACATATTTAAAAGGGAGATGAAAAAACAACACGCGAGAAATGAAAGCAGACAATACCGGTTGTTATTAGAATACCAGGAACTTGTTAACAAGAATAGAAAGATACACTGGAAGAAATCCTACCAAGAACAGGATTATTCAGATTCAGAAAATTGCATTGCTGTGATAATTTCAAATATTGAAAAGGGTCTTTATTATCTGTAATATAACAACATTCATAGATTTCATGTAAAAATGAGTTGGACCTTATGTTATTGGAATATACGATTAGAAGCAAAAAAAAGAGAATAGAAGAAATTAATGTTTTTTTAAATGCTTTATTTTATTTTCAACTCATAGATTCTCCTTTTTTATCTTTCAGCTGCTCACGTCAAGTCGCCACAACAAATTTCTCGTCTTAGCTTGGTCCGTACAATGTTCTCTTTGAACTTTAGTTGCTTCCTATTCTCCTGTACTGCCTTTATGAATCTTCCCAACTATTATATACAATGTAAAACCTGGACGTTTACATTTTCTTGCCTGATTACAAAAATTAAATATTCTTAAAAATAATATTAATTTTTGGCAAAAATTGGAACACTTATATTGTAAGAAGATATTTACGCTTTGTTGAGTATAATAGTTTATGAAGACTGATAGGAAAGAAGATCATAATTTCTCCGTGGCTTCTTGCAAATATTGAAAGTAAAATAAATTGAATAAATACGTTTTGAGATCAGATATTGCTACTACTGTTACTAATACTACTGCTGCTGTTACTAGTAACACAACAAACATAAAATAGCCTTGAAGAACTGCTAAATTGTTACATGTCGAGGGGGGGGGGGGATAGGAGAAGGTGGAAAACAATTGGAAAAAAATTCAAAATATGAAGAAAAAACTTAATGACATATATTTCTCTGTAACCCGTCTCCCCTCTCCAAAACAAACCAACCGAAAATCATGATGTTCCATACCCAAAAGATTGAGTTTTTAGGCAGTGTAGCAATTTTGAGAAATGCGTTGGCGGTTTTTTTCCATAAAATTAAAAACACCAATAACAAACAAAACACCACGGCGATGGAGTAAAAAAGAAAAGAATTCTCCTTGTGACTATGTGTACAGTATTTTGTATTTCAAGCAGAAATATCCCATAGGCCAGAGTTTACCAGAGCTTTCTTGGGCATTTAAGATATTGCAAACACCATGAAAAAACCGAATTCATTAATTTCCACTATCCCAGTTAATAATGATCTGCAAATTATCAAGTGCTCGAGGAGCAGTGGCTTAATGGTCAGTGCAATTGCACAGTGACCAAGACTTCCGGGTTCGGTTCCCCGAGCTGTCGAGGAGAATTTTGAATTTTACAAAGAAAAAAAAAGCCATTGGTTGGCGTCAGGAAGGGCATCTGGCCAAGAAATTCCTCACTGCAAAATCAAAGTCCCTCTGAAGGGCACTGTCTGAGCACCAATTGCTGGGGGAAAATGACGTTAAAACTAAAAATAAAAAATAATCAAGTGCTGGTGCCAATCGCCACTTACCATCCATCAAAGTAAATTATTGGTTCATCATTAAAAATAGACCTGAATAGGCTTCATGGTTCAGAGTTTCTAACATTTTCAATTTTCGAACTTTATTTATTGAGCCATTCTTCTTTGGTTTTCCTAAAGTTATCTTTTATGGTTCTATTTAGTGTTAGGTAAGCAACACTTCTGCGGTCTTTTATTTTCTGTCCATCTTTCATCAATTCTAGTATGCTGTCTGTCATCCAAAGTTTTCTTTTTCGTCCCTCTTTTTTTACTACTAAATTTTCCCAGGCTCGACGATTGCTTCTTTGAAACTCGTCCAGTCTTCTGCTTCTGTTTCGTTTAGCACTTTGAACCTGTTTTGTATAGCTACTGTATATTCCATCTTTTTTTCTGGTATTTCAAGGTCCGCCCAATTCCACCTTTATATAGCGTGGTTTGAAAAACTTTTCTTTAAACATATCTTAATATCACCAAGGTCACCAAGGGCAGTAGATTAAAAACGTTGTAAAATATAATGAAAATGTATGACAGTTAATTTAGATCATATCATGAATTTTAGCAACAGAAAAGGGTGTTTGTTAAAACTAAAGCCTACTTTTGGAACACCTTTTGGAACCAATAGATAGATAAATCAAACAGGAAGGTCATGCAAATCTAGTACAATTTATTTTACCAGTCGTTTCTGCATGTCACATTAAAGTAACAGTCGCAACGGTATTGCAAAAACGCTATTTTACAGGCAGATAAGTATTTCCGTTTTTCTGTTCTTTCTCTACCTGCAGAAGAAAACCTCAGGTTTGTTTACTTCTTTCTTCCACACAGGGAGTTTTATGCATGATCCAGTTTTTATTATATTCAAAATGTTTATGCTTACGATATAAAACTAAGCCCATTGACCATAAAACTAAGCCCTTTAATGACGCTGAAATAATTACTAGCTTCAATATTCTTTAAAATTCAACCCAGATTCTGCTCAATAGATAAAATTCTGGAACACTAAAACAATGGGAAAAAAAGGTTAAAAGTACAAAACAGACTTCTGAATATATCTAGTACTCTTAAAAGATGAATTTCTTACCTCGAGTTATTGTTCATTTTTTTAACCAGTTAATAGCTAATGCATTTTGGACAAGTGGTTTTAATCAGTGTGGCTGTACATACCTGAAATATGAAATATGACAAAAATCCTTTAAAATTAGAAACCTTCAGTCAGGGTTTAAAAATCATTTTAAATTAAGTGAAAAAAGGATCCTTGTTTGTCAGAAAATTTAGCAAACATTTAAACAATTCATAGGATAACACTCTGGAAAATCTTTCTAAATAAAATCTTGGAGATTAGGAAATTTTTGGCAGTCCTAAAAAGGAATAAAATATTACATTTATTTAATACAAAAACTCAAGTCTAGCATTTCATACATTTATTGCATCTGTTAATACTAGGATGCTAATACAAGCTCCGGTTATACGTTTGAAGAGAACTTCAACAAGATTAATAACGATTGCCAATTTTTAAAAATAAGCTTATCGTCAACATTATCAACATCATTATCATCATCATTATCATTATCTTATCTTTAACTGTAAATAAAAACACTTTAGGATAGTTATTTTAATGTTGCTGTCTGGGATAAGTGGATCTAATTATTTAGGATCAAGGCTGTGGCACCAAAATATTGAAATATTAACTTCCCTTTCAGTAACTGTCTTCGATGTCAATGTAATGGGTTTGTACATCATCTGAAAACGAGTAATGCACTTCATCAAAGCAGTCATTTTCTGTCAATTTTGCATTAAAATAACTAACTTTTTAAGTCCTTTTCATGTCCATTTGAAAATAAAATAGTGTCTCGCCCTATGTAAATTAAATGCCTGTAAAAAGTTTGATAAGAAACTATAATTTTTCAAATTATAAAAATTACTCACACAGATAATAAATTAGAATTAAAAATATAAGGTTGAGGAAACTAATATTTATACCTATAAATCAATATATACATATATCTGTAAGTGCTTTCCCTTGATTTATTATATCAATAATATTATATATATATATATATATATATATATATATTTATACATGCACAAGGTAGTATGCACAGTTAAGCACACCAGAAGGTACTCAAATATGTAAGCACAAATCAGTACACAAATAAATAAGGACAAATAAGTACACAAGGTAGTATATACAACTGAGTACACAAAAACGTACTCAAATAAGTAAGGAAAAATAAGTACACAAATACATACTCTAATAAGTAAGCACAAATTAGTGCACAAATTAGTACACAATAAGAATACAAATTAGTACACAAATTAGTGCACAAATAAATAAGCACAAATAAGTACTCAAATAAGTAAGCATACGATAGTGCACAAATTAGTGCACAAATAAGTATACAAATAAGTAAGCACAATTTAGAACACAAAGTAATATGCACAAATAAGTACACAAACTAGTAAGCACCAAAGTAAGTGGAATTTGCGTAGAGTTACAGAAAATATTAATTAAAGAAGCATGACAATATTAAGGGAATTTTCCTGACAAATGCCAATCTTTCTGGGTATTACTATATGTCCTAGCCAAAAAAATTAATACAATCCCATGAAACTGGTGTAACATAGAAATTTAGATAACATACATTAATATTCAAATGCCTTTTTCAATTTTTTTTTCATCTTAGATTAACAATTGTAACAGAGGCATCGGAGGAATTCCGTGCAACTTTGTGATTTTTACAAAAACGGGAAAGGAAACCTAGAAATAAAGGAAATCTAACTTATATATGGAAAAGTTAAACTTTTTTGATTAGCTAGAAAGCTCATTCTGTTCTCAAAGATTTTTCAAACTCCCATTCTTATTTGTTGTTACAGATGTAAGGGTGTGAACAATGATGTTGATACATACGATATGTGATCCAATTTATCCGATGCGATATGTTTGATGTCCCAGTGTACTACGTGTTCTTTGTGAGAGAAATATTAACTTAAAATTATGCTTGAAAAAGCAACTATGCATAACTGATAAAAGAAAATCTGGATAGCAGCTAGCTACCGTATATTTATGACAAAGAGAATTAATATCGTTTCTTATTACGGAACAAAAAAGGGTGTTAATTTTACAGCTATAAAAATAAGTTTTAATCAAAGTAGGTAGTGTCAGACCACAGAGGGAAATAAAACCATTTAAACATAATTTAAAAAGTTAGAAAAATATTTTGGTTCTAAATTACATTTATCAGCTTTCATTTTTAAACTGAACCGTAATTTGATGATAAGATATCAACTACTTATCTTATCCATTCTGAATTGCAAACATTGTTTAATAGCTTATGACTGAGAGATAAAACAATACATTAGCGATAAGAAACTATGATACTGCCTTATCTCGTGCCAAAGAGTAGATTTCATCAATAAAACAAACTTACTGATAGTAGAATCTGATTTCTGCTACAATTGCATAAAAGAAATAGGTGTAAGTGGCTGTTCCTCAATGAAAGCTGCTTTCTTAAATGTGACAAATGTAATGGTCTGCTTTCGCTTATATAGGGCGTATGCTATCGCTTAATGTATATTAAAGAAAATGGACCAATAGAAACAAAGAACTGTAAAATGCAGCTTAAGAGGTAAAAATCAACAAGCTTATCCTACTGACGACACGATCCTCTATCCTGCAAAGAAATAAAAATTTGCAAGCCAGATGGAAACACAAGATGTCAACCACTGTCTTCAAATAGTTTGGTCAATTTGTACCTAATTATTACCGATTCTATCCATCATGTAAACAACGGTAAAAAAACAATGGAAATAGTCCTCAGAAAATTATTCTTCCTAAGTCTAAATCTATTTACAAAGCATAAAATAGATGGTGGATAAAATATTAGTAGGACGATGAAAAATTCAAAACAAAATTCCGCAGTCAACACTATCTGAGGGACTTAAAAATATACGATTCGGTGATTCTAAAATAACAAGATGGTCTTTGATTTCGGTGACCTGTAACAGATAAAACTCTTTGTAACTATTAGCTGTGATAGAACAGAAACCAACACGATGGCTATTGATCCTTAGTATGTCTATACTGTGGTATACCTCTCAATAAACAATAACTAGCTAAGAGGCAAAAAAGTAATTATGGATCTTTAAATTTTAATACTTTTGAGGATTTGTTACTATTAATGACCCAAACTCATTTCTCTTTAGTATATTTTTCACAAAATACTTATTGTTTTTAATAAGAACCTGGTTTATAAGAAACTAATATTAAGATAGCTAAAAATTAGGGAACTCTAGTACTAGGCTCAAGAAAATAAAGAAACTGTAAAATTTCCATTTTTAAAAGAGTCCAATGAATTTAGTTTGTACAGGGATGGATAGAAAATTTTAACTTCCTTTTTGTCAACAGTTTTTAAAATTTTTAATTTTGGTAATTATTGTTCAGAGAAGATTGTAACCATTGACTTTGATTTGCATGCTTTTTTACGTGACGATCTGTGTTTATATCCGTCCGAAAATTCTTAACTTTGAAACAATAAGACAATTTCAGCTTCCGAAAATAAAAAACCAAATAAGAAACAATTAGTTCTAAAATGACAA
Organism: Morbakka virulenta; assembly: GCA_003991215.1. Classification (NCBI taxonomy): domain Eukaryota; kingdom Metazoa; phylum Cnidaria; class Cubozoa; order Carybdeida; family Carukiidae; genus Morbakka; species Morbakka virulenta. The sequence goes on from RDPX01000004.1 coordinate 4,691,064, forward strand.
GATTTTCATGCCAAATTAAGAAACTTTAAGTACTAAGTGCTGATCCAATTTTCGTATTTATTTTTTGAAAGGCTCAACAGTATAATAAAATTGTTGATAAAGAACTGGAATTTCCTTCATTGTTTATCTTGAAGAAAACGTAGGATTTTCTTTTGTACTTACCACAAGTTTCCTCTCGCTTTTGGGGGTCAATTAAATGATTTCAAGATTCTAAGATTCTTATACTAAAATACTGCAAGTCAATGATCAAGATTTACAAGAGACGTGATAGATTGTTACCGGGATGATGTTGTTGTTATTTTTCCAATGATGGTTGCATTTGTCACATCAAAAAGTTATTCACAACAACAACAACAAAAATAGGAAACCATTGCCTGTCAGCAATAATGTTTATGTGTATAGCATAACAATTTTTAACTCTGTAATACATATAAATCTTTTATTTGATAAAAGTGAGCTTGTTGTCAGAAACGAGTCAGACGAGATGCAAAAAACTGAGCTGGTGCCAGGGAGGAAACCTTATTAGAACACTTCCCATGGTAATCCTTATACAAATCGATAACAATCACAAATTGAGAACAATTCTTTGTGAGTGAAAGAGAATCAAATTTAAAGCAATGACTATGAAGCAAAGTTATTGGATTGAAGTGAGGCAATGTCTTGCAAGGTAAATGTTGACGGTTATGATAGAGATGATAATGATGATGAAGGCAATTACTAACACATGTGCCGCGCGACACGTAAAAACCAATACTTTAAACGTGAAAACTTTCGCGGATTTCGCGGATTTTGGTCAAATCCGCGAAAGTTCGTCCCGCGAAAAATTCTGGAGTCGTCGATCCGCGAAAGTTTATGTCCGCGAAATATTTCAAAAAAGTTCATCCGCGAAAGTTAATGTCTACGAAAAATTTCAAAACAGGTCATATCCGCAAAATTTTTATGGCCATGGAAAAACCCCCAAAAATTCGACATTTGTTTTTAACATTATTTGTACCATAACAAAGCAAAAAATATACATGTTTAATACAGTTCTAATGATGAAGACGCTTTTGAAATAAACATCTCACGCATGACAGCCATTGCATGCTTGAGTAGTGACGACCTTGCCATTGTAGGTCCAAACGATAAAAGTGATAATGAAAGTAACGATAAAGAATGGTTCAGCACATGATAACCGTCGTGCTTTTGAAAAACCTTATTGTTTAACCGTTTAACATTCTTGATATTTATTTACTGAAACTGACTTATTGCTTTATTTTGTTGTATTTATTTCTATACTTTTGAAAGATTCGTTAATTTGTTTTCACGAGAATCAAAAAATATTGTTTTCCTTTTTGAGGAACAATTAGAACTAATCTTTAAATTTATTAATTTATTTCTGATCCGCGAAAGTTTATACACGCGAAATATTTCAAAATTTGCTCTCCGCAAAAGTTTATGCATGCGAAAAAGACTTAAACCTCTCATTCGCAAAAGTTTATGTCCGCTAAATAAAAAAATTCACCCGCGAAACTTTCTGTCCGCGAAACTTTCTACGTTAAAAGTATGAAAATTTAAATTTTTTTTTGTCTTTGCCGATTGTTTCTGTGTTTCAATCGATAGTTTAAATGTTACTATGATGACAATCATGGAAATATGTTGCTTTTTCAAAAATTTGTTTACCGTATCATAGACTTAATAATTTGCATATGTGGAAATGAGAGAAGAAGACAACGGAATGTTTCTTGAAAGACCACCCAAATGGTAACGCAGTATTATATTCTAGTGAAGATTTGTGAGCACAAGGAACAGAGAAGGGGAAAAATAGGAAGCTTCAAAATTTTGAAAACCTAGCTAAAAACTCAAATGGGCTTCATCTACTAGAGTAAGCACTGTTTGTTGCTTTAGGTGGTTAAGTTGCGTACTTGGTATGTGACAAGGCAGAGTGCTTAACAGGTCGTCAAAGAGATGCTTGGGTTTTCTTCCTTTGTTTGTACACTTGATATTCTATTTATGTAGGACGTTGCCATGACCATGCTAATGTATTATCACCCTGTTTTGTAATCTTTGTATAGGAAAACGATTTACAAAAGTTGAAAAAAATTATTTCCTAAAGTTGAGTAATTTAAGTAAGGTGTGGCGTAAGAAATCATTGTTTTTCCTTATCTTTGCAATAAATCCACATAACAACACAATTAGTACGGATAACTGGTTTAAATAATCTGTTCAGTTTTCAATGGGGTGAAAATAATGGGAAATGTTGTTAACAAATAATCATTTGTTCATGAGCTGTAGACTGAAAAATGAAGACCCAGCGATTGAGACTACTCTTTGCCTTATTAAATGAGAAAGAAAATATAAGGCAGGGAAACTACAGTCATTACAACTGAAAAAGATGATCAAATTTTAACTAATATTAATATCTGGCAGAGTACAGAGAATGTAAAAGAATCAAAATATTGTACTTTTAAAGAGAAAATGAAATATAGTTTGAAACTTAATAAACTCTGACGGTACGTGGGGCATGAATTCACATTAACAGAATTAATGAGAAAAAAATTGATAAAATCTACTTGTGTTCGTCTGGGTCAATGTGTCTGTGTTCCGTTTTCCTTCACATACATACCTTCCCCCTCTCTCCCTCTCCCTCCCCCTCTTTCTACCTCTCTCTTTCTCTCTTTCTCTCTCCCTCGCCCTTTCTTCCTCTCTCTCTTTCTCTCTCTCTCTTTCTCTCTCTATTTATCTCACTTTCTCTCTCTCTCTTCTCTCTCCTTCTCTCTCCTTCTCTCTCCTTCTCTCTCCTTCTCTCTCCTTCTCTCTCCCTCTCTCTGCCTCTCTCTCCCTCGCTCTCTCTCCCTTGTCTTTCTCATCTCTCTCTTTCCCTCTCTCATTCCCTCTCTCTTTCCTTCTCTCTTTTCCTGTCTCTTTCTCCCCTCTCTCCCTCTCTCTCCCTCGCTCTCTCTCTCCCTTGCTCTTTCTCTTTCGTTCTTTCTCTCTCTTTGTTTTTCTTTCTCTCTCTTTCATTCCCTCCTCTCTCTCTTTCACTCTCTCCTCTCTCTCTTTCCCTGTGTCTTTCTCTCTCCCCTCTCCCTTTCCCCCTCTCTCTCCCCTCTCCTTCCCCCTCTCTTTCCCCTCTCCCCCCTCTCTCTCTTCATCTCTCTCTCTCCTTCTCTCCCCCCTCCCTCTCTCTCACTTTCTCTCCCGCTCGCTCTCTTCATACTTAAATGCCAGTCAAATTAAGTTAATTTATTTGAAACTGTAAGACAAAACAATATGTTTCAATTTAAGGATATTTGAGAGTGTCTGGAAAGGCAAATTAAATGGTTGGAAATGTAAGTTAGCATTTTCATTTAAAATTCCATTCATAGAAGTAGAACCCAAGACTTAAATGTGGGTTTATGGAATTCTTTGGATTGATCTTAAAGCTAAGACAATCAGAAAAACTCAACAATACTTCTCTTTGTTAAATTATGACGTATCATAAGCAAAAAGCTCCTAGAAAAACGAGTTGCTAAGTTAAGGTATTAGTATCTGCAAATAAATACTTTAGTTTTGGAACCCCTCCTGCTTTCAAGAAAGGAACACAATAAAAGTAGATATCGATTCATAATAGAGAAAATTCCTAAAAGCAATAAGACTGTCTTAACCTTCGCTATATTCACTGTCGTCATTATTCTCATTGTTGTTGTTTTGGAGATCACTAGTATCATCATTGAACCACTGACAGGTCCTTCAGTTATGGTACCCTTGGTAAACAGTTGACCCATTTTTGTCTTTCACAGATTACCATATATGAAAGACCGGAAGGAAGCAACAGATCATGAAAAAGTGGGATAGAAAGCACGCAAGACAATATAAAATGCAAGACATACGTCTTGCATTTTATGCCCCTTCAGGACCCTCCATTGGAAGGCCCTTTCTCTTGGGTTGGTCATCAGCCAGTGCTCAAGCATACAATTGATCTCAGTTAAAAGGCAGAGAAGCGATTGAACCATTGACGACGATAATCTTACATTTTTTCAGATTTTTTTTATCAGCTTTAAGACTAAGGAGTTTATAGGCATGGTCAAACAGAACCCAGTACCCCCAAAATATTGTGGGAATTGCTTAATTTTAGAGGTTAGAACATTTTCTTGAAAAAACAAAACTGTTCCTATGGCTTTTGGACTTTACTACTTTCAATATATTTTGTATTAATTAAAATATTTTCGTTCCATGCCCTACATTTCATGTTAAAAGGATAAAGGAAGAACAAAATGCTATTTTTATATAGAAATTAAACCCTGAAAGACTTCAACTGCAAGCCCTTTTTAAATACTGTTACCCTTAAATCTTTAAACCACCTATATTCAGTCTCTATATTCACATTTATAAAATGTTTCAATTTCTGGATCCATTACAATGCAACAAATAAGCAAACTAGTGTTATAAAACGAAACATGAACTGAACAACTTTACAAAGCCAACCTTCCAGATACTTGCTATATGAACATGCAAACATCACAGTTAGATAGATAGCAACAGTCCCCTAGTATTATCTGTCAAATTCTTGACAAGTCTGAAATGTAATTGAATCATTCATCACGCAACCACCTATTAATTTCAATATATCCTCATTCTCTTCAGTTTTGTCTTTACTTTATCTGCAGTTAAAAGAGAACGTTCCTGATGCTGACCATCTGTGATTGCCAGTTTATCCTCAGCTAAAGAACATCACAACAACCTCTTCATAAATGTGAATATTTATTCATTTTGTATTATTAAATGAAGAGAGGTTTATGCGGTTTATTTTCCAATTGGCTAGATATTTCTCTTTGACAACGACAGATCAGGTCAGAACACTTTCAGAAATCTTTTCATAGTATCAAGGTAAAAACCTATTTAAATTAAATACAGATTTCAGAAAAACTAAGGCACAGCTGTGTCATAAAAATCAAAATAGGTCTTAAAGAGAATAACAGTGCTGGGTCAACGTACTATCTGCTCAACCAGATTTTCAAACTGTTACGACTTTGAAATGTAAACCTTAGTTGTCCTCACACTGCGGAAAACTGAACAAAAATGTCTCAATAGTACTTTGAAACCTTTTGTCTTATGACCTTCTTGTGAAATGTAAAGAATAGAAGTAAAATGAAGTTATTTGTTAGGAACTGTTAGCTAACAGTGTAAACTACAAGCAATTTAGTGATTCGACCAAGATCAAATTAGAAAACTCACATAATTTGAAACAAAATAAAAGAATATCGACGAGAATGTGACAATTGAAATGTGAACTACTAGCTGTGATATTACTTTAAGAGATATAAATACACATATATGGAAAAATTAATTAGTGACTATTAGCTTTTCGAATATAGATAGGCGTACATATGTACTCTACACTTTGTAACTGTTGTTCTTGAGATTCTTGCTTAATCCATGGTGGTCGTTTTATATATTTATATATGTAACGCCAATGCTTTACGCAAAGAACGCTTTCAAGCACAGTTACGGTTGAATCCATGATATGCAGTCACCAAAGAAAAAGGGAGAGGGAGGAAGAGAGAGAGAGAGAGAGAGAGAGAGAGAGAGAGAGAGAGAGAGAGAGAGAGAGAGAGAGAGAGAGAGAGAACGAGTGAGCAAGCTCCCTTTCAACCAACTGGCTGTTTACGAAAATGATATTTTCACAATATTTCTTTATTGAGCATGAATCTACCCAGTTATCTCAAGAATTGAATGTTACAGCTAACATAAAAAAACATTTTAATATTGGCGATGGTTTGTGCAAATGTCGACAGAAAGATTATATCTGATAATACAGATGGATTGATCTTGAGAAGCTTCATTTAATAAGATGCTTAGTAAAGCTAGTTAATATAATGAATAAATAAAAATTCATAGTTTATATTTATTTAAATTGAAAAAAAAGAAAACAGAATAGAAAATATTTCTCAAAAAGACTGTCCACTTGTACCAAGGTAAAAGCAAAAGCAATCAAATTTGCAACATACATCCTAAAAGATAAATAGAAAAACAATAAATTGATGTCTTGACCTTATCAGTCACTCAAAACCACTGAAAATTTTCATTTTGATTCAATTAACCTTGTTCTAAAGGTAGTATTTAAGAACAAAACTTGGTACATAAACGTTTGTATGCGCTAAGAGTGCCTACTCTTCCACCTCTATTTAATCACTTTAGGACTCTACTGCGTGATTCATACGATTAATTTGTCTAATGTGTCCAAGATCTCCATAGGTAAGACATGGCAGTTGATGCGAGCTTTATTATCTTTCTAAGTTTCAGGCTTTAGTTTACAGAGAAAAGTGGNCAATTTGAAAACTATTTCGAAACTATTTCGAAAGAATTGAATGTTACAGCTAACATAAAAAAACATTTTAATATTGGCGATGGTTTGTGCAAATGTCGACAGAAAGCTTATATCTGATAATACAGATGGATTGATCTTGAGAAGCTTCATTTAATAAGATGCTTAGTAAAGCTAGTTAATATAATGAATAAATAAAAATTCATAGTTTATATTTATTTAAATTGAAAAAAAAGAAAACAGAATAGAAAATATTTCTCAAAAAGACTGTCCACTTGTACCAAGGTAAAAGCAAAAGCAATCAAATTTGCAACATACATCCTAAAAGATAAATAGAAAAACAATAAATTGATGTCTTGACCTTATCAGTCACTCAAAACCACTGAAAATTTTCATTTTGATTCAATTAACCTTGTTCTAAAGGTAGTATTTAAGAACAAAACTTGGTACATAAACGTTTGTATGCGCTAAGAGTGCCTACTCTTCCACCTCTATTTAATCACTTTAGGACTCTACTGCGTGATTCATACGATTAATTTGTCTAATGTGTCCAAGATCTCCATAGGTAAGACATGGCAGTTGATGCGAGCTTTATTATCTTTCTAAGTTTCAGGCTTTAGTTTACAGAGAAAAGTGGTTGAGTATTGAAATATACCCATGAGAAATAGTAAAGGATAAATTAAGCTCCTGATTCTGTCCTTACGGTATATTTCTAGTTGCCTTCAGTTAAGGTGTCCAAAACAAACTGTTTAACGGTTCAAACACTTATTTAAACAGTTTCCAACTGTTGGACTTTTCAATGGATCTAAATTACAAATTAAAGTTATTAAGCAGGAAAGAAATTTTTTTCTTTTGCTTTACATTATGGATAATTTTATACTAAATAGAAAATGTGGTCATTTGAGTTGGGAGTGGCGGTGATCCTGAAATAATATGATGACGTATGATGTGGTAAAATATGGTGCAATTTGCCACTGTAATAATTTACATTTAAAATAAAGGGATTCCTTTGTTGTTACATGAGGTGCTCACAATCTAGGGTAGTATTTAAAAAAAATGCTTATTCCTTTGAAGAAAAATGACAGACTGATCTCCAGGATCTGACCACAATGTAATGTCATTTACACTTTTCAAACTTTTTAGTAACTACTTGTGTGTAAGTATAGCAACATTTGTTGCTATACTTACACTCAAGTAATTACTGAAAGATAATAAGATAGTAAGATAATGTGGTAGTGCCAAAAATTAATAATTTAAAGAGCTTCTTATAACAATTGTTTTGTAACTTATCGAGAATTGAAAATTGAACCCAGATTCCCAATTTTTCAGGTTACGTCAGCCATTTTGAATTTTGTAATGCCATCCATTTAATAATCTCTATCTCAATTCCTATTCCTGAAAATTGGCAAGTAACCAAAATTAGGGTGTAACCAAGGCAAAACTTAAGATTAAAAATTTTACGCTAACAAATTACAAGCTGCAAACATGTACACCAAATAAGTGTAACAGGGAAGCCATAAATAGTATATAAAGAGCATTTTTATATTTTATCCCATGTCCCTAAAATATCACTTTTGTTGATGAATCAGTATGTAAATTGAAATGTGTTATTCCTGGGGTGCTTTATTATTATGTCTGTGACCGATGACATGCGGGTTATCTCATTTTTTATTTACTAATAATATAATAATATATGAAAGCTCTGTGTATGTAAATGTTCCATGTGTGATAAAGAGGGTTAAATTAAATTTCATAGCTACTTTACAGTCAATAACATTGTTCTGTTTTGATTTCTTGGGATAAGTTCTGTGAAATAGCATGTGAAGCTTTTCTCTAGTGTAACATTAGAGATCCATAGATTAATTAGAAAGAGCGACAACAGTATTAATAGAGACAGTAAAAGAAATGAGTCGTAAAAGATGCAACAAATTAGGCTGGTAACGGAAAGAAAATCATATCAGAAAAATCCTCATGAAAATACGTATAGTTAAGTTTAGTTCTCGCATTTCTCCGATGAGACAGACATTGAAAAGAAGCATTCGGAGTTAAATTTTATAGATTTCAAAATCCAATAAATAAAACATATCAACCTTAATAAATATCTACAAACTCTTTTTATGTTACTCTGTTCCAAACATACTATTTGACTCAGCAGTCCCTCAGCACAAGGTCTCAAGTCAACTGCCAGTTTTCTAGCTATTGAATATTTTCTTCAAATTTGTTATCAATTTTCATAGCTTAACCTTACCTGTCTCCTGTTTCTATTGCAAACAGTGTTTAAAATTGCAATAGTCCACCACTGTTAACGAAGATAACATATTTGGTGAAGTACTTCTAGGGGTTTAGGTGAATATATAAAAGGTGTGTGAATTATGTGATTCGGTTTTCCATTGTACTTAATACATGCATGCAAAGCGTTTGAAAACAATACTTACCTAAATTACAATGGCGTCTGTTTATCTTATGCATTGAAGTGGCAAACAGATTGAAGTTTTTCAGGCAGGAAATACCTCATAAAAAGCGCTACTGAACGAATGTCAACCCAAAATATTTTAACCCTATCACAACGCTCGGCTACAGGAAAAATAAGAGAAAAGAAGTCCTGATGTGTAAAGAGTTATACATGGCAATATTTATTTATCTATTTATCTAATTAAACAAACAATCGAAAATAACAGAGTTCTTCTGTTACCATTTTCAGTGCTCGATGGAAATCCAGAGCGAATATACAAGGCAAAATAGATAACTCAAAACTTGTGTATAGAACATAAAGTTTCGTGTCTTACACTCATCAGCTATACGGGTTCTATAGCTGATGGGAACCGTAAGACACGAAACTTTATGTTCTATACACAAGTTTTGAGTTTCCTCTTTTACCTTGTATCTATTTATCTATTCATCTATTTATCTATTTATCTATTCATCTATTCATCTATTTATCTATTTATCTATCTATTTATCTATTTATCTATTTATCTATTTATCTATTTATCTATTTATCTATTTATCTATTTATCTATTTATCTATTTATCTATTCATCTATCTATCTATCTATCTATCTACCTATCTACCTATCTACCTATCTACCTATCTACCTATCTACCTATCTATCTATCTACCTATCTATCTATCTATCTATCTATCTATCTATCTATTTATCTATCTATTTATCTATCTATCTATCTATCT
>RDPX01000004.1:4710258-4778276 GCA_003991215.1 Morbakka virulenta
AATTTTTACTTTTCAACTTTTTAACTTAAAACTTATTTATTGATCTTTTTGTTTTACAGGACTACTCTTGAAAACAGTGTAAATATTTTGATATATTGTACAACCGTCTGTATTATCCTGTATAAATATTTGATAATAATAATAATAATAACAATCATAATAATAATAATAATAATAATAATTAAAAAAATAATAATTATTATACTCCTGCATTGTCTTTTTTGGCTTGATTCAATTAACACAAGATTTTTGAAGTGTGTTTTTAAGCTTTTTTGGTTTTCCTTTTGTTTTTCTTGTAGTTATTTTTGTCATCAAGCGGTGAGAGAAGTACAAAATCGTAAAAGTTTGAGATACAGAGGTGCCACGATGGGTCATCCAAACGACCCTTGAGTCAACTGATGATGATGAACAAGCAAAGAAAACAAAAAGTGCTTATTTCTCTCTTTTTGCCCTTTGGCCCTTTAACACCCTATGACGTCCTCACTAACATTTAGTATATTTTTGTTCTGAACTTTAAGATGCCATTTTTGAGTTGTTAGGTTTAGGATGCTCTAACAACATTAAAGCTCCTAATTTTGCGTTCTGATAAGATAATTGGAGGTGCTTCTGAAGATAATTATTCTGTACTTGGTATAAAATCCGAGGCAAGATATTGTACCAATATTAACCAATGTTTAATTATCAATTATCGTTATTTTGGTTCATAATTATTCACTATGAACCAAAACACCAATGTTACCATAACCAATATTGACTTGATAATTGGCTTTTACCTAAAAAAACTCAGTGGCTGTTTTGTGGAAAACAAAAGAATGTTAGAAGATGCACTTAATCTTAGAGCCCTTTTGGTGGTAAGTCTAGATGAAGGCTAGGATCTTTACATATTGTTGCCATATTTGAAAAAAAAACTTGCCAATTTAGTATGTATACATATGGGACAAATACTTAATCATATGTATATAATATATATTATATATATATATTTGTATACGGCTGAAGATTGGGAAAGACATGAAACTGTAAATTTAAGAGGTTTTCTTACTCGTATATCTGATTATATGATAGCTGCTGAGTTTTGTAGAGCACTGTTGCTGATGACATTTCATACTCATTTATTAACATATATATATAAGGTTATATTGCTCTGCTATATGCATTGAGCACTTTTTAATACGAATATACAATATTACACAAATATATATATATATATATATATTTATTTATATACCTTCATTGAATAATGCCAAAAGCAGTGTTCGATACAAAGATTCGTAGAGCGAAGTTATATATATATATATATATATATTTGGAATTAAAATATGTTTAAAAGTACATTACTGTCAGTTTCACGCTGATGCGATTATCACATGTACACAAATTTACAGTGAACTGTGTTATATACAAGGTGAAACGCTCTGAACCCCCCTCCCTCATCCCTATGGAAAAATATATACAAGCTAAAGACAATCAAGATGATTAGAGAAAATAAAACAAAAGGAGTGACTAGATTATTTGTCCAGTGGGACTTTTTAAAAGTAATTAAGATAAAATTTATTGTGATAAATTTTATCTCAATTAATTACCTTACAAACTGTCCCACCGGACTTTTACCTTAATTACTTCAAAACTGTCCCACCGGACAAATGATGGAATCACTCCTTTTGTTTTAATTTCTCTAATCATCTTAATTGTCTTTAGCTTGTATATATTTTCCCATAGGGGCAAAGCGTTTCACCTTGTATATACCAGTTAACCGTAAAGTTTTGTACATCTGATCTGAACATCAGCGTGAAACTGATAGTTATGTACTTTTAAACATATTTAAATTCCAAATATATATATATATATATATATGGCTATCATAGGTCACTTTTCATTCTGTGCTAGTAATGTTAGGTGCCATATTCTTAAGAAATCTACCACAGAATAAAACATGACCTGTGATAAGCACGTGTTATTGATTAAATGTTTACTAATATGCTCCAGGGATTAAGCATACCACACCAAGATCAATGAAATATGTCTTTAAATTAATGAAAAGAATTGTGAAACAAAAATAACCGCCAAATCTTAAAAGGTCCATCAAATGTGTGGTACATTGAAAACCAGCAGCAGAAAAATTGACATGGTGAAAAAAATGAATATTTTCATAGGAGGGTAGAGGGACGAACGATAAGAAGTTCAAGAAAATTGGGAAGATTATCCTCTCCTGAAAAGATGCGCAGTATCTGGTGTTGGTACAAGAACTAGCAAAAAAGCAATGTTTATATAGTTTCAGATCTAGTTCCACTGAAACCAGAAGTAGAAGAAGCTTTAAAAACACTGGAAATTAAAAAAATGAAATTAGATAGATAAATAGATAGATAGATAGATAGATAAATGTATAAATAAATAGATAGATAAGTAGATATATAAATAGATATAGATAAATATACACGAAAATTTTGATAATGGATCAATGAATGATAGGAAACTGATGAATTTGATCTGTTAAAAGCTGGAGGTAGCCCAATCTCTGAATTCTGATACAGTGATGATGAAACTCTGGTCTCAACAACAAGCAATGGATTAACAAAGTTTACACAAGAGGTTAATGACAGAACCAGAGATTATGTACTGAGAATTATCCTCTCAAAAACCAAAATTATAAACGTTTGCAGAAATACTAACTAAGACATCAAAATTGAGAATGTTGGAAAGATGCAAGAAGCTGTAAATTAGTTTGAATACCTTGACTCACTCTCAAAGTGTTGGTGGTTGCTCTAAAAAGATTCCGAGAAGTCTTCAATTTGAAGCAAATGCACTGGTAATAATACAACCGATATGGAAAGCTCAAAATAAAATAACAAAGCTTCATGTAGTCAGATTTGACCACATTCAGCCTTGTCCATTCTTTAGTAATGGCTGAATCAAACCAACTCTCATACAAAATGAAGAAAGCCAGCTTGTTTTAATGAAATCCTAGTCAATTCACTTCTTGTTTGTTTTGCCCTTCACCAGGAAACTATATTTTATGTAGTAGCTGGCTGTAAAAGTACCTTGGCAAAAACTGTTACATCTGGTACCATTACTTGGTTGCCCAAACACTTTCAAACACCGTGTGACTGAATGACTAGTGTGTCAAGTCTAATAAGGAAGATCAACATTGCTAAGAAAAAGGCACTAATTAGCATGAAAGCATCTCCACTAACTCAAGAACAGCAATGATTCAAATACAACAAAAACAGACACAAAGTCAAAAAAAAAACAACAAAAAAACCAGACACAAAGTCACACAGTCAAATGTTTCCCCCATTGTAACTTGTAGATATGAATCACTGAGAAGGTGTAATGACAAAAAAAATTTGTCTTAGAAATGAAATATTACAGAAAACATTAAAGCTTATTATCAGTAGAAATTGGTTATTGAACTTTGCTGACAGACAAAAGCTGGCATAATTCAGATATTTGAAGAGGCATAAATCCTTACAACTCTTTGTGTTGGAAGGAATGATTCCAGAAAAAAGAAGGCGAAGAAAAAGACCAAAACAAAGATTGGAAAAAGAAATTAAAGGCAGTTTTAAGTCAGTGGTGGCAAAACAAAACAGGACAGTGGGGAATTTTTTGAGGTCAGTCGAGACACTACATTCTGATACGATAAGAGACAAATAAAAAAAATTGTGCTATACAGTGTCGTCAAGCAGGGAAAATTTGAAGGCAAGCGCTGAAAAATATTTTAATTCCATCGTAGATCTTCAAAAAAGTAGTTTAGTATAACACACGAGAGGTATCTTGTATTAAGTATTAAATAATATGCTCAGAAATTGGGTCCTGGGTGCTCCATATTGTTAAAAATGCAAAATGTCCGGAAAAATTTCTAACTTTTTTTTGTGTGTTTGATTTTTTTAAATGTACGATTGTTTTCAAGTTTACTAGAAAGCTAGCTTAAATATTATTAGTTAATACAAAAATTAATGGCTTTAGATACCTTCCCTGAGGAAACTTAAACTTTCCGATACTATCCTTAAAGCGTGTGTCCTGTTCTTGACTCAAATTGATAAAATGAAATTCACAAAGAAACAAAGTTATCATAAAAACACAATGAGGCCAGGCATTTAACATCTAAATTTTAGGCGTGGTGGCATTAACTTATCGTTAAGTTGCATAGTGAGTCAAAAATATTTTGACATTTTGTATTAAATGGTTAAATCAATAGCTTACTATGTAAGGGGTTTGGGGTTCCAGCCTCAGCTACGCCCTTGGAAGTACTACGCCCAATTCGTTTTTCCTTTATGAGTGACATGCTACGTGTGTGCGTGCATGTTTTCGGTGGTGGAATTGGGAGGGGGAAAAAACTAAAAATTAAAAAATTAGAAAGAAAATATCAAATACGAAAAGTAATACCATCCATGTAAGTAGCTTCCAGTCTTGCTTCCGGTGAAAGAAGTAAAAAATACATAAACAAGAAAAAAATAGACATCTTAGCTTATCACTCTTCTGACAATCTTTAGGTGTGTGTTTTGGTGCTTCGACTTAAACTCTTGTCAATGAAAAGCTTGTATCACTTAAAAAGTTATAAATTGGAGCGTTCCAAAAACATATTCGTTTAACGGAGGAGAGAGGATGTTGGGCCAAATAAAAGCAGTTGATGACGTCACTCTAAAAGTAACAGTAAATTATACCTTGTACTCTTGAAAAGAGAACTGGAAGGATGGTGGTGTCAACTTTGTAAAATAATGAGAGAAAGTGCTTTTAGAACAGCTAAGAGTGAGAGGTGTAAGTAGCAATCAGAAAATTAGTTTTTAAAATTATGAGGTTGCAGAAGCATTTGATATAATTAAGTTCCACTCAGTTCAACAGTTCAACTCGGAAGTAAAATGGGAAGCTTTGTTTTCTGTCTTTCTTTTACCATAAAAGTGTCATTCAGTCTACTTGAGATGTAGGTTGCTACCAACAGAAACAATTCGTGCAGCAGCGATGAAGGACGATGACAAACAATGCTGTTTGAGTAACTAAGAACATTTTCTTATTTGAATTGGAAGCAGAATCCAGTAGAATTAAAAGCATATATGGATCGCACAATTTTTAAAAGGCCTATATAAAAGAGATTTGTTAAAAAAGCTCTAAAGATATACTAATACTTCATAATTTTCCAAATATGACAACACAGTACAACATCAGTAGCGAAATACCAATCTTTCTGTGTGGCAACGAAGGCCAACCTCAAGGTGGTGGCCCCTGGATGTTGATCAGTTAGGTTCTCCTGACTGGTCAGTAACGAATGCGTTCACTTCCAAGCTGTTCTTCCGTACCATTGAGGAAATCGATCTCGTCGTTCCTGTGATTTCCAATCTGGTTCGTCGTTGATTTGGAAAAGGTTTTTGGAAGTTCTGCACACCGGTGAGTAAGTGAAAACTTATTGTTTCAAGTTTCTTTCCAAATCGAGCCTTTTTGCCTGTGGGTTGCTGGTGCTCTTCAGTGCCGTCTTCCTGGTATAGGATGCACCCAGGAGTAATACTGGATATTCCCAGTGAAACTTACGTACTTGGTCACAGATGCATACTGGAACGGCGTTACTGTGAGTTCTGGATATTCACTTGTTCGGCTGTGAAAAGAGATTGGTTTCTCGTTTCATGAAACTGGATCAAGCTCATTGGGGTGGCCTTCTACTCTGCTTCCAGCAGCTTACACAGCAACAATAACCATAACCAATCTTTCTCTTTTTTATTTGGCAATATCTTATTGTATGAATCACATTTTTTTAAACTCTCTACCTAAAAAAGCTTTTGTTTCTGGAGTTCAATGACACCTTGACAACGACAGCAACACAAAGACGTAACTTAATTTAGCAATTAAATGCCAGTATCATCTATCCATGTCAGCTTGTTAATAAGGTTATGTTTTTGCTATGTGGTATTTACAAATGCTCCTCCCTATCTTCAAAATGCATAGTTTTGGATCTGTGTCATTTCCTATTTTCTCGTTTTGTCTTCGGAAAACCTTTATGCCGAAAAAGATTACACCAATTACATAACGAGACCTTTTTCAATTTTATTCAAAACAGCATTTAATTAATTAAGAGCAATTTCTGTTTCTGTTGAGTAATTCATAAACTATCCTCTCTATATTAGTATATCTTAAATTTTCTAGTTATAACTTTCAAACAATCCGCACTGCTTGTAAAGCATGTGCTCATAACCTGAGGAAGATATTGGTATCCAATACTTTTACAAATATATCAACAAAGTACAGCAACAGTCGTATCATAACAATCCTTTTCTTTTATTAAATTTTTACTTTTCCGTCAGAAAAAGCTCTCCTCTCCATTCTTCAGACATTTCATATGAAACTGGCTCCATTTTCCCTGAAGAATTATTAGAATGCTATCCCTCCGCTTCTTAGTCTTTGCCTCTTTCAACACATAAATAAATAATTAAATACATAAATACCTTAACCTTTCACTGAACAAAATTTTACCAGCAACATATCCTGAAATTTGATTGTAAAATGTAGTATACAGTTGACAGAACGTGATTTTACTGGTGGTACACCAAAGCAGCCTCTGTCTCCTGCGAATCATTTTGATCAACTTCTGTCCTTTTGCCCCTCTTATTATATATTTATTTATATATTAGTAAACTCGAAAAAAAGCTACAATTTTTGTGCAACTAAAAGTTTCACTTACTCAACAGTATAAATACAAGTCTCCGTTATATATATATATATATATATATATATATATGATAAGGAGAGAAGACTCAAAAAAACTCTTTTTGCATCTCGACAGGCCGGTTTTCATGATATTTACAAGTTATATATATATATATACTGATTGATTTCTTTTCTTTTTTTCTCCAAATAAAGTGTTCCATACACAGATAAATAGAGCAATGTAATATAATATGAAGGTAGTCAATAAAAATATATAGAATGCAAGAGACTAAATACAGGTTACATATATATACCTGTCAATACGTTAATGAACCTCAGAGTTGTTACCTAACTGCATTCTTTCTTTGGGTTGTTAAAAATTGAATAGATCTCTAGCTATTATAGGGCGTCTAACATTCCAAGGTTTGATTTAAGATCACAGTTATGTGGTGGATTAAACCAAATAACCTTTTACAATCGTCTTCTTTTCCTTTGGTGTTTAGTGTTCGCTTTATAATTGTTATTTGTAGTCCAATTCGCAATAAAGATTTTCCATAAATATTTTTGACCTTATTAAATTAAATCTTATAAAAAGAGAATTTGGAGATGACCTTTAACGTACTTGGTGGTTTCAAGGTCAAATGTCACAACCAGTTCACGGATGCGGCACTATCGTATGATCCCATGGGACATAAAACAATGGGTTGTTACCTTTAAATGTCAAGGTATCGTCTCCGTTAAACAAGTGCCTGACTGCTTCTATTGGTTCATTCGAAATTCTTGATATTGTTTTTGCAAAATTAATTCCATGCTCGAATAATGATTCATTAAAGGGCGGATAAAATTCTGAATCAGATTCAATTATTTTGCTTTGCTTTTGTTAGGGGTAGCTTTAAATCATTCCATAACCATTTGCAAGTTTTGCCATTGTTTTGCTACGCTACATTCTCAAGGTCTTTCTTTTTTTACATTTAAAGCTATGATTGGAAACACAAAACTCAAAATTGCTACCATCTCTAAAATATATAATTATTAGCTATCGACAGTGCTCAATAATATAAGGATGTTAGAGCTATCACTAAATAGATTATATATATATAGATATTTCCTTTGTTATCTGGCATTTTACAGCTTAAAATATAATAGTCCGGGGCTTTATATTCCTTTGCAGTTAAAAGAGCTAGTACATTAGCAGCAATGTCAAATAAAAAAATCTAAAAACTCATACTTTTAATGACTAGTAATACCAATTTAATCTCTTACAACAGGAATCAAAGCAAATCCTTACTGAAGGATGCTAGACCTTAAATTCAGCTTCAAGCAATAAGCCAACTAAGGTAAGAAATACAAACACCTGTGTTGTAACCATAAAGTTGAGATACAAAAATAATCAAAAATGGTGGCTGACTCAAAACACACAAGTTAGTAAAAGTGGTTTACTCTAACAGTCCTAAAATATTACAAAACCTCATAACCAGCTAACAGCACCCTGCCCGTTAAACAGAAGTGCGTGATGTGTCAGCCCTTTCGGGACATGCACAACTGGTTAAGGTCAGGCAACTGACTGGCAAGTCTGCTGTTTGAGCATTATTATTATTATTATTATTATTATTGTTGTTGTTGTTATGTTCTGATCGCAATTATAAATCTTAAGTAGCAATACAGTGACTTTAAGTGTCATACACTAAGGAATCGGCGTAACAAAGTAACAACAGTAATTTCTGGAAGGTGTGCACGATTTTAAGAAGATTAGATAATTGTAATTATCTGACTGCTGTCATACTATCCTAATGTTTTTATTGTTTTTTAGATTACATATGCATCACAACTATTATCTTTTGCTAATACGTTTCCTTAAAAGCTGCTTGCAGCTAAAAACCTGAGGGTTAACGATGTTAAGTTGCAAATATCATTCATAAGATATTTTTTGTTTTTGTATTTTTTTTTATTTTTCAATAATTACTTCGGAGATGTTCTTTACTGATTTTTATTTTCAGCTTTGTAACCCAATCTTGTAATATTTTGCTAATTATTCCTACAAGATCCAAATCACAATTAACATTACTCATATTTTCTCCGAGAACCAAAAGTTTGTGATCTACTCTTTCAAGTGATGGTGTCATTCATCTTCTCTACCCTCCTATAAAGCACTCAGAAACGATTAAGTTCAAGAATCTAGCTATCTGAGGAAAGAAATTACACTCGTAGAAAGATTTGAAGCCACATTCGCTATGACGACCCCTAGCAAGGGACATGTCAGCAGAAAAAGAAGAAGAAGAAGAAAGAAGAAGAAAGATTTGTTTCTACAGGGGAAGCAACATGAGGGTGTTAATTGTGTTAAATATTAAATACCACTATCGTCCTAGAGCTATGAGCATCCGCCCCACAAGCAGTGCAGATTATTTGTTAATTATAACTACATAAGGCTGAAAACGTTGAGAGAAACGAGATGTAACAAACTGAGCTGGAACCAGAAAGGAATGCTGATCAGAACACTTGTCATAATGCCTACAGAAAAGATTAAGACAAGCTACATTTTGTCGATAAGCTAAAGATTAATGAGTAGTAGTAATATTTGGACCTATGAAGTTACAACAAACACGTTCCTAAACTCTAGAAAGTACATCAAGACGAGATTAGGGAGCATATGTCCAGAAATAATGACAATGCTCCATGCAGAGACGAATGATGCATTTATAGAGATATAAAACGATCTCAAGTGTAAAGTACTTTGCACTGTGATTCAAAGTATCAAACTTTTTACAAGCAGCATTATCAAATATCCTCTTCTCTATTACCAAAGTCCTGTGATCAAACAACAATGGAACTATATATATCATAAAATAAATTTTTCATTGATGGCCAAAACTTCCTTACCTTTTTACCACACTTTTTAAAAATTAGTTGCAAATACTTTACATTAAGCATCCCTTGGGGATGCCACACAGGAAATAGGTACAAGTAAAGTTAAGTATTATGTTAATTCTACCATTGCAACACTATCAAATCAGTGACAATAAAGGTGGTACACTTACCAAGGCTAAATTCAAGAATAAACATTATAAGTTTTTCTTTGCTTACCCTATTTTAAACTCACTTAATTTTACTAAAGTTCATTTGATGTTTTGTATTCACCTAATATTAGAAGTATTTCATATCTACATAAAATGTCCACCACATACCTTTTAGTGATCATTGTATAAACAAACCTTACAGAATATAGTTGGTATTTATAATATAAATATAAATATAATATATCTATAATAAGATATTATATAATATTATCTATATTATAATAATATATCTTAAGATATAAGATAAAAGATAAATTTTTTAGGGTGATGTTAAAATGTCCTGCTTGTTGTAAGATTATTTCTTTTGCGGAAATTTGAAAGCTTTAGAGTTTATTGTTTTCTCTGCCCAAATTATATTCTCAGCGTTTCGCACTTTTATCTGCTTCCTGCTTTATCTAACTTTACATCTACAAGAACTCTGCTCTGAATTTTGTCTACGGTATTTTGAACGATATTCATGATAAAAAATGCACTAACTTTCTTCCTTCAACTTAATATCCTGTTACCTAGTGGTCATTTTCTTTTACCAACTTGTACTCATGGAATCTCTGTTCAGTTCTCAATTGTGTATACAAAGTTGTAGAGGTGATGAAGAAGTAGACATCTGCTTGCAAAAAACATGATGAAAAAAGACTGCCTGCCTACCTGGTCATGGGCAAAAGATCTAACTAAAAAGGCTTTTGGAACAACAAGGACTCAGATAATCGTGATTCAGGAATTTTGCTTAATGAAACATTGACTAAAAAATTGCATCTGTCAAAGTCTTAATAATTGATAAAATTATTGATAATTGATAGGGATACATCGGAAGTTAAATCATATTGTATCTTGGGACACTTCGAAAAAGCAAAATTATACAGAATCTTTTTAATGGTTTCTGTAGAAAACAATGTAACCTCAAATATTGCAAATTTTGAAAGTTGCTCATTACTAATTAGCACAGGAGGAAAGCTGTGCTAATTAGTAAAAAGATTTGTATACAAGATGAAATGGGTTTGATTTGCATTACAAAGTGTAATCAGATATTTTAAAAATTATTCTCCTATTTTCTATATTGACGGAAAAGGACAACTACCCAATCCAAAACTAAAAGAGGAAGATATTATAAAATAATCCCAAATGACATAATTGCGACACTGAGGAAGATTGAAGTAGAAGCATAATAATATTTGCACAACGTAGTATTTATTTAACACACACAGAGGAGTACAAATGTATATATATACATATACATCTAAAGTATTTCGTACAACAATATACGTTATACAATTTTATATTTCAATTTATTATTAATATGATGACGATGATGATTATTGTTATTATTAAGGTGTGGTATGATACTCATTACCTTATTAATGACATCTAAAAGCAGAGTTTGTGGGAAATATTTGACACTATTGGGGAACTTTTAGATATCTGTACCTTTAATAGTTGATGGATGGATATATTTCGTTCGGGATACCTCAATAGTTTTTGTTTTGCAGTGTGGCAAGTCAAAAAATCCCCTCAAACCTTTTCAAAGCTATTATGGTAATGATTCATTTTTAGTGTACAAATATATATCTACAAACATTGTATATAATATATTTATATTATATACATAGTTTATAAACAAAGATGTTAATCTATGATGCATATAAATACTTATATTCAGAAGACCAAGTAGTAATCCAAAAAGTAAGATCTGAAGTCGAGTATTATTACAACAAATACCAAAGGATTCAACGGAATCAACGGAATTTTTAAACTTTGGCAGAGAAAACAAAGCACTCGCAACTGAGGAAGACTAGTTCGATTGGAAAGTAAATTATGTTTATTACTAAGTTTGAAATACACAAAAAGTAACATAAAATAAAGATTAGTACTTCATTAAAGCTGAGAACTTGGCACTCAGAGTCATTAATAGCTCTTTCAGAGCATTTCTTTTCAAAGCTTTGCTTCTTTGCAGGTGATTAGCCACGACAGACAATTCACTTGTTTTAACAAATCCTCAAACAACGACGTCTATAGCAACAAATATATGGATATATAATTCATCACATGTGTTATATATTTTTGTTCTCATATACAAGGGCTTCTACACAGGAAAAGAATAGGAATATACTAAACTGTAAATAGCATGCTGGAGACACCAAAACACTTCGGTACACCGGTTAAAACGACAACTAAACATTTCTTCAGATTATTACATACATAGAATAGTCGTGCCCATCTAGACTTAACTGTTCAATCACAACATCTGGATATACCTGAATAAACTTATATATATATATATATATTCATGTGAATATTTGTAAGGAGGCCTGAATCATTGTTTAAGGACAAGTCAAGAAATACCCTGCGTTTTGTCTAAACTTCAAGTGTGTATGCATGAACCTACTAAAAATCTCTATATTTTTAGTAACCATTGGAGGTTACAAAAAAATTATATAGCTTGATCAACAACTATATGGACATTGTATGTGCCAGCATGGTTCTACATTTAGGTAATTCTTTGCGATTTATCATTTCAGGAGAACCAACATTATTACTTGTGTAAGCAAATAAAATTTTTTTATTTATATACTTACGGAACTTCGTGGTCATAAATTCATTTCTTATTTGAAGACATATAACATTTGCAACTCTTGAAATCGGTATTATGTTAATGTCCTTTGATCTCTATTCGTTGAACAGTGAGCGTGGTACTAGGCGTCCATAAACCACCTTTGACATTTCAAGACAAGTGCTTCTCTTGGACAGTAAAAGGTCACTTCTAGTTTCCTATGTTTTTTGTGTTAACTGAATTCATAAAAACCCCAGCCAACAATAGGTATTGTTGGCTGTGTGCTATTTAGGCTCAATGCTTATTGTTAGGTGAGGGTATTCTAGTCCAGTTAACAATACGTAAGTGACACAAAGATGTAATGGCATTTACCAGTCTAGTGTAAACAACTATATCAGTTGTTTATATTAGATAGTATGTTTTCCTCAGAAGGGGAAGAAAAAACGCCACCTAAAACTTTCAACTAATGTCAGTTGATCTTTAATACAAAAGAAACGAAATATGATCTTTTGATTGTTGTTAGTAGGTCCAAGCCCTTAAGGAATAGATCTTAATTGTATTTTGTTTGAAGAATTTTTAGCGAGACATGGCACTCCATCCAACTTAAATATCTTGACGACACCCATGTATAAGAAGGGGGCGAAGGGGAGGGAAACAGAAACAAAGAAGAACATGTCCAATGGTTAAATAAGTTAATTAAGGGGAACAGAATGAGTTTTGTATGAACGTGAGGTGTTCAGGAAGGTGCGCTTTGTGTAGTAGTGAAGAAAATAGGTCAGTCAATGAAAATAGGTCAGAAAAAGAAAATATTAAAGAAATGAAAATCACAGGGACTAATCATCTGGTATATTGTTGGGCCGCAGTAGCACCAATAACAGAGAGAAAATAAAGAGAGCCAGTTACAGTAAACACATCGTCTTGTATAAATTAAAGAATTAAATAGAGATCTTGATAAAGTACATCCTTCAATTATAGAAAGACAGTAAATAAAGAACTAGCGTCGAAATAGAGTCAAAAATAGAGGATTACAAATGGTTAGGAAGAAACTGAAGCGAAGAATTCAGCTAAAAGTCTGAAATATAAGAATATTTTCAAGGTTTCTAGTATAACGAAGAAGACAGGTAGTTTAGAAACAATCAAAATGGACTCTGTAAACATGGATGCAATAAAAGAGAGCAAAGTAAAATCAAAGTGCTCGATGGAAGGAAGAAACCTAACTAGGAAAATCATTTAGAGTACAGAATTCTAGATCGATACAAAAAGCATAAATCTTAGGTGTAAGAAGATATAAAGGAGTCTTTAAAAATCTGCCGTTTGATAAGGCACATCGACCTGATGATGAAGAAAAATTCTTAATAAAAACTTGCAACAATAGATATAAATTAATCAATATTTGTTAACTGTTTGGAATTTTCAAAACAAATATAGCAGTAATCATTATGGTTGAATATGGTCTTACAATATTTATTTTAATCAGTCTTTGTATTACCAATTAAAAAGTGGTATTGCATCTTCTCATATGAATTTTTCCCTTCCTCTACTGTAACTGAAAAGTCGAGTCTCTTGCATGATTCCCACTACAACAAAAACATTTTATGTATTCAATGTAAATAAAATCCTATTCCATCTTCTCATACAACTTTTCCCCTTCACTTTTATTCCNACAGGTAGTTTAGAAACAATCAAAATGGACTCTGTAAACATGGATGCAATAAAAGAGAGCAAAGTAAAATCAAAGTGCTCGATGGAAGGAAGAAACCTAACTAGGAAAATCATTTAGAGTACAGAATTCTAGATCGATACAAAAAGCATAAATCTTAGGTGTAAGAAGATATAAAGGAGTCTTTAAAAATCTGCCGTTTGATAAGGCACATCGACCTGATGATGAAGAAAAATTCTTAATAAAAACTTGCAACAATAGATATAAATTAATCAATATTTGTTAACTGTTTGGAATTTTCAAAACAAATATAGCAGTAATCATTATGGTTGAATATGGTCTTACAATATTTATTTTAATCAGTCTTTGTATTACCAATTAAAAAGTGGTATTGCATCTTCTCATATGAATTTTTCCCTTCCTCTACTGTAACTGAAAAGTCGAGTCTCTTGCATGATTCCCACTACAACAAAAACATTTTATGTATTCAATGTAAATAAAATCCTATTCCATCTTCTCATACAACTTTTCCCCTTCACTTTTATTCCACAAGATGCCAAACAACTCTTGCATAATTCATACTGAGCAAAAAAACATTATGTATTTTTCTAGAGTACTCTCAATTGGCTTTGCATCTTCTCATACCGCTTTTACTCTTTTCTTTAGTTTCGCTAGTACGCAGAACACCACTTGCATAATTTGCACTGAGCTATCAATATATGATGTATACAGGGTAATCCAATACATTCTATTTTCTCATCCGACTTTTCGTCCTTAATTTACTTTCTCTAAACAGCACAACACCTCTTCGATAATTTCCCTCAGACATCAATATATGATGTATACAGGATGTCAATTAGTGTTTCTATGTTCTCCTTTCGTTTTTCAGCTGTTCCTTTAGTACCAGCAACAAGCAAATACATCTCGCATAGTTTGCACTCAGCAAACAATATCTAATATAGGTTCAGATTGTTTGCTGAGTGCAATCTTGTAAAAGGGCTTAACTCACATTGCATCCCCTCCTACATATTTCTGTCCTTTCTATAATTCCAATAGAATAGACAGTATATCTTGCAAAATTTGCACTGAGCAATCGGTACAATATGTGGTGCATATCTTGTAAAAATATAAAATTGCTATTGCATTTCTTATAAAAGGATTTTCGTTTCTCTAGTTCCACTAGAAGTCACAACATCTCTTGCATAATTTTCACTCAGACTTAATTAATTATTCTATCTTGTTAGAGGACTTGATTGACATTGCTGCTTTCTTTGTCTTTGTCTCTTTTCGTTAGTTCCAGTAGCATATACAGTACCTTGAAGTACTTAATTCACATTGCATCCTATCTTACGTATTTCTTTAGTTTCTACAGTTCGAGAGGGATACACAGCATATTTTGAAAAATTTGCACTGAGCAACAGCTGCAATACGTGATATATGTTTTGTAAAAATATAAAATCCTTATGGTTTCTTCTTATCAAAGTTTTTCTTCCTTTAGTTTGATTGGAAGGCACAACATTTCTTGCATAATTTTTACTAAGCCCAAAATTTATGATTAGACTTGCTAAAGAACTTAATTCACATTGCATCATCTCATACTTATTTCTCTCTTTTCTACAGTTGTAGTACAATACAATGTATATTTTGCATAATTTTCACTGACAAACTGCTACAATATCTTATGCATATTCTGTTAAAACAGGAAATCTCTACGGCATCTTCTTATAAAAGTTTTTCTTTTCTTTAATTTCACTGGAAGGCCAAACATCTCTTGCATCATTTTCACTTAGCCTAAAATTTATGATTAAAAATGCTAAAGAACTTAAGTTACATTGCATCCTCTCTTACGTATTTCTTTTCTTTCTATAGTTCAAGCAGGATACCATATATATTTTGCATAAATTGCACTGAGTAACTGCTACAATATCTAATGCATGTTCTGTAAAAATATGAGATCCGTATGGCAACTTTTTATCAAGGTTACTCTTTCCTTTAATTTTACTAGAAGGCACATCATCTCTTATATAATTTTTACTAATCCCAAAATTTATGATTCGGCTTGTTAAAGTACTGCATTAACATTCCATCCTCTCTTACTTATTTCTTTAGTTTCTATGGTTAATGAAGGATGCACAATATATTTTGCATAATTTGCAATGAGCAACATCTACAATATGTGATGCATCTTCTGTAAAAAAATGAAATCTGTATGGTATCTTCTTATATAAGTTTTTCCTTCTTTTAATTTCACTAGAAGACACAACATCTCTTGAATAATTTTTACTAAGCTTCATATTTGTGACTAGAGTTGCTAAAGTACTTATTTCACATTGCATCCTCTCTTACGTACTTCTTTAGTTTCTATCGTTTAAGAAGGATACACAGTATATCTTGCATAATTTGCACTGAACAGCAGGAAACATATGTGATGCATATTCTGTAAAAATATGAGATCCGTATGGAAACTTTTTATAAAAGTTTTTCTTCATTTTAGTTTCACTAGAAAGCACAACATCTCTTGCATAGTTTTCACTAAGCCCAGAATGTATCATCAGACTTGCTAAGTTACGTAATTCACATTGCATCATCACATACTTATTTCTCTCTTTTCTACAGTTGTAGTACCATACAATGTATATTTTGCATAATTTCCACTGACAAACTGCTACAATATGTGATGCATATTCTGTTAAAGTATGAAATCTCTACGGCATCTTNCGTCTTTAATTTACTTTCTCTAAACAGCACAACACCTCTTCGATAATTTCCCTCAGACATCAATATATGATGTATACAGGATGTCAATTAGTGTTTCTATGTTCTCCTTTCATTTTTCAGCTTTCCTTTAGTACCAGCAACAAGCAAAATACATCTCGCATAGTTTGCACTCAGCAAACAATATCTAATATAGGTTCAGATTGTTTGCTGAGTGCAATCTTGTAAAAGGGCTTAACTCACATTGCATCTTCTCCTACATATTTCTGTCCTTTCTATAGTTCCAATAGAATAGACAGTATATCTTGCAAAATTTGCACTGAGCAATCGGTACAATATGTGGTGCATATCTTGTAAAAATATAAAATTGCTATTGCATTTCTTATAAAAGGATTTTCGTTTCTCTAGTTCCACTAGAAGTCACAACATCTCTTGCATAATTTTCACTCAGACTTAATTACTTATTCTATCTTGTTAGAGGACTTGATTGACATTGCTGCTTTCTTTGTCTTTGTCTCTTTTCGTTAGTTCCAGTAGCATATACAGTACCTTGCAGTACTTAATTCACATTGCATCCTATCTTACGTATTTCTTTAGTTTCTACAGTTCGAGAGGGATACACAGCATATTTTGAATAATTTGCACTGAGCAACAGCTGCAATACGTGATACATATTTTGTAAAAATATAAAATCCTTATGGTTTCTTCTTATCAAAGTTTTTCTTCCTTTAGTTTGACTGGAAGGCACAACATTTCTTGCATAATTTTTACTAAGCCCAAAATTTATGATTAGACTTGCTAAAGAACTTAATTCACATTGCATCATCTCATACTTATTTCGCTCTTTTCTACAGTTGTAGTACAATACAATGTATATTTTGCATAATTTCCACTGACAAACTGCTACAATATGTGATGCATATTCTGTTAAAACAGGAAATCTCTACGGCACCTTCTTATAAAAGTTTTTCTTTTCTTTAATTTCACTGGAAGGCCAAACATCTCTTGCATCATTTTTACTTAGCCTAAAATTTATGATTAGAAATGCTAAAGAACTTAAGTTACATTGCATCCTCTCTTACGTATTTCTTTTGTTTCTATAGTTCAAGCAGGATACCATATATATTTTGCATAAAGTGCACTGAGCAACTGCTACAATATCTTATGCATGTTCTGTAAAAATATGAGATCCGTATGGCAACTTTTTATCAAGGTTTCTCTTTCCTTTAATTTTACTAGAAGGCACATCATCTCTTATATAATTTTTACTAATCTCAAAATTTATGATTCGGCTTGTTAAAGTACTGCATTAACATTCCATCCTCCCTTACTTATTTCTTTAGTTTCTATGGTTAATGAAGGATGCAAATATATTTTGCATAATTTGCAATGAGCAACATCTACAATATGAGATGCATATTCTGTAAAAAAATGAAATCTGTATGGTATCTTCTTATATAAGTTTTTACTTCTTTTAATTTCACTAGAAGACAAAACATCTCTTGAATAATTTTTACTAAGCTTCATATTTGTGACTAGAGTTGCTAAAGTACTTATTTCACATTGCATCCTCTCTTACGTACTTCTTTAGTTTCTATCGCTTAAGAAGGATACACAGTATATCTTGCATAATTTGCACTGAACAGCAGGTAACATATGTGATGCATATTCTGTAAAAATATGAGAACCGTATGGAATCTTTTTATAAAAGTTTTTCTTCAATTTAATTTCACTAGAAAGCACAACATCTCTTGCATAGTTTTCACTAAGCCCAGAATGTATCATCAGACTTGCTAAGGTTCTTAATTCACATTGCATCATCTCATACTTATTTCTTTCTTTTCTACAGTTGTAGTACCATACAAGAAATATTTTGCATAATTTCCACTGACAAACTGCTACAATATGTGATGCATATTCTGTTAAAGTATGAAATCTCTACGGCATCTTCTTATAAAAGTTTTTCTTTCCTTTAATTTCACTAGAAGGCACAACATCTCTTGCATCATTTTCACTTAGCCTAAAATTTGTGATTAGAAATGCTAAAGAACTTAAGTGACATTGCATCCTCTCTTACGTATTTCTTTTGTTTCTATAGTTCAGGCAGGATACAAAATATATTTTGCATAAATTACACTGAGCACCTGCTACAATACCTAATGCATGTTCTGTAAAAATATGAGATCCGTATGGCAACGTTTTATCATGGTTTCTCTTTCCTTTAATTTCACTAGAAGGCACCTCATCTCTTATATAATTTTTACTAATCCCAAAATTTATGATTCGGCTTGTTAAAGTACTGCATTAACATTCCATCCTCTCTTACTTATTTCTTTAGTTTCTATGGTTCATGAAGGATGCACAATACATTTTGAATAATTTACACTGACCAACACCTACAATATGTGATGCATATTTTGTGAAAATATGAAATCCGTATAGCATCTTCTAATATAAGTTTTTCCTTCTTTTAGTTTCACTAGAAGACACAACATATCTTGCATAATTTTTACTAAGCTTCATATTTATGACTAGAGTTGCTAAAGTACTTATTTCACATTGCATCCTCTCTTACGTACTTCTTTAGTTTCTATCGTTTAAGAAGGATACACAGTATATCTTGCATAATTTGCACTGAACAGCAGGTAACATATGTGATGCATATTCTGTAAAAATATGAGATCCGTATGGAATCTTTTTATAAAAGTTTTTCTCCATTTTAGTTTCACTAGAAAGCACAACATCTCTTGCATAGTTTTCACTAAGCCCAGAATGTATCATCAGACTTGCTAAGGTTCTTAATTCACATTGCATCATCTCATACTTATTTCTTTCTTTTCTACAGTTGTAGTACCATACAATGAATATTTTGCATAATTTCCACTGACAAACTGCTACAATATGTGATGCATATTCTGTTAAAGTATGAAATCTCTACGGCATCTTCTTATAAAAGTTTTTCTTTCCTTTAATTTCACTAGAAGGCACAACATCTCTTGCATCATTTTCACTTAGCCTAAAATTTGTGATTAGAAATGCTAAAGAACTTAAGTGACATTGCATCCTCTCTTACGTATTTCTTTTGTTTCTATAGTTCAGGCAGGATACAAAATATATTTTGCATAAATTGCACTGAGCAACTGCTACAATACCTAATGCATGTTCTGTAAAAATATGAGATCCGTATGGCAACGTTTTATCATGGTTTCTCTTTCCTTTAATTTCACTAGAAGGCACATCATCTCTTATATAATTTTTACTAATAACAAAATTTATGATTCGGCTTGTTAAAGTACTGCTTGAACATTCCATCCTCTCTTACTTATTTCTTTAGTTTCTATGGTTAATGAAGGATGCACAGTATATTTTGCATAATTTGCAATGAGCAACATCTACAATATGTGATGCATATTCTGTAAAAATATGAAATCTGTATGGCATCTCCTTATATAAATTTTTCCTTCTTTTAATTTCACTAGAAGAAACAACATATCTTGCATAATTTTTACTGAGCTTCATATTTATGACTAGAGTTGCTAAAGTACTTATTTCACATTGCATCCTCTCTTACGTACTTCTTTAGTTTCTATCGTTTAAGAAGGATACACAGTATATCTTGCATAATTTGCACTGAACAGCAGGTAACATATGTGATGCATATTCTGTAAAAATATGAGATCCGTATGGAATCTTTTTATAAAAGTTTTTCTCCATTTTAGTTTCACTAGAAAGCACAACATCTCTTGCATAGTTTTCACTAAGCCCAGAATGTATCATCAGACTTGCTAAGGTTCTTAATTCACATTGCATCATCTCATACTTATTTCTTTCTTTTCTACAGTTGTAGTACCATACAATGAATATTTTGCATAATTTCCACTGACAAACTGCTACAATATGTGATGCATATTCTGTTAAAGTATGAAATCTCTACGGCATCTTCTTATAAAAGTTTTTCTTTCCTTTAATTTCACTAGAAGGCACAACATCTCTTGCATCATTTTCACTTAGCCTAAAATTTGTGATTAGAAATGCTAAAGAACTTAAGTGACATTGCATCCTCTCTTACGTATTTCTTTTGTTTCTATAGTTCAGGCAGGATACAAAATATATTTTGCATAAATTGCACTGAGCAACTGCTACAATACCTAATGCATGTTCTGTAAAAATATGAGATCCGTATGGCAACGTTTTATCATGGTTTCTCTTTCCTTTAATTTCA
Source organism: Morbakka virulenta (assembly GCA_003991215.1). NCBI lineage: Eukaryota > Metazoa > Cnidaria > Cubozoa > Carybdeida > Carukiidae > Morbakka > Morbakka virulenta. The sequence goes on from RDPX01000004.1 coordinate 4,731,105, forward strand.
CTAGAAGGCACATCATCTCTTATATAATTTTTACTAATAACAAAATTTATGATTCGGCTTGTTAAAGTACTGCTTGAACATTCCATCCTCTCTTACTTATTTCTTTAGTTTCTATGGTTAATGAAGGATGCACAGTATATTTTGCATAATTTGCAATGAGCAACATCTACAATATGTGATGCATATTCTGTAAAAATATGAAATCTGTATGGCATCTCCTTATATAAGTTTTTCCTTCTTTTAATTTCACTAGAAGAAACAACATCTCTTGCATAATTTTTACTGAGCTTCATATTTATGACTAGAGTTGCTAAAGTACTTATTTCACATTGCATCCTCTCTTACGTACTTCTTTAGTTTCTATCGTTTAAGAAGGATACACAGTATATCTTGCATAATTTGCACTGAACAGCAGGTAACATATGTGATGCATATTCTGTAAAAATATGAGATCCGTATGGAATCTTTTTATAAAAGTTTTTCTCCATTTTAGTTTCACTAGAAAGCACAACATCTCTTGCATAGTTTTCACTAAGCCCAGAATGTATCATCAGACTTGCTAAGGTTCTTAATTCACATTGCATCATCTCATACTTATTTCTTTCTTTTCTACAGTTGTAGTACCATACAATGAATATTTTGCATAATTTCCACTGACAAACTGCTACAATATGTGATGCATATTCTGTTAAAGTATGAAATCTCTACGGCATCTTCTTATAAAAGTTTTTCTTTCCTTTAATTTCACTAGAAGGCACAACATCTCTTGCATCATTTTCACTTAGCCTAAAATTTGTGATTAGAAATGCTAAAGAACTTAAGTGACATTGCATCCTCTCTTACGTATTTCTTTTGTTTCTATAGTTCAAGCAGGATACCATATATATTTTGCATAAAGTGCACTGAGCAACTGCTATAATATCTTATGCATGTTCTGTAAAAATATGAGATCCGTATGGCAACTTTTTATCAAGGTTTCTCTTTCCTTTAATTTTACTAGAAGGCACCTCATCTCTTATATAATTTTTACTAATCCCAAAATTTATGATTCGGCTTGTTAAAGTTCTGCATTAACATTCCATCCTCTTTTACTTATTTCTTTAGTTTCTATGGTTAATGAAGGATGCACAGTATATTTTGCATAATTTGCAATGAGCAACATCTACAATATGTGATGCATATTCTGTAAAAATATGAAATCTGTATGGCATCTCCTTATATAAGTTTTTCCTTCTTTTAATTTCACTAGAAGAAACAACATCTCTTGCATAATTTTTACTGAGCTTCATATTTATGACTAGAGTTGCTAAAGTACTTATTTCACATTGCCTCCTCTCTTACGTACTTCTTTAGTTTCTATCGTTTTAGAAGGATACACAGTATATCTTGCATAATTTGCACTGAACAGCAGGTAACATATGTGATGCATATTCTGTAAAAATATGAGATCCGTATGGAATCTTTTTATAAAAGTTTTTCTCCATTTTAGTTTCACTAGAAAGCACAACATCTCTTGCATAGTTTTCACTAAGCCCAGAATGTATCATCAGACTTGCTAAGGTTCTTAATTCACATTGCATCATCACATACTTATTTCTCTCTTTTCTACAGTTGTAGTACCATACAATGAATATTTTGCATAAATTACACTGAGCAACTGCTACAATAGCTAATGCATGTTCTGTAAAAATATGAGATCCGTATGGCAACGTTTTATCATGGTTTCTCTTTCCTTTAATTTCACTAGAAGGCACATCATCTCTTGTATAATTATTACTAATCCCAAAAATTATGATTCGGCTTGCTAAAGTACTAAATTAACATTCCATCCTCTCTTACGTATTTCTTTAGTTTCTATGGTTCATGAAGGATGCACAGTATATTTTGCATAATTTGCACTGACCAACACCTACAATATGTGATGCATATTTTGTGAAAATATGAAATCTGTATGGCATCTTCTTAAGTTTTTCCCTCTTTTAGTTTCACTAGAAGACACAACATCTCTTGCATTATTTTCACTAAGCCTAAAATTTACGATTCGACCTGCTAAAGCTTTTAATTCACATTGCATCCTCTCTGACGTACTTCTTTAGTTTCTATCGTTTAAGAAGGATACACAGTATATCTTGCATAATTTGCACTGAACAGCAGGTAACATATGTGATGCATATTCTGTAAAAATATGAGATCCGCATGGAATCTTCTTAGAAAAGTTTTTCTTCATTTTAGTTTCACTAGAAAGCACAACATCTCTTGCATAGTTTTCACTAAGCCCAGAATGTATCATCAAACTTGCTAAGTTACGTAATTCACATTGCATCATCACATACTTATTTCTCTCTTTTCTACAGTTGTAGTACCATACAATGTATATTTTGCATAATTCCCACTGACAAACTGCTACAATATGTGATGCATATTCTGTTAAAGTATGAAATCTCTACGGCATCTTTCTATAAAAGTTTTTCTTTTCTTTAATTTCACTAGAAAGTCCAACATCTCTTGCATCATNCATCTCTTGCATAGTTTTCACTAAGCCCAGAATGTATCATCAAACTTGCTAAGTTACGTAATTCACATTGCATCATCACATACTTATTTCTCTCTTTTCTACAGTTGTAGTACCATACAATGTATATTTTGCATAATTCCCACTGACAAACTGCTACAATATGTGATGCATATTCTGTTAAAGTATGAAATCTCTACGGCATCTTTCTATAAAAGTTTTTCTTTTCTTTAATTTCACTAGAAAGTCCAACATCTCTTGCATCATTTTTACTTAGCTTAAAATTTATGATTGGAACTGCTAAAGAACTTAAGTTACATTGCATGCTCCCTTACGTACCTCTTTAGTTTCTATAGTTTAAGAAGGATACACACTCTCTTTGGCATAATTTGCACTGAGGAGCAGGTAAAACACGTAATGCATATTCTGTAAAAATATGAGATCCGTATGGCATCTTTTTATCAAAGTTTTTCTTTCCTTTAATTTCACCAGAAGGCGCAACATCTCTTGCATAATTTTCACTAAGCCCAGAATTTATGATCAGACTTGCTAAGGTACTTAATTCACATTGCATCCTCTCATACGTTTTACTGTAGTTTCAATAGTTGGTCAAGGTAACCAGGTATATTTTGCATAATGTGCACTGAGCAACAGCTACAATATCTGATACATATTCTGTAAAAATAAGAAATCCATATGGCATTTTCTTATAAAAATTTTTCTTTCCTCTAATTTTACCAGAAGGCACATAATCTCTTGAATTATTTTTACTTGCCCAAAATTTATGAATAGAGTTGCTTGAGTACCTAATTCACATTGCTACCTCCCTTATGTATTTCTGTAGATTCATTCGTTTGTCAAGGATACACAATATATTTTGCATAATTTTCACTAAGCAGCAACAATATATGAGATGCGTATTCTGTAAAATTATAATACCCCTATGGCATTCCTTATAAAAGTTTTTCTTTCCTCTACTTTTACTAAAAGGCACATCATTTCTTTTAAAATTTTTACTAATCCCAAAACTTATGATTAGGCTTTCTGAAGTACTAAATTCACATTCCATCCTCTCTTACGTATTTCCTTAGTTTTTTATAGTTCAAGAAGGATATACAGTGTATGTTGCATAATTTGCACTGAGCAGCATATACAATATGTGATGCATATTGTGTAAAAATATGAAATCCCAATGTCATCTTCTTATAAAAGTTTTTCTTTCCTTTAATTTCACTAGAAGGCACAACATCTCTTGCATTATTTTCACTAAGCCTAAAATTTACGATTCGACCTGCTAAAGCTTTTAATTCACATTGCATCCTCTCTTACGTATTTCTTTGGTTTCTATAGTTCAAGGAGGATACACCTTATATCTTGCACAATTTGCACTGAGCAACAGTTATAAGATGTGATACATATTTTCTGAAAATATGAAATCCGTATGGCAACGTTTTATCATGGTTTCTCTTTCCTTTAATTTCACTAGAGGGCACAACATCTCTTGAATAATTTTCTCTAAGCCCAGAAATTATGATCACACTTGCTAAAATACTTAATTCACATTGCATCCTCTCTTACGTAGTTCTGTAGTTTGCATAGTTCTACTGACATACACATTATATCTTTCATCATTTGCACTCAGAATTCTTTACTATATGTGGCACATATTCTGTAAAAATATGAAATCCGTATGGCATCTTCTTACAAAATTTTTTCTTTCCTTTAATTTCACCAGAAGGCACAACATCTCTTGTATAATTTTTAATAATCCCAACATTTATGATTAGACTTGCTAAAGTACTCAATTCACATTGCATCCTGTCATATTTTGTTCTGTAGTTTCAATAGTTCGTGAAGGTTAAACAGTATATTTTGCATAATTTGCACTGAGCAACAGCTACAATATGTGATGCATATTCTATAAAAATATGAAATCACAATGGCAACTTCTTACAAACGTTTTTCTTTCCTTTATTTTCACTAGAAGGCACAACTTCTGTTGCATCAGTTTTCGATAAGCCCAGAATTTATGATCGGACATTCTAAGGCACTTAATTCACATTTTATCCTCTCTTATTTATTTCTATAGTTTCTATAGTTCGAGAAAGATACACAGTATATTTTGCCTACATTGCCCTGAGCAAGAGCTACAATATGTGATGCATATTTTGTAACAATATGAAATCCGTATGGCATCTTCTTATAAAAGTTTTTCTTTCCTTTTATTTCACCAGAAGGCACAACATCTCTTGCATAATTTTGGCTAAGTCCAGAATTTATGACCGGACTTTCTAAGGTACTTAATTCACATTGCATCCTCTCATACGTATTTCTGTCGTTTGTATAGTTCTATTGACATACACAATATATCTTGCATAATTTGTACTGAGAATTCCTTACGGTATGTGGCGCATAATCTGTAAAAATATGAGATCCGTATGGCATCTTTTTATCAAAGTTTTTCTTTCTTTTAGTTTCACAAGAAGGCACAACATCTCTTGCATAATTTTCACTCAGCCCAAAATTTATGATTAGGCCTGCTAAAGTATTTAATTCACATTGCATTCTCTTCTACATATATTTTAATTTTCTACAGTTGAAGGAGGATACACAGTATATCTTGAATAATTTGCACTGAGCAACAGCTGCAATATGTGATGCATATTTTGTAAAAATATGAAAACCTTATGGCATCTTCTTATATAATTTTTTCTTTCCATTATTTGGATTAGAAGGTACAACATCGCTTGCATACTTTTTACTAGGCCTAATATTTAGGATTAGGCTTGCTAAAGTACTTAATTCGCATGGCATCCTTTCTTACGTATTTCTCCCTTTCCTACCGTTGCAGTAGTGTTTTCAGTGAATTTTGCTTAATTTGCACTGAGCAACAGGTATAATATATGATGCATACTTTGTTAAAATATATGAAATCCTTATGGCATCTTCTTAGAAAAGTTTTTCTCTCCTTTAGTTTCACCAGAAGGCACAACATCTCTTGCATAATTTTCACTAAGCACAGAGTTTATGATCAGACTAGCTAAGGTATTTAATTCACATGGCATCCTCCCATACGTATTTCTCTGGTTTCTACCGTTGTAGTGCCATACACAGTATATGTTGCACAATTTGCACTGAGCAACAGGTATAATATGTGATGCATATTCTATAAAAATATGAAATCCGTATGGCATCTTCTTATATACGTTTTTCTTTCCTTTAATTTCTCCAGAAGGCACATTATCTCTTGCATCATTTTTACTAAGCTAAATATTTATGACCAGAGTTGCTAAAGTACTTAATTCACATTGCATCCTCTTTTACGTACTTCTTTTTTTCTATAGTTTAGAAGGATACACAGTATATCTTGCATAATGTGCACTGAGCAACAGCTACCATATGTGATGCATATTCTGTAAAAATATGAAATCACAATGGCAACTTCTTACAAACGTTTTCCTTTCCTTCAGTTTCACTAGAAGGCACACCATCTCTTGCATCGAAGTTACTAAGTCCAAAATTTATGATCAGACTTGCTAAGGTGCTTATTTCACATTGCATCTTCTGATAGGTATTTCTGTCTTTCCTACAGTTGTAGTAGCATACAAAGTATATCTTGCATAATTTGCACTGAGCCATTACTGCAATATGTGATGCATTTTATGTAAAAGTACAAAGTTGTTATTGCATTTTTTGATACAACTTTTTTCTTTTCTTTAATTTAACTTGAAAGATCGCTTGGATAGTTTACCTTCAGCCCTTAATATATGATGAGTCTTTTGAAAGTACTCAATTGGTATTGCATCCTTTCATACGGATTTTTGTCTTTTCTTTAGCTTCACTAGAAAGCACAGCATCACTTCTCATAATTAGCACTGAGCTATCAATATTTGTTGTATGCAGGGTAGTCAAATGTTATTGCATCTTCTCATTCCATTATTCTCTTTTCTTTAGTTCCGGAAGCAACCAAAATACCTCTAGCAGAGTTTCCACTATGCCATCAATATGTGGTACATTTTATATGAAAGTAAAGAACTTGCTATTGGTATTCCATCTTTTGATACAACTTTTTTCCTTTCTTTAGTTTCACTAGAAAGCTGAACTGAGTTATTAATATATGATTTATAATAGGTTATCAATTGTTGTGTATGTTCTCATACGACTTTTTCTTCTTCCTTTAGTTTTTGTAGCAAGCAAAATTCCTCTGGTATAGTTTGCACTTACCCATCGATATGTGGTATATTTTTATGTAAAAGTATAAAATTTGTTCTTAATAGTTACATTATTTTTGGACTCAGCTAGGTCAAATGACTCATCATGAGAGAGACTCTTTTATGTAATTGATTTGATGGCTGTTATTATTATTAATTGACCTTATAGAGTAGCCATGTGGGTGATATTAGTTATGGCTGAAATACCTACTTAGTCAACAGAGAAAGGATAAACAATCAAACAAAATAGTAACTGTGTATAATCAAATCTATTTTATTCTTGTACCATGGAAGCATAAACAAGCACTCAGTGATGCAAGATCTTACAGTGGTACCCTGTGCGAAAGTGATCATAGACTTGTAGTATGTCGTATTGATATTTCACCTGTGAAACTTTTTAAGCGCAAATCGAATAGTAATAAGATTCCAAAATTTAACATTCACAAATTTAAAAACCAGTAAATCAAAGACGAATACGCAGAGAAATTAAACACAAAAATCCAACAAGCAAGTGATAAGTGGAAAGATGTAAAAAACGTTATATTAGAGACTGCAGAAGCAGTACTAGGAAAAGCTACCAGTCATCGTATTCACAACAATAACCACAATGACGAAGTGGAGCGAATGGTACAACAGAAACACCATCTAAAATTACAGATCGATAACACAACAGATGCACATAAACATGCAGATTTAAAACGTACAAAAAACAAAATTTCAAAACAAATAAAAAATAAGCTAAGAAAAGAACATGAGAAAATTATAGATGAGCTTGTAGAAAACATAAACAATGCCGAAGATGATACGAAAATGTTTGCAGCAGTGAAATAGTTGAAATTAGAAAAGAAAAAATACAATTTTATATTTGATGACAAAAATAAAAGAGTTACTAATGACTTGGAGATACATAAGATTATTCGTAATCACTTCCAGTCAAAATTCTTTAATGAAAAATTCGAAACATTGCAACCTGATCAACTTAGTACTCTATTAAACAATGAAATTACGGAAGATGAAGTAGCAAAAGGACTACGTAGGATGAAAAACAATAAAGCTAGTGGCCATGATCAAATCCCAGCAGAACTCCTTAAGCATGGAAACATTAACAATACTCTTGCAAAAATTCTCAACAACACCGTTTCAAAATCAGATGAATTAGAAATTGGACTCTCATTATTGAGCACCATACAAAACCCAACAAAGTATCTGGATCTTTTGAACACTTACGACCTATCAACCTTCTACCCGTTCCCAGGAAACTATTATCATTAATAACATTAAATAGAATCCAACCAAAAGTTAATACATATCTTTCAGACAGTCAGAGTGCTTATCGTCATGGTCGTAGTACCAGTGATGTGGTTTGGACACATCGATGGCTCTGTGCTAAGGCACAGAGGTATAGGGATCTGACAATCTACATTACTGGTATAGACATTTCATCTGCATTCGATACTATTGAACGTGTAAAATTAATGGATGAAATGGAGACCTTTTTAAACCAAGATGAAATTAGATTATGCAAAATACTTTTAACAGGCACTACAGTTCAGATAAAAGACAAATTCATGTGTGGCCCATTTCTGACAAATATGGGCTCTCCACAAGGAGATGGAATTAGCGGAGTATTTTTAATATATACCAAGAAAGATGTTTAAGAAAAGTTAGAGAACATGTCTACAAAAACCATATTTCACCTGAACACAGCTATTGTTTAAAAACGTGTTTACCTGAGGAACTCATTTATGCAGACGGCACAGACTTTATCACTGAAAGTGAGAGAGTTAGAAAGGACGTAGTTGATAATGTAGGCAGAATTCTGAAAGAGGATAATTTAGTGGTAAACGACACGAAAACTGGACATACTGTAATTAAACGAGAAAATAAAGACATAGAAAGATGGCGTAAAACTATAAAACTGGGAAGCATGTTAGGTGACAAGGAGGACATTATTCGTAGAAAAACCTTAGCAACTGCTGCTTTACACAAAATGAACAAGATATGGGTAAGAAAGAACAAAATCTGTACTTCAAGAAAACTGAAGTTATACAACAGTCTAGTAAAATCGATTTTAAAATATAACTCAGCAACGTGGGGTTTAACTAAGTCAGATATAGATTCACTAAACGCATTTCACACAAAATAGTTTAAAAAAGTATTGAAAATTACATGGCGAAATAAAATTACAAATGCTAGATTATTCCAACTAAAAACACACATCCAATCAGCTACGATATTACTGAAGCCAGATGGAAACTTTTCGGACATGTCATGAGATTAGCAACTACTACTTCTGCCCAAAAAAGTATGGAATATTATTTTCAGAATTATGACAACAATTAAAGTTTAGTGGTTGACCGAGGGAAACACTAGTAACAACTCTAAACAAAGATATAATTCTTGCTAACGAAGGTGATTCTTCCATTATGCTTGTTAAAGAATTGAAAAATTACAGCGACATTGAAAAATTAAGAACTCTTGCAGCAGACAGAAAACTATGGACGAAAATTGTCGACTTTATTGTAAATGATCCGGGCAAAGCAAAGTGATGGTATGGAAGGAATAGTCTAGTTATAATGTCGGATCACCGAGCTGAAAACCCTAATATATATATATATATATCTTTTGTAATTTTTGTGTGGCCTTTGGAATGTTTGATGTAAACAGAATTTAGTATAAATTTGTGAGATTTTGTATGGAAAGATAGTTGAGTTCTGACCAACTATGCCATTTTCATGTTAGTCTGTATGATAGTGATGTTATATGTTCTTATGAACAAAATTGGTATTGCTTCTTCTCATACAATATTTTTCTTTTCATTAGTTTTACTAGAAAGCACAACATCTCTTTCATAATTTTCACTCAGCCCTAAATATATGATTTACCTTTTTTAAGTACTCAATAGATATTGTATCCTCTCATACGGATTTTTATCTTTTCTATAGCTCCAGTAGCATGCACAATACATCTTGAATAAGTTGCACTGAGCTACTAATAAATGTTGTATACAGGGTAATCAATGTTGTTGCACTCTCATATTCCACCTTTTCTCTTTTCTTTAGTTCAAGTAGCATGCACTGTACATCTTGCATATTTTTCACTCAGTTTTCTGTGCAATATGTGATGTATTTTTTGTAAAAGTGCAAAATTGATATTGCATCTTCTCATACAACATTTTTCTTTTCTTTAGTTTTACTAGAAAGCACAACATCTCTTTCATAATTTTCACTTAGCCCTAAATATATGATTACCTTTTTAAAGTACTCAATAGATATTGCATCCTCTCATACGGATTTTTGTCTTTTCTATAGTTCCAGTGGCATGCACAATACATCTTGGATAAATTGTATTGAGATATAAATGTATGATGCATGCAGGGTACCCAGATGGTGTTGAATCTTTCTGTACCACGTTCTGTCAGGCAAAGCATCTCTTGGATGATCCCCACTGAGCCAAAAACATATGAAGGTCTAATTCTGGAAGAAAATTAATTTCTTTAAATCCTATCTTTACTCTATTTTCCATATATTTTTAAAGCACCGTTGACAACAAATATAAAGATAATTTTTTATCCAATTGTTTTGAAAAGTCTTTGTTTCACAAGTAGGATGAATCTGAGCTCATTTTCTTTCCATTTTCTGTGTTGGTTTCTGAAGTGCATGCTATGTAATTTAAGTAGCATTTCATTTTATGTTTTGGCGATTAGAGTTGAATATGGAATATTACTGTTTATCTTTTTCACAGTTGTTTCGTCAAATGGTAGAACATTATGTCATAACTAAAGGCAACTCAGAGATGTATTCTGTTACTACCTTTAACATGTAATCTAATAGAAGATATTTCATGCTCTGGTACTTGTCAACTTAACTGGCTCTCCCAACTGATAAAAGGTGAATTACTAGACAACCATTATTATTCAAATCTATTTTAGCATTATATGTGAGAACGAGGGGAGCATATGAGATGAATTATGCTGAAGACAGTTTTTAAAAGAAAGAAGGTACTACTGACAAGAAGCTGAGGCATGAATTTACAAGAATAAAAGGTAAAGTACCTAACCTGAAGCCTGCTATTATATGGATGTGAAAAGTGAGATAAAAAAGATACTGATGAACTCAAGACTTGTGAATTGTTGATATGGAGAAGATTGTTTCAGATTAGCTGGAACTTCAGAATAATCAAGGAAGAAATATTTAGGTAAATTGAAGAAGCTAAATTATTGTCATCATTATCATCATCATCATCATCATCATTATCATTATCATTCGATTTGCGTGTCATGTTCCCCACATAGGGGATTGCACGTAAAATTGCGGAGTATTGTGAAGACAATAGTTCAGGGGGAAAATGGACACCTATATGGAGAATATTTTAAAGAGAATAATGAAAGAAATAACAGAACGGAAGACATCGAATAGGCATGCTGGATGCAGTCACAGGATAAAGCTTCCTTAAATTCTAAAGGAAAGCTTAAGAAAGATTGCTAGAACTATTAGATCTACCTTCCAGGAAACTATAAGTAGACTACACTTTTTTCCCAGTAACTGGTGCTCAGACGGTGCCATTTAGAGGGACTTTGTCAATTCCTCACTTTGGCAGTGAAGAAATTCTTGGCCGGACGCCCTTCCTGACTCCAACCAATGGCTTTTTCTTGAGTAAAGTTCCAAAGTCTTTTCACCCGCTGTGGCGCCATTTCTCAAAGTACCTTAACCCCTGTGACTGCCTTGAATCGTCTTTTTTCCCAATCTTGCTTCATCGAACCATGTGCACTGCAGGGTGACTTTGGTTTAAATTTAAGACAACGTTAATGTATACAGGTGTGTTATCATTCTTCCAACAACTGTTAATGACTGATCACCTGTTGTTCGTTGATAAAAAAGACTTTTTTCTTTAAATCTAAAGCATCCATCATTAAAGATTGATTACGTTTATTCCGTTGTATTGTTATTTTTGTGACAATTTCATGCTTAGATAAAAAAGGTATTCATAAATATATGTTGATTGCCATTTTTAGAAAGAGATTCGGCTGAGGAAAAATAACATTTTCTCCAAGTTCCCATATGGTAAAGGTCATTAAAGGTTAACTGAGATAAAAAATCGCATTGCAATAGCAGTTGCTGCGTTAGTCAAGCTGGACACGATATGGAAGAATGATGGCATCACAACCAAAACAAAAATCAGGTTCTTGAGGGCAATTATATTAGCCAAAATGACCTACGGCTGTGAATCATGGACACTGAATGCCGAGTCAGAGAAAAGAATCAATGCTTTTGAAATGAAATGCTATCGAAAGATTCTTCGCAATCCATACAGTGCACACAGAACAAACGAGAGTGTAAAGGATGATATCAACGAGGAAACTTTGCTTTCAATAATAAAGAGAAGAAAAATACAGTGGTTTGGACACGTCACTCGTCACAACAGCTCCCTAAGCCTAGCCAATACCATAATGCGTAATACATACCAAGAAAAACATGGCTGCATAACATTCATAAATGAACACAACTGTCAGTGGAAGAAAGGCTACAAGGATAGCAGGTGATCTAAAAGCATGGAGATGCATTGTTAAAGCAGAAAAGTGTTCCTACGGCCCATTGGCTATGGATAGTGAAGAAGAAAAAGAAGGAGAAAGGTTATGCCAGACACGTTTCAATTTTTCACTCCCTGATACGGGTCAAATTGAATGACATATTCAGATGTCTTTGTTAATGCTCATTGCTTGGTTACTGCTGGTTCTTCCAAAATAGGGTAGCATGTCTAATCAATGGGTTAGTTATCTATATTTGGTGCAAATTGATGATATTAGTCATTCAATATGTCATAAGATGAAAATATATCATAGTCTTATCTTGGTCATCTTATCGTAATGTTCTAGTATTATTTTTGCCTAGAGAGATTTTGTCGAGGACACGCTTTTTATCCAATGAGTATCAGCATAGATAACAATACTGGAACTTCAGAAGAATTTGTTTCAAAATTCGGTCCTCTTCTCAACGTAGAATTCGCCCCATTAATGTCTATCTCTCTTATTATAAATTCATGAGTTGAAGGTACTTACATTCATTGCCAATTTTGTGTTAATTTTCAACTCCTTTAGATGTCCTCTGCTTCCTATCCGGTAAACGCTGCAATCACTACGGGAAACGGCTCATCAATGCAACCTCAGTAGACAAAAACAGATATGTAAATTTTTTGTCAACATTCCAGACTCCATCTCCTCTTCCTTCACCAGTGGCATTGTTATTNCCAGAGTACCCGGAAAGAGAGACCAAGGAAGACCAAGAAAAACATGGCTGCATAACATTCATAAATGAACACAACTGTCAGTGGAAGAAAGGCTACAAGGAGAGCAGGTGATCTAAAAGCATGGAGATGCATTGTTAAAGCAGAAAAGTGTTCCTACGGCCCATTGGCTATGGATAGTGAAGAAGAAAAAGAAGGAGAAAGGTTATGCCAGACACGTTTCAATTTTTCACTCCCTGATACGGGTCAAATTGAATGACATATTCAGATGTCTTTGTTAATGCTCATTGCTTGGTTACTGCTGGTTCTTCCAAAATAGGGTAGCATGTCTAATCAATGGGTTAGTTATCTATATTTGGTGCAAATTGATGATATTAGTCATTCAATATGTCATAAGATGAAAATATATCATAGTCTTATCTTGGTCATCTTATCGTAATGTTCTAGTATTATTTTTGCCTAGAGAGATTTTGTCGAGGACACGCTTTTTATCCAATGAGTATCAGCATAGATAAAAATACTGGAACTTCAGAAGAATTTGTTTCAAAATTCGGTCCTCTTCTCAACGTAGAATTCGCCCCATTAATGTCTATCTCTCTTATTATAAATTCATGAGTTGAAGGTACTTACATTCATTGCCAATTTTGTGTTAATTTTCAACTCCTTTAGATGTCCTCTGCTTCCTATCCGGTAAACGCTGCAATCACTACGGGAAACGGCTCATCAATGCAACCTCAGTAGACAAAAACAGATATGTAAATTTTTTGTCAACATTCCAGACTCCATCTCCTCTTCCTTCACCAGTGGCATTGTTATTCATTCAAGTATTGAGTAGGGAATATTACCATGAACTATTCTGTTGTTCACTTTATGTTAACCAGATAACACGACCTTACCATTTCCTAGCCAATTACTTGGGATATGAATCAATTTTATCACATGAATACTTCACAGGGATGCCATTATGTCAGAATAGTAAAGTAGGTATTGTCGAAAGCTTCCTAATAGCCGATAAATGCAAGCACAAATAATAAATATCTCCATTATACAAAAATTCTCTAAAAACAAAAAAAAGCACTGAGTACGTACTTATCGATAAGAAGATAAACAAATAATTTACTGGAGCAAAAAGAATAGTAAAACTAACAATGTGAAAAAATAAAAGAACAATGCTGGAAGAGCAGATCCAGTTAAGCTACATCAACAAACGAAAATACATTCAGATCAAAAGATATACACTTCTACCGTCTGTCAATCAATTTTTCGGTCTATTTATCAATCTATTTATTTTTCCATCTATCAATCTATCTTTTCACACACATATATCTATATATTTGTGTGTGAGTGTGTGTGTGTGTGTGTGTGTGTGTAATCTTGTGTATTCGTATCCAAAGGTGCTCAATGCATATATCAGAGCAATATACATAAGGTAAAACACGAAAAATAAGAACTATGATTCCAACTATCAGAAATAAAAGCTTGCAATAGCACAAAGGAGTATGGAAAGAACAATGTTAAACGTCACAAGGAAAGATAGGATCAGAAATGAAGTCATAAGATCTAAGACCAAAGTTGGAGACATCATCGAGAAGGTAGTGTATTTGAAAGGCCAATAAGCAGGACATCTATCCAAAATGAACAATAAACAATGGCCAAGAAGATGACAGAGTGGAGACCAAGAGAAGGGGGCAGAACAAAGGGAAGACGAAGGAAAAGATGGCAAGATGAAATTGAGGAGAGGGCAGGCAAAACATGGATGCAGAAAACACAAGACCAAGTAGAGTGGAGGAAATTGTGGAGGCCATCCGCCAGCAGTGGCGTGAACGGTTGAAATGATGATGATGATGATGATGATGTTGATGATAGCAATTAATAGTTTCATGATATTTTGATCATACCTGATGATTGATACCTACACCACCTGTGCCTTTTCCATTACCAATCCAAAACAGCTTGTATGTTGCCTTTTTTCTTTCTATCATTCTTACAGATTTCCCTCTTCATCTTGTTTCTTGGATGCAGCACAAATCAACGTGTCTTTGCTCAAGAAACTCTGCTGCTTCACCAGATCTACCTCTCAAACTTCCCACATTCAGACTACAGAGTTTGAAGCTTGTCATCACTTCTTTCGGTTGATGTAGTAGCTTGATAACGGTCTGATTTTGCCTACATCGAATTCTATGACAGTATCATTGCAGTCACTGGTAAGCTGGTAGAGAAAGAAGTTGTTGCTATTGCAGGTGATCTAAATGGCCATGTTGGAAGAACAGCATCTGGGTTTGAGGGAGTCCATGGAGGAAATGGACATGGTGACCGAAATAAGGAGGGTGAAAGAATTCTAGAGTTTGGACTTGCCATGGACATGTTGGTGGCGAATACTATTTTTAAGAAAAGGAATAGCCATCTGGTAACCTATGAGTCTTGTACAGCTATGACTCAAGTGGACTACATTTTGGTAAAGACAAAAGACAGGAAGTATTTGCAAGATGTAAAAGTGATACCTGGTGAAGAATTTGTGACCCAGCATAAGCCAGTAATTTGTGACTTCAGGATTAAGAAAGTACATAAAGTGAAAAGAAAGTATATCCCAAGGAGAAAGGTGTGGAGACTAAATGATGGACAAGTAAAGCAGGCCTTTGAAGATCAAGTGAATGGAATTGTGGGAGCCAGTCCAGGAAAAGACCTACGAAGTGTAGAAGAGCAATGGGAGAAGATCAAGGATACACTTTTAAAAGCCACAGACCAAGTCTGTGGCTGGACAAAAGGGCCTCCACGTCATAGAGTGACATGGTGGTGGAATACTTCTGTTGAAAATTATGTGAAAGAGAAGAGAAGGCTGTGGAGTCAATGGAAAAAGGGGTTAGTTAACAAAGAAAGGTATCTGGAGGCCAAGAGAGTAGCTAGGCAAGCAATCTACAAAGCAAAGATGGATGCCGAGAAAAGAAGGTTTCCAGACATAATGCGTAGAGATGACCAGAAGAATGAAGTATTCAAGATAGCTAAGCAGATGATCAAGACTAATCAGGATATCATTGGAGAAAAGTGTATCAGGAATGATGATGGAGAACTTGCAGCAAGTGAACTTGAAAAGAAGAATGCCTGGAAGTGCTATTATGAGAGATTGTTGAACACAGAGTTTTCTTGGGATAGAGAAAATCTTGGAGAGGTAGAAACAGTATCTGGACCAGCCATTTTCATTGAGAAAGAAATGGTGAGGGAAGCTGTAAAGAAAATGAAGAAAGGCAAAGCAGCTGGCCCTTCAGGAATTGTGGCAGAGATGGTCAAAGCTGCAGGTGAAAGAAGTATAGAGATGATCACTGATCTAACAAATCAGATCATAAGAGATGGTGTCATTCCTGAGGACTGGGAAATAAGTACAATTATCAATTGTTACAAAGGAAAAGGAGAAGCTCTAGAAAGAGATAATTACAGAGGATTAAAGTTAATGGACCAAGTCCTGAAAGTTGTTGAAAGAGTTATGGAAAAACAAATTAGAATTGAAATAAACATTGATGACATGCAATTTGGTTTTATGCCTGGACGAGGAACTATTGATGCCATTTTTATCCTTAGACAAATGCAAGAGAAGTACCTTGGGAAAAACAAGAAGCTGTACTTTGCCTTTGTGGATTTGGAAAAAGCCTTTGACAGAGTGCCAAGAGAAGTTGTTTGGTGGGCTTTACGGAAACTAGGAGTAAGTGAATGGCTGATTAAGGTTGTTCAGGCAATGTACAGAAATGCTAAAAGTCGGGTAAGGGTCAACAGTTCCTATACTGAGAGTTTTGGTGTGGGTGTTGGAGTTCATCAGGGATCTGTAATAAGTCCACTGCTTTTTATTTGTGTTTTGGAAGCACTGTCAAGAGAGTTTCGAAAGGGTTGCCCAGAGGAATTGCTATATGCAGATGACCTGGTTCTCTCCTGTGAGATATTGGATGGTCTACTTGCTAAGTTAGAGACTTGGAAGAAGGGTTTGGAAGGTAAAGGTTTGAGAGTGAACATGGGCAAGACAAAAGTGATGGTCAGTGGTTGCAATTTAGGAAAGCCATTGGAGAAAGGAAAGTTTCCCTGTTCAGTCTGTGGGAAGGGAGTTGGGAGCAACTCAATCTATTGTGGTACTTGCAAGCACTGGGTACATAAACGGTGCAGTGGAATAAAGGGCAAACTGACAGAAACTAACCGTTTTAGCTGCAAGAGGTGCAAAGAAGGAGAGGCAACCTGTGACTTAGACCTACATAAAGTGCATTTGGAGGATGAGGATATTGAAGTTGTCCAGAAGTTTTGCTACCTTGGTGACACCCTTGGAGCTGAGGGGGGAGCTGGTGCAAGTGTTACAGCAAGGGTTAACAGTGGATGGAGTAAGTTCAGGGAGCTGATGCCATTGTTAACCAGCAGAGCTCTGCCATTACCTACCAAAGGTAGAGTCTACCAGGCATGTGTACGTAGCACAATGATGTATGGCAGTGAAACTTGGCCAGTGAAAGCTGAAGATGTCAGCCGCATGGAGCGGAATGACATGAGAATGATAAGATGGATGTGCAACGTAAGTCTAAAGGACAGGCTCAGTTCTAATGAACTCAGAAGGAGATTGAATCTGGACAGTATTGGCAGCTGTATGCAGAATAGGAGGCTTCGTTGGTTTGGTCATGTGGAGAGAATGGACAAGAATGCTTGGACAAGTAGATGCAGAACAATCAAGGTGACAGAAACCACTGGCAGAGGAAGACCAAAGAAAACATGGGAGGAAGTGATAAGGATGGATCTGAAAGAAAAAGGTGTCAGCAGAGACCTGGTGAAGGATAGGATAACTTGGAAGTTAATTTCAAGAAATCGTCCAACACATGCTAGCATGTAAAACGGACGTTAAACCGAATATGATGATGATGATGAATGGTAGTAATAATCAAAATAGTAGTAATGATACCATTTGTAGTGATGGTATTGATAATCTTTAAATTATGGCCAGTATTAGTAAAAGTAGTAGTGAACTTAATGGTAGTAATAATGACAATAGTATTAATGATAGCAATGGTTGTGATGGTACTGATAATATTAAAAGTACTGCTACTATTAATAAAAATAGTGTTGAACTTAATGGTAGTAATAATCACAGCAAGATTAATGATAGCCTTTGTATTGAGGGTACTGAGAATATTAAAAGTACTGCTTTTATTGGTAAAAGTAGCAAAGAATTTAAAGGTAGTAATAATCAAAATATTGGTAATGATAGCAATGGTAGTGATAGTACTCATGATATTATATGTACCGCGGTTATCTGTAAAAGTAGCAATATAGGTCAAAGTAATTTCAGTAGCCATAACTCTAGTAGTTTTAACTATAAAATTATTGGTAATGATAAATGTAGTAGTAATGATACCAATACTTATTATTATTATTATTTTTAATATTATTTATAATAATAAGAGATGTAGTATTAATGGTATTTAGTAATAGTAGCATGTATTCCTACTTACAAACATAGCAACGATTAAAATGCTTTTAAAAATCAGTCGGTTGGAAATTTCTAAAACCCTTTTCGTACGTATTTTGAAATAACAATAATTTAGAACATGTGAACTAGTTTTCAGAACATGTACTTCAAATATCGATTTAGCTTGTTAGAGTCCTTACGTATACAAACTTCAACTCATAAAGCTATTGAAAACGGACAAAATCATTTTGAATGTCAGTCAAATTAGGTTTATTTACTGATAATTAAGCAACTCTTATGTCTACCAAATCCCAAGTTTCTAAAAACTAAATACACTTAAATGAGGAGGTACATACTCGTGTACGTCTATAGATAAATTCATATTTGTTGAATAAAATAAATATAATATGCTATGAATATGTGATTTGTGTTTTATATATGTGTATTTGTTAGAGAGAGAGAAAACACCAGAGAGAAAGAAAATAAGAAAGATAGAGAGGGAGATATGAAGAGAGAAAAAGGTGAGAAAGAAATTAAAAACAAAAAGTGATCTCTTGAATGACAGAATACTCAGTACAAAGGTTTGACCCCTCTTCAGGTTTTCATGCAAACACATAACGTAAGTATTTTCATTGACATTGTGACTATAATATGGATCAGACTTTTTTATTTATGATTTTTTCGTACCTTTCCACACTATTTTCCATTTATTTGTGTCAGATATAAAGTCTTGCTCTGGTATTCGTCAAAGAGGATTTCTTTAAATAATTGCGTCCGTAAACGACTTTATCAAAATGCCTGTTGTCGTATATACTTTTTCTGCTAATGATTTCCAAGCTGCGTACCTTTTAGTATCTATACAGTGGCATGTATTTACTTCACCTTTCAAAAGCATGCCACATATCAACCAAACGTGGCACACTCATTTTCTTCAGGTCGCAATAAAGCGTAATTTGGCCAATAGAGCATGCTTCCTTTTGAATGAATTTTACTGTGAATGAAAGCATGCCTACTTGTTAGCCATGTAGGGAAATAGTTTTGGAAATATTTCTCCCATTAATCTAGCTACGTTCTTGCCTATATACTTGCCAAAAGAATTGACTTCCTCTAGGAAGCAGAGATATTAAAAGTCAAGCTTCTAGCTATATTTTTAACATCAGACGGTAATAAAGTTTTTCTGTTTCAAAAATTTTGCATGTGATAGGTGTCTATCATATATGTCATTAAATTTGGGGGGTTTATACACAGCAGCCTCTCCAACAACAAATAGATATATAGGTACAGAAACAGAGTTATCAATCCGTATATAAATGTTTGATAATACACACATGTACACTAGTTGCTAAAAACGTACATACTCTAAGCGATTCTATATACCATGTACAAACCACTGGGTGTTTTAGTCCAGAATGCATGCAGCTACACACGTTGTATATGGAAGTATACTGATAATGCTTAGGATAATACATTTTAACACTGATAGGTTTCAGAACATCTAATAAAAATAAAAAAGAAATGTTTAGACGAATATTTCAGAGTAGTTATATTTTGTGACCTTATCTTGAGATGAAAACAAAATACATACAACCTTTGGCAATCGAAACTTTGGCCCCATGTTAATATCCCTTAACCTTTGTAAGTTACGAAGTTAACGTAGTCAACCAGGAGTACAATCGCAAGCCACAACAATGAACTGCTTTGGAAGGTCAATGATGGTCTTTGATAGGAAAATGAATACTCAGAGTATACCGTACATAGTCCATTTTTAATACAATAGCGCTAATTGAGAAATTCAAATGGTAAATAATTTTACTGGTGTATGTAAAAAACCCTGCAATGAAACTAAATCAGCCACATCGTTTCAATTCAGTGATGCTCAAATAATGCGTGTAAGGCCAAACAAGGCATTCTGTTTACTATTTCATTTTAGTTACAGGATTCAGTCACGAAAAATACTTACTACCTTTTTGTGTAAATATCCAACAAGGAGATAGATAGATATTAAAGATGTTCCAATACATAATGAAAAATCTCGCAGACATATGAGACCTTCGGACATTTATTAATTAACATAAAGGATAATTATTTGCAACCATTGTTTTATTGTATTTGAATATTTGAAGCGGATAAATTGAAACCCCTTTTCTTGGTACTACTAAGTTTTTTGAGTATTTTAGAATAACAAATTTTTACATTAAGCTCGTGGAAGACTTTCATTCAATGTAATTTTGTCGCCAGAAAATCCCAAAGGACCCAGGGGCAGTAAAAGTAGGGCTACGTTTTTTATTAGCAATAACTTTGTACAAAGCTTCCCGATAGTCCATGAAAATTTTAATAACTGATATTAGTGGATGACAAACCTCCCACATAGCTTTAGAATTCTGTTTTAACTTATTAGGTTACCACAAAAGTGAACAAACAATAAATGCTATTTCAAAACAATACAGCAAACAAAATTTGGCATTACACTCTATTAATAATTTCATCCTCCGCAAAGTTTTGTTGACCGTTTTAAAAAATTCTCTTGTTTTGAAAAAAGGAGTTTCTTTTATACTTTCTTTTATATTCAACTCTCAGAAGATCTTTAGAAAGCAAAATGAGGTGAAATTGCGTGTAAAACTGCAGTTATCTCATAGCAGTAAAGATCCATCGACCTGCTTTGAATTCAGGCTTTTATTACAGTTTGAAATACGGTTACGTGTCAGATTTAATACTTTAACTGTGAAAGTTAACTTGTCAAAAGTCTTTGTGTTGCATGTTCCGCATCAAGTCGGCCAAAATACAGGTAACGCATGTTTAATTTAATTTCAATATAATGTCGGAAGTGCTTCTTTACATGAAAAGCAAAAAATAGAATTTACTTTTCACAAAACTTTTTCAAATTTTTAAGGGTCATAACCAGTGTTGAAATTTATCCTCTAATATTTCGTTTTTCTGTTTATTATTGCTACTTATAAGTATTATTTATTCTCTCGAAATGTGCATTGGCCGAGATTTTTAGTGCATGTCGAAAAATGTGAAAACTTAAAAAATTTTCAAAATTGTTTCAACACGAAATTCTGTTTCCTATAGAACTGAACAAACATTAAATTTTTCTATAAACTAATAAAGAAAAAATGTAAAAAAATGATATAAATAAGACATTTTATATGGGATTTTGTTCTCTGCGAGGTTTTGTTTATTCTAAAAAATAGTCAGTAGTCGGAAAAATGAGATATCATTGTCAGTTCTTTATACACTTAACTTCCAAGAAATCTTTTACTAGCAAAATTAGGTGAAAAGTCTTGGAAGCTTCAAGCTTTGCCATATCAGTAAAGACCTGTTAATCTTTATTGAATTCGGATGTTTTTTTTAATAGCATTTTTAAATGTGGTTATGTGTCAGATTTGATACTGTGAAAGTTAACTGGTCAAAAATCTTTGTGTTGAATGTTCCGTCTCTAGTTGGCCAAAGTACAGGTAACGCATGTCTAATTTAATTCCAATTAAATGTCTGAAAGGGGTTTTTTCATGAGAAGCAAAAAAATTCAATTTACTTTTCACAAAATTTTCTCAAATTTTTTAGAGTCATAATAAAGTAGTCTTTCGCATGAAGTTTATTCTCCAATGTTTTGTTTTTCCGTCTATTATGGCACTAATATTCATCAGTGCTACAACCAGTATTGTATAAGGTCTAGAACTCGTACCTTTAAAAAGGGTAGAGTAGAGAATGTTAGAAGCGACAGAGATGAGAATGCTAAGGTGGCTATTTGGAATATCCTTGCACGAACACAGGATGAATGATGACATAAGAAGACTTTCAAAGGTAAGGGAAATAACAGAGAAAGCAAGAGAAATAAAGTTAAGATGGCATGGACATGTAATGAGGAGAGAAAATGACAATATTCTGAAGACAGTATGGCAGGCACCAGTGACAGGAAGGAGGAGTAGAGGACGATAAAAGTTTAGATTGACGGATGTCATAGAATGAAACATAAAAGAAGTGGGAGAGGGAGAAGGAGATTGGGAACACAAGAGAATTGTCTTCTTAATGCTCCTACCCCAAATTTAGACTTTCTCAGCAAACACCTTGAGATAACAATAACAGGAAAGACATTTTTAATGGGCACAATGAGGTAAATATTTCATGAAATGTGGACAGGGAGAAAATTGTTAGAAAGATTCAATACTGTCTTGCTTTTAAAAATATATTCTTTTTCTGGCTAATCTTAGGATGAAAAAAAGATTGCAAAGGAAAGATATGGGTCACAAGAACACAAAGAGCTTGGAGCAAAAGTTATAATGGAAGGGAAAAGAAAAATGGTGAGGTGCATTATTGGTCTTATCCTTGATAAACTGAAAAAAAACATGACAGCACACGAAAAGTTGAATTTCAAAATGCAGCATATACAAATTAAATTAAGTGCTTAGAGCTATTGGGTGCTTGCAAGGAAGGTAAGGGGAATATGTTTTGACATTTTCTAAATCATGGTTTATCGACATAGCTGAAAAGACAATACTTTTTTCGTAGAAGTATTCTTGTTCTTGTCACCAAAACCAAAAGGAAATTATAGAAAATTTTTAAATTCAATTTCCAATCTTAGATAATATAGTTTCCCATGCCTAAGCTGTAAATAAAAAAGACATTAAACTAAATTAAAACCCATAATTTTTTTGGAAATCTGAAATTACCTGGCCAACTGGACTTCACCAAGTATACCAACGTTAAGTGACAAAACCTCGATTCCATGAACTTATTAATATAACAATAATTCAAAATGGTTATAGGTGCTTGGAAACTAGGATTACCTTTTCTGAAGCATATTTAAACTCTCTGGGAGTACAGAGATTAACATGTAATAAACAAATTGAAATAGGGCAAACTGATAACATTTTGAATATTTTGGGCAAGGGTGCCCTAATTAATTTGTACTTACATTAGCTAACAAAGGCATGTTCATGTTTTCCCAGGAATGGTGTGAATGTGTGAGTAAAGAAGGTTAGCAGAGACAATTTTTCAAGATTTCGTATAACAATACTTAAAGAACAAGAAATGCATAATCCAATCTTTCACTGAAAAATTTGTCTTGCAGTAGAAAAGAAAACGCCAAAATAGCCTATTTTGCAATGCCTTGATAGCCACCAGAGCATACCTGCTTACCACCATGAAACTGTCGAGGATCGCTATCTTCAAATATATTTCGATGACCTGGATCTTATTATCATGTCTGTGAAAGAAGGATGCGAAATCAAAAGTTTACAAGCGGATAACGACCTGGAGTCTTTTCTTTAAAATGAGATCAAAGGTCAAGACACAGCAGGAGATATCAATTAGTTGAGCGAAAAGTACATTAATGAAATAAATATTAAGAACTCCATTATGCTTCATCGAATCAGAAGTGCTTTGCACTCTTTTCGACTGCAACCGCGAATATTTCAGAACATTTTAAATCATGAAAAAGATCTGCCAAATGCTCATTTGTTGCTAATCCCTACCACGATCAAAATACTGAGGTTCATTTTGGTACATCCTACAACAACAGCAATTGCCAAAAGATAATTTTTACTGCTGAGAGGAGTTGCTCATCCAAAAATGGTTATTAATTTTTATTTAGAGTCTAAAAATACCTTTAAAAATATCTTTGTTTTTTATCAGCAAAATCTAGTAAACTATAGAAACTGATTTGAAAATGCTTTATTTTATTATAATTGTAACAAATACTCTCAAAGGATACATTGGGTAAGTGATCGCTTGCATTTGGATGGTTACAGGAAATTTCTTGAAATGAGCTACAGTGTTTAGAGCAATGTATCCAGTCAATGTGTTGTGAAGTGTTGTAAGACAAAATCAAACAAAACTGTGAAATATTATGCCTGAAAATAGCAATCCACATAAGGTTTTGATATATTATTATATATATCTGTAAAATTCGAAGTCTCTGTGTTGGGTAATTGCTATTTCATAACCATGTAGTGAACATATTTTGGTTATATTTAGATTTATTCACAAGGGTTTCCATCCGTACACATGCCAAAAGTATGGGCATGTGTAGCCTGGATCACAATTTCTTCACCAGGTATCACTTTTACATCTTGCAAATACTCCCTGTCTTTCGTCTTTACCAAAATATAGTCCACTTGAGTCATAGCTGTACAAGACTCATAGGTTACCAGATGGCTATTCCTTTTCTTGAAAATAGTATTTGCTACCAGCATGTCCATGGCAAGTCCAAACTCAAGAATTCTTTCACCCTTCTTATTTCGGTCACCATATCCATTTCCTCCATGGACTCCCTCAAACCTAGATGCTGTTTTTCCAACATGGCCATTTAGATCACCTGCTATAGCAACAACTTCTTTCTCTACCAGCTTACCAGTGACTGCAATGAGACTGTCATAGAATTCATCCTTGACTTCTTTGCTCAACCCACAATATGGTGCATACACTGATATTTCTGTGAAGATTGTCTTACCTATCATCAGTTTAATCAGCATAATTCGATCACTTATGCGTTTGACATCAATCCCCTTGTCTATTCATTTCTCTGCCACAAAGATACCTACTCCACCTGTGCCTTTTCCATTACCAATCCAAAACAGCTTGTATGTTGCCTTTTTTCTTTCTATCATTCTTACTGATTTCCCTCTTCATCTTGTTTCTTGGATGCAGCACAAATCAACGTGTCTTTTCTCAAGAAACTCTGCTGCTTCACCAGATCTACCTCTCAAACTTCCCACATTCAGACTACAGAGTTTGAAGCTTGTCATCACTTCTTTCGGTTGATGTAGTAGCTTGATAACGGTCTGATTTTGCCTACATCGAACAAAAGTCCTACCGTGCACGACACCTTCACTTAAATTAGTTCCAGTCTCGTTTACGCAGTTATGTAGGATATCTTTGGATGTCATTTCATGGTATGATAATGCAGTGTTTTATAGGCTGGATGCCCTTCCTGACACCAACCCATTAAGGTAATGGTAACCAGTGTTTTTATTGAGACACCATCTCTAGGTGATTGACATCCAAGGCTGGAGAGCGCTTCACCTGCCCGTGAGAGAAAAACTATACCCCGCCAGTCCTCAAACTGGTATTTCATGCTTGAATGAGACCGGGGTCGGCCATTGGATATCAACTCAGCTTGTCATTACTTCCAATTATTTTCTTTTCTAAACTCAAAGATTATAACAAGCAAAACTTTCATCCAAGAATAGGTCAAATTTCATGTTAAACCAACTAGAGGTGTCAACAATCTTCATTTACAGTAAAAATGCCTTCCTGTAGGTCCCGGCCGAAGAGATCATGGGTCATTTAAAATTTCCTTTCCACTGTTTTGCAATTTAATTACACTTCTCCCTGATTTAAAAAAGGCGAAACAGAAAGGCAAAATCAATGCTTCCTTGTTGAAAGAATATCGTTGAGTTTATAAGCTGACAGGTGGTTGAAAATTTTTTAGCTCTTTTTGAAGCAGAAACCCAATAAACTTCTCAAAATGCAAAAAGTAGCATATTTGACCGCAAAAAGTTAAATTCCGGCAGGTGATCAGTAGCGTGAATAGAACGAGAAAAGATTTTGCTTGAAAAGAACAATATTTTTCCAACTTGAAAGTTGGAAAAACAGTGAAGAGGTAACAGACTCAGATGAAATGAAAACATCATGGGAAAGACACCAAAAGAAATTGAGAGACCGACAGCAGAAATGGAAATAGATTGCAAAAAAGATTCCTGGACAGAAAATGAACCAGATTAAAAGCAGCAAGTAGACTGAAGTGGAATTAAAGGAAGGGACGTATACCATAGATGGAAAAGATTCAGTTCATGGGGCTTCTAAAATACTGCAAGGCACAATCAATAATGATAATAATAATAATAATAATAATAATAATAATAATAATATTGAAATACAGTTTTAATTTATACCCTCATACCGGCATTAGAAGATAAATAAAAATTTATTCAAGTGTTTTAGAATACTGTCGACATAGATTTTTATCCCAGGACATCTTCTTATTTATCAAAATTGTTATCTGTTGTTGTTGTTATAGAGACTGCAAAATCCTTGTATAATAGGGCTACTCTCATCTAATAATACTGTCGTACGTACTTTTAATGAACATGTATGTGCATGGATATATATATATATATATATGTTTGTCCTGAACTATAACTTTTCTAACTACCGTAGGTTGTAATCAGAGGCCAAACATAGTTTACTGTTGCCATCACAAACCAACATTACCCAAGGGCCAAACAGTGTGCTGTAACTTGGTAAATGAGTAAATATCTAAGTACTTGGAGCAAATTCTATCAAACATGGGCCCAATTTTGTAGCTTTTTCTTGTCTGTTTCCGACAGGATACCTTTATTCGCCAACTTTATTTTCAAAAGGCCCAACCTCAAATTTTAACTACAATTCTCGAATCGATTAATAATATTAATATTACATTACAAAGCGTTACAAAAATATTTTGAAAGATGTGTGAGATGTTAGATCTGTTTTAGGACAAATCCACATCGCTGAATTTGAAAGTGGAATCCTTTTTTCTTAGGTATAGTTCCTTAGTAAGTACTACAATGACTTCAGTGCTTTTCGCGAGCTTTTCTAGTGGAAAACAAAAGTTATGGTTGATTTCTTCATAAATCAAAGTTAAAAAGCTTTGCTTACTAGCATTGCTTACCAGCCTAGTAAGCAATGCTAAAGAAGCTAAACATACATCTAGTTTTCAGTTTACCTAATTGTTCAACGTTTATGGTGGACGAAATGTCTGTTTCCTTGAGCTTCTAGAATGCTTTGCATCAGTGGTATCTCTCTTCAGACACCAGCAGTATTCATCCAGCACGATTGCATTCCAACGTTCCTAATATCTGGTTTCCATCTCCTTTATTTCCTGATGAAACATATCACTTTCTTCGTCGCTCATTGATTCAAGATTCTCCAGAACCGGTACATGTGGGTAATAGAAGTATTGCATGTTAATACTTACGTTGCAGCCAAAGTTTATAAAGGTAATGATCATATCGTTGATAAGTGTTGGGTGATCGCTGGTCTTGTTATTTCCGAAAAACTTTCTTACCACCAGAACAAAAGTCTTTCATGTTTCTAGCGCCACGTCATTCATGGAGGTTAGGATTTCGGTATCTCTGATGAGCTGACGGATTTGAGGACCGTCAAAGATACCAGCTTTCAGTTTCTCTATAGTTAATGCTGGAAAAGCTTTGCATTGATAGATAGAGCAACCATTTTATCTATCCAGAGCTTTGGTGAATTGCTTCGTCAAGCTGGGTTACAAAGGCATAGTGGTTGTAGTTACGCAGTAAAACATTTCCGTGATCGTTTGTTGCTGTCAACTAACAGTCACCATTCTTGAGCTTTATACTCTGGCACTCAAAGTTTCAGCAGAAGATTTGCAACATCTGAAAAGTAGACCAAGCTTCTTCTTCAGAGAAAAAGCAGAAGTACTCTTGATGTCTGTGGCGGTAGAAGGTGATGCGAGTACTGCCAGAAACTCGGCAGAATACTTTGACAAGCTATAAACAGCTCATATTCTTTAATGCTCATATCATAAATAGCTCATATTCTTCAATGCTGGACGGATCTTCNGTTGCTGTCAACTAACAGTCACCATTCTTGAGCTTTATACTCTGGCACTCAAAGTTTCAGCAGAAGATTTGCAACATCTGAAAAGTAGACCAAGCTTCTTCTTCAGAGAAAAAGCAGAAGTACTCTTGATGTCTGTGGCGGTAGAAGGTGATGCGAGTACTGCCAGAAACTCGGCAGAATACTTTGACAAGCTATAAACAGCTCATATTCTTTAATGCTCATATCATAAATAGCTCATATTCTTCAATGCTGGACGGATCTTCATCGCTTATTATAGGAAGCTCTCGGAAGACAGGTACAGGAATATCCAGGCAGTGCGCTACAGGATGATGTGCTGATTGCAGATCAGAATACTTGAAACTGTTCCGATTTTCCTGTTTTTTTCAATAACATTGATAGCCCAGAAATAGAAGTCGGTGTGATGATTTGCTAGTTCCCTCCGAACCATGGGTGTACTAAATTTTAGGCAAGTCTTTTTGTCATTTTCGTCCACTTACGAAGACCCTTGGTTCAAGTCTTGCAAGCCATGCGTGGTGCCCAGGATTTGTCTTGGTCACCACTTTTTATCCCAAAGTAAGCATGATATGCATGCTTTACGAAATTGGTGACTGGTTTTCTGTTTGGAGCTATGGTGCATTTATCGAAGATGTAGCAGAAAGCTTCGGGCTTACTTTTACAGCATCTTCTGGTTGCAGCCATTGCATTGGTCTGGAAATAATAGTAATAATAATAATAACAGTAACCAATAGTACCAACTTGTAAGTAACCATTACATACAAGCTCTCAACTAAATGTCCTTATTTAAAGATACAGTCAAACCTAGAGCTCCAAACACAAAGGTACTTTGTTTCAACTAAGAAGATAACTTGGGTCGTATAGCCTTGAAATGTTGGGAATTACTCGCCTTTGCAACTGACATGAATTGTTTTTCAAATCAACGAGCAGACCCTTTGACGCGAAAGTTGATGTTCAAGGTTGATATTCTGGATCCTTCTGTGGCACAGTATCAGAGCCAAAACGAATGCAATAACGAGACCATCTATCGCAGGTTCTTTTTATTTATAGTAGGTATGCCTCAAATATCATTCGGCCTCTTGGGTCATATGATTTGTATGACCTCCCAATATCTCATTCTTTGTAGTTTGTATGGGAGCGCTTCGTATTACATTGGTCAACAACAAATTTACTGTCTGAGGTTTGTTTGCCTATTATGGACCATTTTCAAATGCTGAATTAGTTACCTGCAATAAACCGACTGTTGAAATTACAATGTTTAGTCACTTAAAGGGAGATCAAACTATGCTACGATCGAGGGCGCCAAATACATCTGAGTGTTTTTTTTGTTTTTGTGGGAGCCATTTATGTGGTTCTCTTCCAGGAGATTATCAATGAAAAGAGGCCTGCAAATGAGTAAATGGCTGTTTAGAGTAATGTACATATCAAGCACCCATTGGCTAACTCAGTAGGATATTCCTTCAATCTCAAGCTAATCGATAACCCTAAAATTAGTATAAACTCCCAATCTGCAAAAATAAATTTAAAAAACGAATAAAATAAAATAAAACTAAAAAATTGATGGTCTACAGAGCTTGACAAACTTTCCAATTCTAATAAATGGCATTTCTCAAAGACAAAGGCTCACAGCTACTTGAAGAAGGGAACTGTTCTAAATTAGAACATGCATAAAATATTTAATAAAGTTGCAAAACTTTTAAAAATAGATTATGTTGGTTTATCTCAAACACGTGACCTGATTGAACAAAACCAGTATCATCGTTAAATTCAGCACATGAAAATGGTTCATAATTGGAAAACAAACTTCAAAAAGTAAATTTGTTGTTGACCAGTGTTATTAATTAATGAGATGACGCTTCAAATGTTTTTTTATAACTTAACGAAGCAAAGCAACGTACACGCTATGTACATTAGTATTTTATAGATTGTGGCACATACAAATTATTGTTTTTGTGGTTGCTAAATATTCATAAATTGTATTGGTAGCAAATGTGTGCAACTTTATGAAGACATGAATTTTCACAGCTGGATTGAAAAAGCCTCATGTTCAGTTTCTCATAATTAAAAAGGTCTATCTGGCAGGGTCAGATATTCGATTGGCATTAATTCAATTTTTCAAGCAAAATCTAGCTTTTGTGCAGATCTTTGAAAATTCAGTATATGTGGCAATGTGTCAGAATATTTTAATTGCTGCAGTCAAAAAATGGGAAGAGTATGCAATTATTATCAAAGTCCAATAAATTTTCTGGTACAGTTGGTAAATGTATCCTTACTGTTGGGCTGAGCAAAGGCTCTTACAGAGTGCAGCGGGCAATTCGGCAGCCTGTTGCTCTGCAGCATCCTGGACCTGTATGAAATAAGTTGAAATAAGTTGAAATAAGTTGAAATAAGTTGAAATAAGGTCTCTTCTCGGAAAAAACGGAGTAAGCAGTAACTGTTCCTCAGTGGATTCTCGTGGAAGCTACAAGAAACATAAAGAGCAAATTTATCGATGAGAATACGCTAAACTAAAATATGGAAACCCAATATATTTGTTGCTTGCTCTTCCTCGCCCGACAATCATAAAAAAAATTGGCTTAGAATGTGTTAATTATTCAATCTTACCACACAAATTCAACATAACGTCCTACATACAATTTTAAATAATGCGTTATACACAGTGGGGGGAGGGGGATTTACAACTTACATAAGTTTTGAAATGCAAAATATCCAGAAAGGGCACTTCTTTTTTTCCCCATCAACAAAAATGCTGCAACAAAAACTCGTTATGCTTTATCGTTTCCAAGGTTGCCAGATTTGCATGATGGGAATAATGCCAAAATGTTGAAAAGTACGCCAGATTAGTGGAAAAAGGCCAAAACAGTTCTCGACAGAAACAGCTTATTTATGCGCAGTAAACAATAAGGAATAAAATTATGGCCGGTCTAATCACTTTTCTAACCAATTATAGACCAAGCATAGCATGTTTAAAAGTTGTCCAAAATACTAATATCATCGTCTTTATCTTCCTTATTAGTTGAATACATAATGTCTGATTTGAAGAATGACATCATTTTTTCTGTCACTTCAGTCTGTGCATCATTTCTCCCCCAAATGAAGATAAATACGGATGCGCAGTATGGCTTCTAGCATTTCAAATGACATCCTGTTTCGCTGCTTTGTCTTGATGTTTGTAACATACGAAAAAATTTTCTCAACTATGGCATTGCTTGTTGGTGTGGCGAGACAGGCAACTGCATATGATGCAAGGTCTTTAAACAATTGCTCTTCCATATTGTTTTTATACATATTATACCTGAGGAATACCGTTGGGAAACGTCGCCTCAGCTTTCCAATTACCAGGATTAATTTACGATACTGGTTCTCTATTTTGGACATGTTTTCCGCCATCAAATGCTGTATAGGTAATTTGAGTATTGGTAATCTTGATACTTGACTTGATACACATGATGGTTGCAAGTAGCTGAGACCTCGAAATAGTGTGGCATGCGCTGACCGACCCGTTACTTCTGGGAGCATTTTATGGCATCTGGACTTCATATCAGCAATTTTCAAATTCATGTTGTTGTCGCCTTTATGTTTTTCCGTCAATAAACTGGCTTCGAAAAGTAATATTTTGCACCAAACTGAACATCTTTAACTGGCAATCCTGTTTCATATGATGTCATCACTCGACAGTTGAAACTTTCCTAGAATAACTTGAGCTTACTCATCATATCATATTGCTCAAGATTGGAAGCTTGAAAAAGGCGTTTACTTTTTCAAACTCTCAAACAATGGTACAAAGAAAATGGAAAAATAGAAGATTTATTTAATCTTTCAGCATATCTGATTTCAAACGAGCTTTATATTGAACCTGAGCAGGGCCTTCAAGCTCTGTTATAGAGAAGTACGATTTCAATTCATGCCAATTGACTAAAATGTTATAGAAAACTTTCCCTCGAACCAACAAAAGTGTTTGTGACATCTTTTGGAATGGACGGAGCACTATCTTTATTCTTGTTAATTATTACAAACAGCGTGTTGTATGCTTCAAGTCTCAAAATGTTTTTTGAAAGCCATTTAGGGATTTCGCTAAGCACAAATCCCAAATGTGATAGCATTTGCTTAAAACCTTTGCTTGATACAGAGTGCTGGTGAATGACAAATGCACTTAATCAGGATGCAGTTAGGTACACCTACGTCCTTTCGGACTTGGCGAGTATTCAAAGATCAAAATGCAAGTGCCAATGACAATCGGAACCAGCTGCAGAGTTGACTAAATTCAGATGGATCTACATGTCATAGGGAACTGATTTGACAACCTAATTCTTTTAAATGCAATCATCTTGGTTGATTGCGATCGTCTGTGCAGACTCGATGTTCCAGGATTAGACGATCGGCCTGATGGAGATCGACACACAGTCTACCAGGGCTCATGACCGACACACTTTAAACCGGGGTTCATGAGTTTTATCTTTGTGGACAAACAGTCAATTTCACCTTCATAACGAGATAAACTAGAATAAATATAAAAACCAAGTTTTTGTTCTTGACCCAACAAACAACGTATAAAATCCAATCTTTGGTCTTGACACAGTAAAATACATATGGCAACCAATTCAATGTATGCGAGATAAACTAAGTTCAATGTACACTAACTAACAAGATATTTTCAAATATCGTGCCAAAGTCACCACTTTGAGTGGGAAAAGTGCTAGCCTCAAGTTTCAGTGCCACAAACGAAATCACAGTGAGTAGTGAAAAGAAATTCTATAACAAAGAGTATACCGATAGAAATGTACTATTGGTAGCAAGATAAGTAGTTCACCAAGTACCGAGTACGAATATCTGATAAGTGTATAAAATCCAATTCCACATGAAAATCTTAAAAACCATGTGTAAAACCAAGTAATCGTTTGAAAATACCTGCCAAGTACGAAATCAATTCAAAACTACAGAGAAAATTAAAAATCCTCCTTAAATATCAAATGCTACGTGCCCTAAGTAATAAAACAGCAATGTTGATATAGTGTGATAGGGAGTGAGTTCAAGAATGTTCCTTCACGTGATCTCACACGTCCTGAAAAACGTCACTCGAAAGAGTGACTGTCCATATATATTTGTAATTAGTTCCTCACAAATAAATGCTGAAATGCAACCACACATTTTATGGTCATATTTACAATAGTTTTTCTCACGATAGTTTTTCTCTTGTTACAATGCTGTATAATACCGACTTGTGTTTTTTCACTCGGGCATCTTGGTCGAGAATACAGCCCATGAAAAAGCTTTCGACCAAAATGAAAGTGATTTTCTGTGTGACATTCAACCTCAGCAGCACGAAACGTTTTCCTAAGTTTGAAAATGACAGACGTGACCATATTTCTGTTTCAAATTTATTTATGGCGAATGCCAAGTGACAAATAACGTTTGAACGTTGTGCAAATGGAGATAGGTGAGTCTTTTATCATTTGATATCTTTATCAACAAAGCTCTAATTTATTCCTTGACAGGGACATTATTTTTCCATTAGCTCTATCACACACACACACACACACACACACACATTCTCTCTCTCTCTCTCTCTCTCTCTCTCTCTCTTTTCTCTACTTGTAGCATGAATTATGTCTTTTGTTTATTTTCTGTCCAGAGTATGTATTTCCTTTAGTCATTTGTTTAAGCGATTTATTCTTTTAAAAATTATGGTTTTAATCGATTGGAACTCTAAAACTAGAACTTTCTGTACTGATCACAATACCCAACAGCACCCTTTTCACGTGACACGCCACACTCGTATTGCTTAAATCCCTCATCCACTTAAATAATTCTTCTCTGGACCAGTATCTTAATGGTAAATTTTGTTGGTACCTCTTGACAACTAAACACACCATTTGGAGAAGGATTCAGGTTCATTTTTTCTTTGCTAAAAAGAGTCAAATGGCCTTTTTTCTTTTCCTAGCACTTTTATAATGTGTCAAGAGAGGTACTTGCATCTTTCAACAAACTCAGAATACCAAAAATAAATGCATCTGTCTACTGCAAAATAACATGATTCCTTTGCCCACGACTTCCAGTTACTCCTCCTGCAGTGGTGGTGTTAAAGGACGTTTGAGATATTCAAGTAATACTTCTTTTTTCCAATTTAACCCATTAAAAAATTCGTTTGAATTAAGTTCAACAATTTCCTCTTTGCCTTCAATTGTTAGTCACAATTATTATTCTATGTCGTCAGCCTTGTTCTGGGTTGGCCGCTCGACACCTTCTCTTCCAGGTTACTCTATACTCCCACTCGCCCTTCTGCGCTCCTACTTTCTGCATGTCTCGCTTGACCATATCTCGCAATCTGAGCCCCTGTCTTCCTCTACTTCTCTTACCCATTACCCGTTCGAGTTATACTTCAGTATCTCCCCTGGGCCTCTTCTCATCATATAACCGTCCCATTTTAGTTGTGTTTCTCTTGCTTTATCAGTTATCTTTGTTGCCATCATGAATCTTCTTATATCGTCATTTGTTCTGTGCTCATGCATGACGATTCCACCCAACCACCGCAACCTCCTCATCTCTACACTTTCCGATTGTCTCTTATCTTCTCTTCTCATGGGTAACACCTCTAGACCATACAGCACTGGCTGGATAACGCTTCTGTATATTTTGCACATGAGCTTTAATGTAATTCTTTTGTAACATACTATTCCGCTTACCTTCCTCCACCTTCCCATCGTGCCTGATTTATCCTCGGTTCCACTTCTTCGTGACACCCTCCTCCTTGCTCGATTGTTGACTCCACGTAACAGAACTTCTCAACTCTCTTTTAATGCTTTCCCATTTGTATCCCTGAAGTCTACTTGCCCTGGGGCGTCTTTGCTTGATACAGCTATCTCCGTTTCCTTGCACCTAACCTTCATTTCTTTCCTTTTCAATGCCTTCTGCCATATCAGAAGTTGTTTCTGCACCAGTATTCCTTTTTTCACTGTCTCTTGCCTTGGCTATTGAGTAGATCCTCTCTTGTCCTTCATTTTTTTGTAATTGCTGACACAACAGCCCAGACGCTCTTGCATTGGTTTTGCTACTGCCCTTTTGCCTCTTTCCTTAGTGTCTTGTACGATGTATGAGCTTCCTGGGAGCTGTTACTTTGCAGAGTTCTAAAGGCGCCCTTCTTTTTCTTTATTACCTCTTGCACTTCTGCGTACCACCACCATTCGTCTTTATATCTTGGTCTCTTCCCTTTTTTCCCTCCACGTGAGTGTATTGTCTCTTCGATGATGATGTTCTTCATTTGATTCCATCTACTGACCAGCGCGGGTGTTAGTGTTTCCTTTCTTTGCATTACCCAATTCTTATACCTGGCCGCCGCATCTCCTTCCTTAAGCTTACAAGCTCTAATCCTTCCTTTCCTTTGTTTCAGCTTTTTCCTACTCCTTTCCGTACTCATTCCACTACCAGTTCCCTGTGCTGAGTCACAACTCTTTATCCAGAGATCACTTTGCAGTTTACAACCTCTGCTGTGTTCCTTCTCCTTACACCAATGTAATTAATCTGGACTTGTTGTCACCACTTTTGAATGTTATCAGACATTCCATATCCTTTTCCTCGATGACATCTCCCATGCAAAGTATTTTCTCCCCCTACACGACCATTCTTATTAACCCCTAGGATGATTCTTTCGCCATCCTGCACTCCTCTGAGCAAAGATTCTAGATCCCTATAGAACCTCTCCTTCGTCTCTGCACCCTGACTGTGGTTTATTTGCTGTGACTTTATTGACAATTCCCTCTCCAGTTGCCAGTATTATCATCATACATCTTCCACTGGACCTTTTAACTTCCATTACATTCTCTTTCTCTTGATCATTACAGATGATTCTCACAGCATTCCTTTGCGTCTCTGTTCCACAATATGGCATCGTAAATCATTCACCTGTCCCTCTGGCTTTTTCTCCCCCTTCCATTTGGTTTCCTGTACAGAGAGCACATCTTTCCTTTTTCGTTGAGTCACATCCACAATCTCCCTGCTTTTTCCTGTCATCGTTCCAACATTTGAGCTACCAATGCTAATCTGCTTTTTTGATCCTACCTTCTTTAACCACAAAGGGGCTCTTTGCAGTATCCCTCCCTTATTTCTCCCAATACCCGGTGGCCGACCCTGCGCCTTAATCATGGAAGATGCCACAGCGTCATCGGAATCGAAAGTGACATCGGGATTCATTTTTTTTTAAGTTTTCGCCAATTGTTTAACCCGGTTGACAATGCCTGACGGCAGCACTGTTGTACCTAGCCTTTGATTACTGAACCTACTCACAAGGCAGTAAGGGATTTTTAACTCATCCCAGGGTGATCTTCTGTGAATGTCAGGACGTGTCCACTAGCCGCTGGGCCCAGCGCACTGGATTTAATGGGGAGCTCATCTTCTGTGTTTTTACTCAGAGCTTTCCTTTTCCTTGGTGGACTGCCAACCAAGGCTGATAAGCTCCACCTGCCCAGGGCTAACAGGTACTACGCTTTACCCAAGGGTGGCCCACAAGTTGAGATAACATCATTCGCCCACGTCGAAAATTCACAACAAGATGCATGACCAGGACTTAATTGTCAGTCACAATGTGACGTGCTTAAAAAATTTTATCAATTGTTTGTTAATCTGTTGACAAATACTGCCTTTCCGTCAGCCAATTTCCACAAAAAAAACAAATTCGAAACCGGAAGATGTAGAATTGGAGTCAGCACTTCGTTTTCATGTAAAAATTTCGTCTTTTATCAGCCAATCTGGAAGAAGCAAAATCCAACCCTTGAGTTTTGTACCTCACCGAAAGACAATGTACCAAAACTACCTAACTGTAAGTACTACTTATTCAAGAAAAAACCTTAAAGTATCTTGAATGGCTGTGATGCTGAGGTCAATTCTCAACGCTCTGAATCTTAAGCTTTGTCGATGTGTTCAAGGCCAGTATCCCTGCTGTCCACTTTCCATTAAAATCTTGATCAAATCGCATTTGAACTGTCGTGTTACTGGTACATTTTATGGTTGGGAGAGAATACAGTTCGTCAGGGAGTTGAAGTGTGTGTGTGTGTGTGTGTGTGTGTGTGTGTGTGTGTGTGTGTGTGTGTGTGTGTGTTGGGGGGGGGGACTAAGGCATCATTTCGCCCTGGCTTTCGCAAAGAAATCGCGTTAATGTCGAGTGATATCTTCGTGTTGAGATTAGAAGTCCGACGCCAAGAAGAAAATGTCAATGGAAAACAAAGGATTCCGTGCATGGTTAGTGGAGACGCCGTCTCTTTTTGATAGGTAGTTACATTTATTAAACTTATTTTGTTGCGACACAAATTTGACACCATCTTAAAAAATGACACAAGATTCACTTCTGAAAACATGCAAACAAATTTGTAGTTCTGATCAGTATTCAAGTAGAGTGTGAGGGCTGTCTCTTAAAACAGAGGCAATGGTGGTTGCTGAATTTGCATTCTCAGTATACACTCGCTCACAATGTCGTTCGCAGACGGACGCAGGGCTTCTGAAGACCTATCCTTCATCAACATAATTAGCTCCCTGGTGTCAGATACTTTAGCGGTCCTGTTTTGCGTGTTCATGAAAGTGGTTTTCGTTCATCCTCTTCCACGGTGCCCATGGCTTGGTTTTCAAAGTTAGTGATTCTTAGTATTTGGCTCAGGATATCGATGACAGTAAACCGAAGGCTGAAGTCGCCGTGCTGCTATCTTGTCTGAACTGCTGGTAGCTTGCCATACAGATGTTCATTTGGCATCTGACTGCTCCAGTGGGTGTTGGGGGGTTGCATAGGATTCTTGTGTTTATTCCATTGAGGGACTTTTTCTGCTCATCAAACATGGTCCTGATTTCACAACCAAGATGGATTCTACCAGGCCAGAAAAAACCTTATCTTCAGATCTGCTTTCATGACGAAGGATAATATTCTCGTTATTACGTTCAGAAATCTCCAGGCCTGAGCTTCCCTTGTTGCGGTGTTTTCTTCAGAGCTGTCGACTCAAAGGCAAAGGTACTCACAGCTTTCTATTCATGATTTCATTCTCAATGACTTGGAGCTTAAAGGGAGGGCATTAGAGTCGATCAAGATACTTTTTTTTATGTGCCCTAAACTTTATTTAAGTAGTGTGTGGTGTGTTTAAAGCAAATGTTAAGGGCGTAGTCACGAATAGTTTTGGTGGATGTAGCAAAATGAAATTTTATTACCCTTTTTGCCCCCCCCCCCAAAACCGCCCCTTGATGTTGTTTTCCATGTTGATAGTTTGCTGGAAACTACCGCTTTTGTGCAAAGCATTGGTATCACATGTTATTAAATATATTTGGAATCAACTGTGACCGTTGGCAAATGCATTGAAAGTTTCTTCGAAATAGTGATCTTCATGAACCGGAATTAGGTCAGAAATAGATTGTTGTGTCAGGTCATCAACATGATCTGGTGTCCAATGAAGCTCCATTGTTAAAACAAAAAACTCTGATCAAACTCTGATCACAAAACCAAAACTTAATTTTTGTGATTCGTGGTCAATTAATTACAGTGAAGTTTTTAACTCGGAAGTATAATACTTTTATTTCTGCATTTTAAGAAATCCAGTTAAGGCTCTTGGTCATGGTCTGGGCCCTTGTGGTGAGAAAGAGAGACAGTCAACATGGCCACTTTGGTAGGCACTGTTGATGGTATGGTAAAAGAATATTTATTATTCAGAGGATTCACTGGTACGCTCAAATCGTTCGAGACTGAATTAAAAGCAGACAAAGATAAAAGCTTAAGGGTAAGATTTTTTATCTGGAACGATTGTGATCAGTTTGGAGCCTATTATTACACTATTTCTCTTGTATGTTACCTGAATTGAACCGGAAAGAAAAGGAAGGTTTGGCATTAACGTGTAATAACTACAACACTTATGTAAAGAAGCATATGGAGGCCAGTTTATAAGGGCAATGACTACAATTTTAGCTCGTTTCTTCCTGCATTGTTATTTTGAATTTATTACACAAACAAAACGAAATCTCTCAACATCGTCCGCAGCGAACAGTGGTGTTAAATTGCACAATGATTAAGCCAAGCACCAGGGAAATACTGTGAACGATTATGGTGATTTTTTAATCACAATTCAACTGACACAGTGATGATTTACTATAAAAGTATCAACGCAGATTTATCTAGTAACATTATGCACCTTTTTACGCGGTGTTGAATGGCACGCCCAAGGTAGTGCTGTTAGTACCCGAGAGCTAAGACTGTTCCAAAACAACGAGGCCAACCAGATGCTTATTTTCAGTAGGCTTCCTTAAGATGCTTAATTTTAGTACTTAAGAACGATAAATTTTATATATTTTTATTTATAATGAATTTATGATTTTAGTGTGAAGGAAGGTATTCAAACAGAGCAGTGCTGTGTTTGTTT
Source organism: Morbakka virulenta (assembly GCA_003991215.1). Taxonomy (NCBI): domain Eukaryota; kingdom Metazoa; phylum Cnidaria; class Cubozoa; order Carybdeida; family Carukiidae; genus Morbakka; species Morbakka virulenta. Next base: position 4,770,471 of record RDPX01000004.1, read on the forward strand.
AAAAATTTAATCCCATTATATTTTGGAATGAAAGAGTCGTCTGAAAAGTGCAAATGTTAAGCAGGCGTAACGAATGGCATTAGCATGCCCAAACAGGTAACATCTGCTAAACTAAATTATAGCATCAATAAGACCTTTGAATATTTTTCCCAAAATGTTTTGTTATGCCAGAAATGAGTTGTTTTCGCTCGTTTGTTGTTTTTTAAAATATGGGTACTTCAGGTGGAAGAATGTAAATGATCATAAGATTTCAACTGATCATCACAGGAAAAAGGTATATTAAATAATATTTACTTCTTTACCTCAATTCAGCTTTTCTAGAATTGTTTGATATTTAGGTATATAGCTTAAAAAAAACTTTAACTAGCAGAAACAAAGGAATACCATGAAATTCCAACAGAGATAGTATAATGCTGAACTGTATTGCCCAGCTCTTCAAGTCTGGTAGCATAGGACACTGTAGCAGTCCCAAAGGTCTTAGGAGGAAGAAGAGAATCAATATTTCTTTAGCTAACCGCATACTCACTTCCATCCATCTGTGTAACCCTCTGGGTAACCACAGTTTTTACTGATAGGCTTTTAAGCATTTGCAGTATGTTATCTGGTGGCCACAATCTGCAGTTGATTCATAGATGTAGTCTGGTCCTGTTAAATCCCTTTAAGGTCTTTATTGGATATGTTTTCTTGCCATTTCATCTCAATAATTTTTGTGAATACATTTGGAATTTGGCTAGCATTTGCCCAGTGTTTATTCTGCATTGGCATGTACAAGCAGCATACAAAGTAGTAGACTTAATTATTAATCAGTCTTTGTTTCATTTTAATAGATAACATTTGTTTGTCACTTGTTTCTGATTAATTAGGAAGGTTGCCCTTTTTTCCATTTGTATGTTATTTAGTGCTATAAATTCCTCATTAAAGGTTTAGATGTATCATAAATTAGGAAAAACAATCATCTGCATAAAATAAGTTGCTATTTGATTGTTATCTCTTGTTCATAACAGGCAACTTTTTATCCTTGATTTTTTTAGCTATTACTCTCAGAAAAAAATGTGAAAATACCTTTGAAAATCTATATAGTATATTATTTGTTGTTGTTGTTGTGGTCAATCCCCAGACTCTGTTATGTCAGGAAGCCTGCACCATGGTGACTGGATCCAACCATAACTGTAGGACATTGTGGATGGTATGTTGTTGTATCAGGGCTACCAAGTTAGGGAAATCTATGGGATATGTGAGTGTGTTGGTACTAATTTGGCAATAGGTATGTCTTTGTGGGCATTGTCTATGTGGTGTCTAAAGTTATTTAGTGATAACTGATGGCTGTAATGAAGTTGTGACAGGTATTTTCTGTTTGATCATAAGAGCTGAGTTTCTGTGTAGCTTGTAGTGTCTGCACAGATGTCTACTATTTTGTTGTTAAAGAGATTGTTGAGTTGTTGTCCGATGAAGTGAGTGCATGTGTTTCTTGTACTGTGTGATGTCAGAGTGTGGTGGTATTAAATTGAAATTGTTGATGTGATGTCTGTGTGTTGTGTTTGCAATTTTTCTGTTTGTTTGAGGTTAATCACATAGGAAGTAACATAAACTGTTTGCATTGTTTGTGACCAATGCCAGGAATGGTATACCTCTCATGCCTAACTGTTGTATTGATTGTTAGTGAGAGCTTATATTTCAGGAGTTATTTAGCAATGTTTCTCACTGAAATTGTTTCTTTGTTACATTGTCATCTGTGTTAAAATCCTGCTTGTTTACCCCAAACCTTTTTTTTGTGCTCCTATTAATTGTACCTGACCTGCCACTCAGCTAGCCAAAAAATAGAGTTGTACCTCTGAGTCCATTTAGGGAACAATGGTTAATTCAATAGTGTACTGGTGCAATAACTCCTTTAGACTATAGAGTTAATCTTTTAACTTGATCCTATTAATGGTGCCAACATCATATATTTTGATAATGATGGTCCCATGACCTTGTTTTAGTTTGTTGTTCATTCAACTTTTTATTGCACTGTGCAGCTCTTCTCTGTTTATTGTTGATGGCAGACTGTTTAGCTCTATGACAAAAGGAGATTTGTTTGTATGTATTAATTTAACCACTGTGTTATGTACTATGCTAATGCACTTCAATACGGTCTGTTTGTTCTCCTACAAAATGGTAATGCACATCAGTTTGTTTGGTCAGTTGTTTAAAATTTTTGTTTGTCATTGCCATTAAAAATTGTGACTGACTGACTGACTGGCTGACTTACTCTCCTGTGAATACTACTTTCATCACTCCAAGAGTAACACAATGCTTGAAGCCACATTTAACTGTGTCATCCAAGAGTATGGGGACTAGTATAGTTGTAGCATTAATGTCTACAATTAACTGGAGTTTGGGGCCTATGATCAGATATAGGGGCTGATATTCACATACTTTTGCTTAATCTGTAGGTTTTTTGGAGTGGCAGGGGGTGGAAAATAGGATGTGATAGAGGACCCTTATGTAGTGGCCAGTTGCATTCATTGCTTTCCAACACTATTGGGGCATTGGGTGTGGTCTTGGCCTCACTTAAGTTGATGAATTTCCCAACTTTTAAGTATATATTCTTGATGACACACAGTTAAGATATGGTTCTTAGTTGTAGATGTGATAGGCAAATGTGGTTTGCTTACTGTTGTCAGAACTCCAGAGGACAAATTGATTTCTACGTTTTTCTTGCTGATCCATCCAGGAATGCTTGTGGAGATGGCTTCATTCTGGTCTTTGCTCTAAACATGTTGTAGAGGTGATGTCTAACTTTATATTTCTTGCATACCCTTGCAAACACAGGACATCAAGTTTTCTAATTCTAGACGGAGCATGGGTACTATGGCCACTATTGCCACAGTAGGCAGAGGTCTCCAGGGATACAGTGTCACCTTGTTGGTCTGGTCCCTGGCTTAGCTTGCTACATGTTCCTTTTTTACTTAAAATTATGAGCTTTTGGTAGTATCTGTTCCTTGAGCCAAGATCTCTTGCCAGATGCCTTTGCCTTTATGAAATAAAAAAGTTCATTTGAAGACATGCCCTCTTTTTTGAGTTGGATACCTTCATCATAGAGAATCTTGTTGAGGACATCATGGATGACAGACTCTATATAGTTCAAGTTCCAATTGCAGTTGTTACAGTTGATGGTAAGTCCAGAAACATCTTGTTACTGCAGTTTTTATGTCAAAGAATCATATAGGCTCATCTTTATGCTTTGTCATGTTGAACAATGTGTAGCAACCCATCATTGTATTTTCTTCCTAAATGTAGTGTTTTTGTAGCACCCAGAAGATATACATGTGAATGGCTAGTGAAAGTCTCATTAGGTATATGTGTAAACTCTTTGCAGAGCTGTCTAACCCAGCACCAGAAGAATTGGATGAGTTTATCCTTGTGATTGATCTTAGTAGCTGCAACATTATTGTTCCTTTGTGGGACAAAGGTCTATTTCTCAGTGAGTTTAGCTGAGGATAAGAAATGATGGGCTGCTTTAGATTTTCAGATTTGGCAGTGGACCTTTTAGTGCTGTTGGGAGATACTTGATTGTATGGGATGTCATGTGTTGGGGCCAGAGCTGCAGCTATGATTGCCTTGATGTTGAGGGTACTGTTTTTATATCATTCAAGGCATATTCTGCCAAAGGTATTCTCATTGTTATTAGCTTGGTCTTCTAGTGAGTAGTTCTTATCATAAATAAGAAAGCATCTATTTTTGTACTTTATATTAATTTAGAAACACAAATAGTGCAGAGTCCAGACTTGCTTTAGGGGCAAAGTTTTAAGTTATGAATGCAATTTAGATTATATTTGGTAGAGATTGGATGCAACAGATTGCAATGACCTATCAACAGGATTATAATTGACTTATGTTTATTGTTTATGCAAATTCTTTAGGTATTAAATACTTCTTTGTTATTGTTATTGTATTTGTTATTGTTTCACACAAGACTAATTTCATTAAATTTGTTTTTAAGGTTGAGAAAATCATTGACCAAATCCAAGCCTATATCACATCATATGATCTAAATGGACTTAGAAATTACTGGACCTACTTAGACAAAAGGTTCTTTCTTAAACTGAGTGGGCAAGGATATCATAATATAAAGCTACTAGAAGCTGGTGTACTAAGACTGTATCTTGTTTATGCAGTTCAGAGTTCAAAGACTGAAAAGGTTTTTGACTTTTTTGATAAGCTTGCAAGTGACCTTCATGGAGTTGCATTATGGAAAGAATGGTTTGGTAAGTTTTTTAATTTGTTACTGATAATACATTTGCTAAAAATAACATTTTAACTGCATTGAAATAAAAATTAGCTTAAGAAAGGAATACAGCTACTTTATTAAAGAGATTTGTCTTTATCTGAATGGCAAAGTATATATGCAATTTATGTCTGCGTGTGTGTATATATATATATATATATATATATATATACATTATAAAGAAAACAAAAAAAACAGGATTACATCAAATATGTTCAGAAGGGATGGTAGAAGGAAAGAGAAAACAAGGACAGTCATGCGAATGCTGGTATGACAATGTTTATGTTTGGTCACAGGTAGCTTTAGACCAACTTAATATTGAAATGAAAGACTGGAATAAATGGAAAATGCATTCACGTGTTTCTGTGCAATCTGGTTTAACTGGAGACAGCATCAGATGATGATTGTATCTATTTTTAACTTTTTAAAATATTTTAAATTTTTTTTTGGCAAATTGATATGTATACATATATATATTGGAGGGGGATGGACCAGACAAAAACAGTTCAGACAAATGTCTTTGTAAACATGGGCACCAAAGTTGATGTGAGTCTTTTAATGGAAATATATTCCTGTTTTTTTTCAGGATATGATACAACATATTTAAAAAAATTCTCTTCTTTTGCAAGCTGGTGATATAGAAAGACATCCTGGCCCTGTGTCTAACCCTGCCATTTCACCTCCTACCTACCAATTAAAGCATAAAGTCGTCAATGGTGTTCAAATTTGGCTTCCAGACCTAATGGCAGTGAAGTGTGTAATCTGCAAAAAAATGATCAGAAAAGGGCTGAACCTACAAACTTTCTTCAAATGTGTAGCAAGTGGCTCTATGATCAGATGCTACTCCAAGTGCAGCAGTTTTACTGAAGGGCACGTCTGGGCAGATTTGTTATCGAAACTCCATGTCACTCATGCAGGAAAGCAATCAAGACTGGAGGAGAAACAGTCAAACAGAGACAACGTTGGTGATGCTCCCACCACCTTGATGAAGGATTGACGGATCATTTGATTTTTCAGGGAAAGATTACACTCATGTCACCACAAGTGATCAACAGGTTTGTCAGTACGACTGCATGTACAAAATGCAAGTACAACCTCCAATCAAACTTCCATCCTGTAAGATGTCAGTTGTGTCAAAAGCCATTCCACAAGAAGTGCGGTACTGCAAAGTCTGGTGACTGGAAATGCCCCTTGTGCATGAAACGATCGGTCCAACACATATGTGATCAGCTACCAGTGCTCAGTCATGATGAACCATCTGCTATCTTGCAACCACTACCAGCATCAAAGAAAGAGAGCTTATCAATAATGCAATGGAATGCTGATGGTATCTGTGCCAAGATGTTTGAGTTATGCAAATTCCTGCTTGAGAACCACATTGAGGTCATTGGAATACAAGAATCAGAGTTGAGACTGACCAATCAAGATCCAAATAGGGGAGGTGGTGGTCTGCTCTTATTTATCAAGAATGACATTGTCTTCAAGAAGAAATCATCTGTATTTCAGAAAGGCCTCAACATGCAGTCTGTTTGGATCAGACTTGGAAAGAAGAACTGGATCAAGCTGTCAAACATCAGCCTCCCAAACCAAAAGAGTTTGATTATGATGCAATTCCCATTTCCTGCCAATCAATTGTTGTGGGTGATTTGAATGGACACTCATCAATGGGATACCTGCCAACCAGTCAATGTGAGAGGGTCAGATCTTGTTAACTAGATCATTGATACTGATCTTTGTGTCCTGAATGATGGCTCACCATTTTGGCATAGCTGCATTCATTACTGGCAATGGCAGCTCTGCCAATCTTTTGTTGGTGGGCCCACACTGGTCAACAAAAATGTCCTGGCACCTGCTGGACCCATTTTGAGATTCCAATCATCTTCCGATCCTGATCCCTGTGGCAGCGACAACCCATCTGCAGCCATGTGCCCCAACAACAGCAAGATGGAAAAGAAACCATGTGGACTGGGCAGTTTTTAGCAAGGCAGAAGAGGAATGTCTTGTGACATCTCCACCAGCAAACGTGGTTCAAGACCAAGTATCGAACTTCATCTCGATTTGGGCTTGCTTTTCCTCATTGGCAAAAGCAAGCCCAGATGCAAGACCAAATCTTAGATGATGCCACAGGTTAGGGCAGTGATCAGGAAGCAAGACTGACTTTGGGGAAACATCCGTGCCAAGGCAGACGTGTTTACAAAACACTATCCTACTCTCAGTTGTCAGCCTCACCTAAAACCAGAGGAGTACAAATTCCCTAGACAATTGCAGAAGATGTTCGAAACACCAGATGTCTGTCCTAGCAGCTGTACTTCCATTACAATGGGCAGGTGAAGTCAGCAATTTCCTGACAAAAAGCAAAGGGAGCAGCAGAGTCAATAGCAATTCAGTCCGACTACAACAAGGTCTGCCGGATGGATTGGTTCCAGCCCCTCTCCTGTTCATCTTTTACATCAACAACTTAGCCATCCGCCTCCCTGAAGATACGGTCAGTGCGATGTTTGCACACGATGTTTTGATCCTTGGGTCATCTACAGACAAGGTTTGTACAGAAGCAAAAGTGCATAAGTTAATCAACGTTGTGGTAGTGTGGAGCAAAGAGTGGAAGTTGCACCTAAATCCCACTAAAAGTGAGTCCTGGCTCTTCTCGACCTGATTTAATGATGCTGCTTGGAAACCGACGCTGGAGGTGGACGGCCAGGTGATCCCAAACAACGCGACGCGAAAACTACTAGGAGTAAATGTCGATCAAGCATCGACTTTCCAGACGCATGTTCAAATCCTCTCTGCAGCAGCAACCAACAGAATTCACCTTCTTTGAGGCGTTGCTCATTCGGATTGGGGGTGGGGTCGACCATACCTACTCGCGCTATTTCACCCCGTTATTCGGAGCAGACTCAGCTATGCAGGTCCAGCCTGGCAGCCGGGGGTTTCCAAGAGTGGTATGGAGAAATTTGAAAGTTCCCAGAACAGAGCACTTCAATCCACACCATCAATCTGCAATCGGATACCCCGAATTTCAAGACATCTAGTGATCATGCAATCTTGAAATCATTCGAGCAAGCCAAGAGATGCCGTCTACAGCATGTCTTGGCATGTCTCAGGCATGGCAAATTCAAAGTCGACCCAGGGTCATAGGAGTCGACCTGAACTGTCATGAGGGTCGAAAAAGTTAAACATGTTAAATTAGAACATTTGCGATTTATTATTATTATTATTATTATTATTATTATTATTATTATTATTATTATTATTATTATTATTTTATGTTTTGAATTTGCTTTGTTTAAATACGATCTGTGCCAAGTCCCACCCTGGGATCTCAAGCAACAGAAAGAATAACGAGGCTACACTCTACATAGAAAGAATTTTATGCAAGATGTGTGATGTACCCATAAGTGCGATCTTCTGTATTTCAGAAAGAGATATATTTCCCGGTATTTGGTCAATGTAATACTGTGCATTTTTTAATACTATTTCAAGAGCTCCAACAACAACAGGAATTGTAGTGGTTTTTAGATGCCACATTTTTGTTATTTCTA